>BLSH010422254.1:1784290-1800963 GCA_018402905.1 Glandirana rugosa
CGCCCTCTCCCTCCACGGGAACGAAACACAATATTTAGTATATTGATTATATATAGTCTCTATATTATAATCAAGTGAGCTAATCCATAGCTTCGAAAAAAAAGGGGAAACATATTGGAATAAAAGTCATGTATAAATTCAAAAAGCAAGGGCACCTCCCTCTCCCGCAGCTTGCGTGCGTGACGTTGATGGCGTTGGCTCCGGCTGCGCCTACATATGGACACTATCCCCTGTTGGCTCACAATTGGCTATTCATCAAACCTACACCGGACTCCACATTGCAAAATTCATTTGATGACAGGTAACACCAACAGTGATTTGAATTTCACCTTCTCTACCTTTTCTTCTATCTGGATATTGGTCTCAGCTAGTCCTCATGCACTCTTCCTACTTTGCCCTACCTGGCAGTTTCTTTCTATATTCTCTCTTCACTAATTCTAGTTTCATCTTTATGCCAATCTCTAACTCACCAGCACTAATAGGTTCCAAACATTTGTCATTCAATTTCTCACAGTCTCTCCCTGGTCATGAATTCACACAACCCATTCCCCCACTAGAGCCATGAGTTGAGTCTTCTGGGATGCGTCCTTTCTCAGCTCCCTGGGGGAGTGCTTCCTGGTCGGAGGGGCTGCTCATGCCCCATGATACCATATCTCCTATACAGACCCCCTAGTCTAAGTAGTACTTGGACCATTTCCTTTTGTTAGTTTCATATCCTATGGCTAGATCAAATTAATTAAGAAATTCATATATGTTTTTGCAGAGAATCTCTTTCACACACTTGCTCCTGACGAGTGACAATAAAGTCACGAAACGAGTTGCGATAACAGATGTCATGTTTTTTAACCAATCATGTATCTAATTATCTATCAATGTATTGTGAAGTCTGCTCTTGTATTTTAAACCATTCCAATGTATATACATTTTCTGATATGTTATGACTTACCATTGATCATGCTATATTTTAAATTATCAAGTTTAATGATCATGTATTTATATTTGTGAAATAAATTATGGCTTTAATACATTCCATTTTTTGCTATCAGCTTTGTCCTAGATTTCATGATCTGCAGGTGCCCTTGCTTTTTGAGTTTATACATGACTTTTATTCCAATATGTTTCCCCTTTTTTTTCGAAGCTATGGATTAGCTCACTTGATTATAATATAGAGACTATATATAATCAATATACTAAATATTGTGACCCATCAAGCACTTCATTCAAAGTCCCGCCTTTTCTGACTCATATATCCAATAGGGATGGAGGTAGACAGCAAGGTCATTCCTCATTTAAAGTCCCATTTATTCCCTCTTACCCCTCTCCCTTTTTTGTTTTTATTATTTTTTACATTTTTTTAGGAGCCCTGTTGGGGGGCTTTGGTGGGATATCAGGGGTCTAAACAAACCTCAGCCCTCAATCTCAATCTGTGTGGCCTCAGCTGCACAGAATGAATGAACAGGAATAATTGAGTACCAAGCCTCCCATTCCTCCAGAAAAGGAAGTATAGTAAAAACAGTTTACTATGCTTCAGTTATGAATGAGCCAGTTGGTACCAATCACTGACTCTGTCCATTCAAAAAAGGAAGATGCCGGTAAATGACAAATTTACCGACCCGTTCCCATCTCTCCATCATGACACATCTTCTACAGCAGCTGGCAGGATAGAGGAGGGTGGGAAACAGCAGCTCTGTGGGGGGGGGGGGCAGGTAAGAACACAGGGACCCTGGGAATAGCAAAAGACAAGTGAACTGGATAGGAGGGCCGGCGGGGGCAGCATATAGAGGAACCAATCTCCTCCATTAGCAGGAAAATGGAGGAGATTGGTTCCTCTAAATGCCGCCCCTGCCACCCCTCCTGTCAAGGTGTACAAGGGAGGCACTTGGGCCCCCTGGAGTATGGGGCCCGGTTGCAATCGCAACCCCTGCAACCCCTATCGTTACGCCCCTGCCCTCAGCCTCTCCACTGTGCTTTAGGAGTTGTGACGCCGTAGGATCATTTATTCACCTTTTTTAGGAATGTCCCCAAGTTGCCCTTATCTGGAGAAAACTGGATTTATTAGTCTCCAGGTTCCCAAATTACTCTCACCCCGGTACAAGCCCTTCTGTTTGCCCCAATAGAAGGGATTACTAAAATGGAAATGAGACTGTGCCATACGATGTGTGTTGCCATGCATTGGACTATAGTGCTCCACTGGAAATCCACAAACATTCCTGTGACATTTCTATCACTTAGAGTTGAATCTATCTGTAAGGTTGAAAAGATTTTCCCTACACTACATCACCCTATCCATTATTTTGAGAAAAAATGGTCCCCCTGGTTCTTATATAAAGAGTTATTGGACTGACAGAGTGGTTTACTGGTGACCTTATGTTATGCATTTACAAATACCTGGTATAACTAATTTCTTTGTATGATAGAGAATTATTGTTTGAGTACTGTAGTTTCTATTATATTCTGTGATATGCTCTGTACCACCCCTGGTATTATGTACCAATTTTTGAATTTGTCAAATAAAATCTTTTGTAAACAAAAAAATATATGTATACACATAGTTAAATTAAATATATCCATTGGATACAATGTGAGTTGGACAACACGGACAGTGTTCATGTGTATGTAAAATATGTCTATTATTAGTTATGTTCTTTGATATGTGTATATATGCATATTCATAGATTCATAGATTTTTTCTCCTCTTGTACAGTGTAAAAATCTTATTGGTGGTTCACAGACTCCCTGAGGAAGCCTATACAGACAAAACATGTGGGACATATACCATCTCACTGTGTAATCCACCACGACTCTGTATATGCTATGCAGGCAACCAAACTAGTTTTGTATGCATTTTAACTATGTGTATACGTATATTTTTTAATCTATGTATCAATAAAATGTGTTATATTTCACTCTAAACTTTCTTTTTTTTTGGGCACCGTCATAATCTCACATTTTCCCCTTTTCAAGCCGGATATAGCAAAGACAACACCCTATGGCTTGACAAAGTCAACAGATACCCAACACACATTCATGGAGGTAAGGATCCTTTCACTAGGTAGATTAAAAAGTTTGTGATGGGTGCAATAAGCAGTATAAGTATATATCAAATGGTTAGGTCCATAACGCCTCCATGCTTGCTTGTCAGCGCTTTTCGAAACTCAATAGCTTCCTCAGGACATATTGGGTAGTTGCTGATAGACCTTGAAAACAGATATAGGATGACAGCCCATAGAGACAACACTAGACTAAAAACAATCCTCCAAAGGGATCCATTTGCAGGTATTTAAGGGTAATTTCAATCTTAGTGTGTAGCTCCTGGATCAAACCAGAGGGAGGAGAGAAATGCTTCCACTTAGATCAACATAAATGGCAAATCTATTGGAAATATAAAGATGTGAATCCAATAAGGCTTGATATAGGTGGAAGGGGCATAGTGTATCAAGCATCAAGATACAGATGTGGGGTATCCAAGTTGGTAAAGACACCCCTCAGAGCCAACGTTGTATCATAACCGTGCACTCAAAATATTAGCCAAAATTAGGAAGAAGAAATCCTTTTAGTATTGTATCAGGGTATCCCTCATCTTTGGGCTTAAGTAGTAGAGCCAAACCAGAGCCCTTAAATAGGGTACGGGCACCTCACCTCGGAATCCCCAAGTAACGGGTGTCCTTTGCCTCTTGTTGTGCCCATAATGTCTGCCCTTTTTTCTTGAGAGAGTTCCCTCTTTCAATCCTTTATACGTCTATTGCATGTTGGCATAGTGGGGGTCCGCCCTTTATATAAGAACAAGAAGTGGAACTCACAATACCTAAATCAAGTTCCCCACCGGATTCTGCTGAACTGTCTAAACTCAACCCACAAGCTGTCATACATTGTGAAAACAAACAACATACTTGAACCAGCATCATTGGAAGACATAGAATAACTGCAGAAACATGAAGCCAATAAATGGAGGAAGGCAGCAGAAGAAGAATTAAAGTCACTTCAAGAGAATAAAACCTGGACATCCACAGAGCTCCCTCCTAACTGCAAAACTCTAGGAAGTAAGGGGACTTTTAAAGTAAAGTCAGACGCAGAAGGGAATATCCACAAATACAAAGCCAGATTAGTTGCCAAGGGTTACTCCTAGAAATTCGGTGAAGATTACGATTAAACATTCACTCCCGTCGTAAAACACTCCACCATCAGAGCGCTTCTTAGCATTGCAGCAGGGAAGGGCATGCAAGTGAAACACCTAGACAATAAAACTGCTTTCCTATATGGAGACATTAAGGAAGATCAGTACATGGAGCAACCACCAGGGTTTGAGCAAGGAGACAACTTTGTGTGTAAACGTCAGAAGAGCATCTATGGTCTTAAACAATCTGCAAGGATGTTGTAATGAGAAAGTGAATGAAGTGCTTACTAGAGATTCTTAAGAAGTATAGCAGACCCCTGTCTCTACTCCAGGAATCAAGGATACCGATGGATATACATCCTTATCTATGCTGATGACATTATAACCGGTTTTGAACAAGAAGGGGATTACAATCAGATAGTTGACAAGCTGAAAGAAATTTTTGAAATTAAAGAGCTAGGGAACATTAGCTACTATCTGGGAATCCAAATAGAGAGAGAAGAGGATGGAAGTTACCTTCTCAACCAATCTCAGAAAATATCCAAAGTCTTGGAACAATTCCATATGCAAGATGCAATGGAACTGAACCAGGCTATCTAAAGAGCAATGAAGCAGAAAACTTGCTACCCAACAATGACATGTATCGCAGAGCAATCGGTAAGCTGCTATATGTTGCCACTGTGACAAGACCAGTCATAGCCCCAGCAGTGGGCATACTATGCATTAAATTCTCAGCTCCCTGTCAGCATGACTGGAACGCAGTAAAGAGAGTGATGCAATATCTCAAAGGAACAATTCAGATGAAGTTACGGCTACCAGAAACATCAAATCCAAAAACTGGTCCGATATGTGGATGCTGATTGGGCCGAGGAATGCACAGGCCGCAAATCCACAAGTGGATTCATCTTCCAGTATGGGAAAGGAATCATAAGTTGGTCTAGTCTAAAGCAAGCAGCTGTCCATCTATCTTCAACGAAAGCAGAGTACATTGCAGCAACATACGCATGTCAAGAAGCGATATGGATTCTTCAACTTTTTGTGGACATTGGGATAGACATGTCAAAACTAATTCCCATTTTTGAAGACAACTAGGGATGTATAAAGGCTCAGAAACTCACATTCCATACTGTGCCACCATCCCAAAATATAGAGAAGAACACACAAAACGGATACCCGTATATGGTGAAAGAAGTGGATTTTGCCGGCACTTATGAGACTGATGGATTTAAAATATCAATATGTTTATTTCATCATTAAAAATAGAAGGGTAGTACAAAAGAAGAAGTACATGACATGGTATACATAAAATACAACACCAAAAATCCGCTTGAGGAATTCTTATTAGAATGCAGGAAAATCAATTCCACATAGGTCAGGAAGATGATACATGTTACCAGACCAATATACAACAGTGGAATGAAAAGGGGTCGATGCATTTCGCAGCAATGTGCTTCTTCTGGACCTTTTTTCCAGTGGGCTATGGGTAAAGAATACATAAAGTAAGAAAATGTCCCCATATCGGGAATGTAATTATATAAACATTGTTCTATATTACTACAACAAGATAATACCATATTGCTTACATCAATACATGTTAAATACAATGGGCTTACTTGTGGTTCAACAAGCAACCCCGATGAGGCGTGCTATCAGGGGGGCAGGCACAGGGGACCAAAAGGCAATCCAGCACAAAGGTATGGGATATCTAAACGTAATGCATATAGAGGAACCTCGTCAGACTAAAGGTTCCCTTACAACGGTAATACAAAGTGACAGGTATGTTATACACAAATACCAATTTTCTTTGTATTACCGTTGTAAGGGGACTTTCAAAGCTGAACACTATTGAAGGATATTCCTCTGCTAAAAGACCACCGCTGGGAATGTGTCATTTAGCAGTGGGGAATGCAATGTGTACAGGGTATACAGTTTATTGTGATGGATGGGGATTACTTTGCTGGATTACTTGATTGGATACATCTCTGGGCACCATGACTGATGGTGGATTTACTTCTAGGAACATTAATAGACTTTATTAATATTAATGTCTAAAAGCCAGTAAGTATATGTTTTAAATACATTCATCAATATGTGTATTAACCACTTGTCGACCACCTCACGTAGGAGTATGGTGAAGAAGCAGCTCTCTAGTGCATGATCCAGCACTTCCAGGTAGGGGGCAAGTGTGCACAACCAGCGCACCAGCTGTGCTGTGATTTGTCACAACACAAGCCAATCACCAGATGCCGGCCAATGATTGACCATTGGCACCTGTTGATCAGCGAGGAGAAAGATAGGACAGAGCTCTGTCAATGTAAACAATACAGAACTCTATCCTGTTTCCCTGCAAAGCAGGGAATAAAAACCAGCATATCCCTTAGTGAAAGCAACTCACAGTACACACATAAACACTGGTTAAGCACAGATTTAACCCTTTGATCGCCCTAGATGTTAACCCCTTCCCAGCCAGGGTCATTGTATATTTTTAGCACTGATCACTCTGTTAGTGTCACTGGTTCCCACAACATGTCAAAAGTGTCAGTTAGTGTCCAATTGCCTGCCATACTATCACAGTCTCACTAAAAGTCACTGATTGCCTCCATTACTAGTATTAAAAAAAAAAAAATTCCAGTATATATACACCATAGATTATAGATGCTATAATGTTAGTGCAAACATATCAAAATACGCTTATTGGGATTTTTTTTGCCAAAAATATATAACAGAATACATATTGACCTAAATTTATGAATACATTTGATTTTTTTTAAATGTTTTCTTGGAAATGTTTTATAACAGAAAGTAAAAAAAAAATTTTTTTCCCTAAATTTTCAGTCTTTTTTGTTTTTAAAATTAAAAAAACCTAGTGGTGATCAAATACCACCAAAAGAAAGCTCTATTTGTGTGAAAAATATTTATATAAATGTCATTTGTGTACAGCATTGCATGATCATGCAATTGTCAGTTAAAGTAATGCAGTGGCAAAAAATGGCCTGGGGTAAATCTTCCGAAGGTCAAGTGGATAACGGGTTTTCAATGTAATGTTTTTTTTTTTTACATTTAACTGATGGTGGGAATGGGTTAGGGGTACTAAAGTTCATTCTTTTGGGAGGCACCAAATATCTGGTTGCCCTCTTATCATAAAGGAGCGTCCAGATTCTAAAATAAGTTCCCTCAATTTTGTTAATATCCTATCTTCTTTTTCGGCTGCACAGAGCTAGGGAAGAAGCCCTAGTTCCTCAAAATCAGGACAAACGTGCTTTGCAAGGTGCCCCCCCCCCCCCCAATGTTGGAAGGCATATAGCCTGGTAGGGTACAGAGTGAGGGACAAACTCACTGCCCTACTTTTTCTGGCAATCCAGGCTGCATGTCTAGAGAAGGGTCTGGTTGAAATATTAAGGGGAACTCCACCCCCATGTAGTTCTTATTGCTACATATAATCCACAGCTGTGGGGGGCCTTCTATGTAATTTTGGTAACAGTACATTACCAAACAGTGGCGGCCCGTCCATTAGGGGTGCACGGGTGCTGCCCGATCTTGCCCAGTTGTGTGACGATAGCAAATAAATATTTTCACACTAAATTGCCTCCCCGCCAATCAGGAAGTGAGTCGTGAGACCCGCTTCCCAATTGGCCAAAACGTCAGGTGATCCTATTGGATGCCTACCGCCTAGGAGGAGAGAGGAGATGCATGGCAGCTTGCACAGCGGAAGCTGCTGTGCTGGAGGAGAGGACACCAAAGCCACTGTCCACAGCATGCCCCCCATCACCTAGATGGTTTCCACCATTATTGAGGACACCAGAGCTGTTGCCTGCCACCTAGATGGTGTCCACCATGATCGAGGACACCGGAGCCACTGCCTGCCACCCATCACCTAGATGGTGTCCGCCATGATCGAGGACACCGGAGCCGCTGCCTGCCACCCACCACCTAGATGGGGTAAGTGCCGGACCGACCGGAGACCAAGGGGGTAGTAGTGCCACCGCCAGGCGCCCAAGGGGGGTTGTTTGCTGCCCCCCCAAAAAAAAAACACCAGCCGTCACTGTCACCGCCACTGTCACCAAATGATAGGTTAGTCCTCTGCAGATTTGTAATTTATAATTTAACAATGTAAATAGACCTCACCTGTCTTTATAGAGTCATGTGAGTAATTACATACCAATATGTTCATATTCAAAACATTGCAGGTGTTAATTTCTAGCTTTGTAGAACTGAACCTTGATGAAATTTGAGCTAAATTTAACATTTTTCCTAAATAAACAGCAACCCTAGTCCTAAGCAGATGATAAAAATGTAGTGGGTTATTTAGAGTAACAACATCATCCAAAGTGAAAGATAAGTTAATGTTTTTTTTTTTGATTACTGTAAAGAAGTAAAAGGTCATTATTAATGTCCATTCTTGTAAATGCTGCCTGATTATTAAGGACCTGTCTACCAGGTGACTGACTCCCTATCTGTAGCCAGTTTGAACCCTAAGGATTTGTTTGCATGGGAGTACTATAGCACATGCTTTTACATAGATAGTGTTTACCCACACAGGGATGCACAGGTTTTATATGCATCTCTGTGCAGGCAGTCCCCCATTCATGTCAATTAGGTATATGGCCCTGAATGCACATTGTCTGCGAATGGGGCCCTCAACCCGCATAGATGTCAAATTGGGAGCAACTGCTATGTCCAATTGACATGAATGGAAATGTCTGCACAGGGAGGCACTGTACACCCGTGCATTCTCGTGTGAATACAGTAATCCCACCATCCATCCTTCTATTCAATTGGCAAAATAAAGACCTTAGATGTTACTTCTCCCTTTGCACACTATGCCAACCAGAGCCCTGCACCCCCAAGCCCTCCCACCCTCCGATACCAGCCAATACCAATGGCTTCCGGCTTCCCGACCTATCAGAAAGACCGGGTCAAGACAAAAGCTGTGGCGCTAGTGAGAGCTCTGCCGTAGGGTGACTGCAGAGTAATACTGTCATCAGCATAGAGAATGTCTTCTGTGCTAAAATAGACTGGGTGATCCTAGGCACATGTGATCATCCCTCTGATCTGTGAGATTACTGGCCCAGTCTCGTCTGATCTATCGGATCACTGCCTTAGACTATACCTCTGATCTACTGGATCCAGTCTCATCTGTGTGTGATCATATCCCTGTGCCCCTTAATTTGAGGGGTCTCAATTAGATCATTCCCCAATCCCTTCTGATCTATGGGATCACAGTCCTATACCCCCTTGTCCTATCGTATTAGAGCCCTGTATCTGTGTGATCACAGCCCTGTACCCTCCTGTCCTATGAGATCAGAGCCCTGTACTCCTTTATCCTTTATCCAGCTGGTTTAGAATGGCCAATAATGAGGGCTTTGTTATAGCTCAGTGTCTCTTCATCTCTTTAAAAATAGGTGTAATGAGCAGTCATAGCGACAGGGTGACTATTGGTAGCTTCTACAGGAAAAGGATAGGGAAAGCTGTCAAACTGCATAGAGAAAGACTAGGGTCATTTAGAAAATGGTACTTTAACCACTTGCCTACTGGACACTTTCACCTCTTCCTGCCCAGGCCAATTTTCAGCTTTCAGTCGCACTTTGAATGACAATTGCGTGGTCATGCAGCACTGTACCTATATTAAATTTTTATCTTTTTTTTGGTGGTATTTAATTACCACTGGGTTTTTTTATTTTCTGCTAAACAAATGAAAAGACATAACATTTAAAAAAAAAAGTTTTTCTGTTATACAATTTTGCAAACTTCTCCTTCACCGATGTATGCTGATGAGGCTGTACTGATGGGTACTAATAGGCAGCACTGATAGGAACTGATAGGTTGCACTGAAGGGCACTTATGAGGCTGCACTGATGGGCACAGATGAGGTGGCACTGGTGGGCAATGACGAGGAGGCACTGATAGGCAGCACTGATTGGCACTAATAGGCAGAACTGAAGGACACTGATGGTCAGCACTGATGGGCATTGATAGGTGGCACTGATGGGCATTCAAAGGCGGCACTGCTGAGGAGGCACTGATTGGCCACACTGTTTGGCACTGATAGGCAGCACTGATGGGCACTGTTGGAGCTGCACTGAAACGTCCCCTTTCACACTAGCTGGTTACCGGCCCTCTCCTCCCGTTGTGACAGTGTGAGGAAAGGAATGCTGATAACCGGCAAGCGTGTTTACATATTGATCAGCTGTGATTGAACACAGATGATCACATGGTACAGAGCTGCAAGTCCTTCCTATTTTTTTATTAGTAATGGGGGCAATCAGCGACTTATAGCAGAACTGCGATATTGCGATTGACAAATCTTTTTTGGGAGCCAGTGACACTAATACAGTGATCAGTGCTAAAAATATGCACTATTACTGTACTAATGACACTGGCTGGGAAGGGGTTAACATCAGGGGCAATCAAAGGGTTAAATGTGTGCCTAGCCTGTGTTTGTGTACTGTGTCGGAGGTGCTTTCACTAGGGGAAGGCATGGATCCATGTCCCTGCTTTGCAGGAATACAGAATCCATGCCTTTCCTACTGACAGAACGGCAATCTGCCTTGTTTACATGGGCAGATTGCCGTTCTGCCTCTGTAATCAATGATCAGCGGGTGCCGGTGGACATTGAGTCAGCGGTACCCTTTGATTGGCCCCCGCTGTGCATAATCACAGTGGGAGAAAGCCGCCGGGAGTGTGCATTCGCACGTGCTACACTGAAGTGTGGGATTACGTATAAATACGTGATCCTGCACGCAGCGGCTGCCCTGTAGCAGTAAAACTGATATAGTGTGGTTGTGAATTGGTTAACCCTTGGGGACTTATATTTCTATTGCCCCAGAAGTGTAAATGTGAGGGAAAATCAGTGAGCTGATCACACAAGCAGGAAGTGACATTTTGAAGTTGTTCTGTATACCAACTGTGTGCAGAACGCCACCAGATTGCTATATTGCATTGAATTTTACAGAAAATGAAAGCGCTGCAGATTGAAAAGGAAAAACATTTATTTACTTGAATAGCAGTTGTATATGCTATAATATTATTTCTTTATTTGCTATTTTTCCCATTCCTAAAGAGAGTTTAATGAGAGTTTGAAAGAAAATGGTCATTGAGAACAGGGGCAGCTTGATAAAACTATTGGCCAATTTTGCACGCCAGTCGAAGTGGGCCTGTTACACTTGATAAAAAAGCATGTTTTGATGCTAAATTCAGTTGTTTGGACATGTCCCATCACATCAATGCCATTATACATCGCTAAGAATTCTCTGGACCCTGCTACTGATGTGTATTAATAGTGTAAAAAATAAAATATAATCCCAAAGTCAGATCTGCGCATCCCTAATCACTACTTTATAAATATGACCCTTTACTTTTGGCTTTAATGCTTTTTAAAAGCTCAGGTTGTTGTCTTATGATCTGTTAAAAAGACATTAGGAAACAAAAAATTATAAATATTATCAAGTCTGCATTATTTTTCTAAATTAACAAAACTGTGGCATTGCACAAAAGGCACATTTTGAAATGTCTTCTGCCTCCATGATTTTCCTTTGTTTACTACCGTTGAAGTTACAGCTCTCACATATGGAGTAAGACCACCATCTAGTGGAGATGAAAAGGTAGATTCCAGTGAAAAAGTGGAAAAAGTAGATAATTATAAATTTGTACCCTACAAAGGGTGCATATAACAACATATTACATATGAATAAAGCAAATTCCCCAGCATTCAGCTCCAAATTCCTAGAGCTACTTTCCCATTGTCCCATGGGTCTATTAATTGTGTTTTTGGGGGTATTATCTCCCAAGTGTTTATTACTTTTTTAAGCATTTGCCCAATGATAATTTTTAGGGATTGTTCTGACTCGAACTTTGGGCTTCGTCGAAACCTGAACATTATGAGGCGTACGTGTCAAATTCGAGCGCCACTGAAGGCCCCATAATGCAGTGTGAGATTGCGGGGAAATTACAGCCGCCATGACCTGCATGCTTTGGCCAATCACAGCACGCTCTGCAGAAAGAGCCATGATTGGCCAAAGGCAGGGTGTCTTTGGCTAATCATGGCTCAGGGGGCTTCGTCCACTCCCCACACTATATAAGGCCACTTACACAGCGGCCGTATGTAGTGTGTTAAAGTGGAGAAGTTAGGTTAGATTAGCCAGGTTAGTTAGTGGCGTGTAGGCAGTGCAGTATATAGATACAGTGTAGAGTATATACAGTCAGTGCAGGCAGTGTAAAATTTTAAAACAAATTGTGTTTCGTGTCAAATTCGAGCGCCACTGAAGGCCCCATAATGCAGTGTGAGACTGCGGGGAAATTACAGCCGCCATGACCTGCATGCTTTGGCCAATCACAGCACGCTCTGCAGAAAGAGCCATGATTGGCCAAAGGCAGGGTGTCTTTGGCTAATCATGGCTCAGGGGGCTTCGTCCACTCCCCACACTATATAAGGCCGCTTACACAGTGGCCGTATGTAGTGTGTTAAAGTGGAGAAGTTAGGTTAGATTAGCCAGGTTAGTTAGTGGCGTGTAGGCAGTGCAGTATATAGATACAGTGTAGAGTATATACAGTCAGTGCAGGCAGTGTAAAATTTTAAACCAACTTTTGTTACTAAGGATATAACGTATGAATTGTATTCTTGCAGTTTGTATGATCTTTTACTGTAAATAGAAAATCACTCTATAAAAAAAAACATTATGACATAAATCCCCAAAATCACAGATTATTTTCATGAAACCACATGCCTTCTTAAGATCAGTGGGACACTATACAGTATTGTTATGTATTTTGTCCCATTTGTCATGCCACTAAATTAAAATTTGCAGCACAAAGTAGTGTGAAATTGTTGACAAATAAAATTGCATATGTTTTTGCTTATGTTGTGTTTTTATTTAATGCTTATACTACATTAAATGAACAAATGAAAATCATACACTAGCTAAGGAAAGAAGGGAGAGGAAGAAAATAATTTAACCTGGTTAGGGATTTTTTCAAATTTCCGATTATCTTGAGAAACATCTGTGCAAAAATGTAGATATACTGTAATTACAGTATGTGCCTGGAAACTGCAGCTACTTTAACCACTTGACCTTGGGAAGATTTACCCCCCTTCATGACCAGGTCATTTTGTTGGGATGCACCACTGCATTACTTTAAGGCTCCATGCACACTGAAGCTGATAAACGACCGTTTATTGTCATTTAGGAGTTTTTTTTAACAGCCCAAAAATGCCCCTTTATGTTATCCTATGTGTCCATGCACACATGGACGTTTATTGTTTAACAGCAGTGACGTTTTTGGGCGGTTATTTTGTTCTAAAAGCTTCTTAATCTTTATTAAGTTATAAGCAATATGGAATGTGGAACTCTCTTCAACAACTGGTGGTGTCAGCGGGGAGTATTGGTATATTTAAAATTCTCTTAGATGCGCATCTTAGTGAACACAACATACAGAGATATGGGAAATGTTTATCAACATTGACATACATACACAGGTTGAACTGGATGGACTATTGTATTTATTCAACCATACCTACTATGAAACTATGAAACTATGGATAAAATAATTACATTTTTGCTGTATTAACACAGCCTATAAATAGTCTTGGTCCCTTTATCCTACTGTAGAGGAGCAACGGGTCTGGACTGATAAATGCAGACCTAGTTGTCTGCTAGGATAGTTAGATCAGTAGTACTTAGTTATGATTAGAGTTGAGCGAACCTCTGGAAGTACGGGTTCTGCTGGTCCGGCCGAACTTCGGGACAAAGTCCGGGTTCGGGTCCGGACAGAACCCGAACGATCGCATGGACCCCGAACCCCATTGAAATCAATGGGGACCCGAACTTTTAGGCACAAAAATGGCTGTGACAAAGTCCTGGAAAGCCCTAGAGGGCTGCAAAAGGAAGTAAAATGGGGGTAAGGGTAGGGCAAGTGCCCTACAAAAAAATGGGGATAGGGAAAATAAATTAAAACCAAATAAAAAAAATGGGAAGGGGGTGGATGTGGAGTAGGAGCCTAGAGGTTGACTAGGCAGTGACCATGGCAGTGTAGGTGGAAGTGGCGGTGGTAGAGGAGTAGGAGGAGATAGCCAACATGGTATTTTTTTTTATGTATTGAGGCCTATTCAAAAAAACAAGTATATGAATGGCTGTGTGAGTCCGGTCTAAATGTTTTTTCTGCACAAGGTAAAGACAAGTCTTGTGAGATTCATGCCCGATAAAGGTTAGCTTGTCCACGTTGGATGTGGACAAACGGCTCCGCTTGTCTGTGATAACGCCCCCTGCCGTGCTAAACACACGTTCCGACAATACACTGGCTGCAGGGCAGGCCAGCACCTCCAAGGCATAAAGGGCAAGCTCCAGCCATGTGGCCAATTTGGAGACCCAGAAGTTGAATGGGGCAGACCCATCAGTCAGTACATGTAGGCGTGTGCACACATACTCTTGCACCATGTTGCTGAAATGCTGCCTTCTGCTAAGATGTTGTCTATCGGCTGGTTGAGCTGTTTGTTGTGGCGGGCTGCTGACAAAGCTTTGCCACATTTCAGCCATGCTAACCCTGCCTTCTGAGGTGCTGGCGGTGGCACAGCTGCTTTGGTGGCCTCTTCCTCCTCCTCCTCCTCTACCTTCACCTTGTGCTTCCGCTGAGCCCCCGGTGTCATTTGGGAATGCCCTCAGCAGCGCCTCTACCAGTATGCGCTTGTAGTCGCGCATCTTCCTCTCACGCTTCCTCTCATCTTCCTCTCACGCTCCAGTGAGGGAATTAAGGACGGCACGTTGTCCTTGTAATGGGGATCCAGCAGGGTGGCCACCCAGTAATCAGAGGAAGTTACAATGTGGGCAACTCGGCTGTCGTTGCGCAGGCACTGCAGCATGTAGTCGGCCATGTGTGCCAGGCTGCCCAAAGGCAAAGACAAGCTGTCCTTTGTGGGAGGTATATCATCTGTGTCCTCTGTATCCCCCCAGCCATGCTCCAGTGATGCCCACGAGCTGCGTTGGGTGGCACCCTGCTGCAATTCCTCCTCCTCCTCCTCATCTTCCTCTTCCTCCTCGTCCTCCAGAACTGTGCCCTGGCTTGAATATTTTGGACCTGGCCTATGCTGGTGCAGGAACCCACCCTCCAAGCCATTTGCTAATGACTGGCCTGATAACCGTGGAAATGACCCCTCTTCCTCCTCCTCATCCTCCTGTGCAACATCCTCTTCCATCATGGCCTGAAGTGTTTTTTCAAGGAGCCATAGAAGTGGTATAGTAACGGCGGTGAGCGGGAAGGCCGAAGTTCCGCTGCAGCGCAGACAGGCGAGCAGCAGCAGGGTGAGAACGCCGAAAGTGTGCACAGACGGCCCGCACTCTATGCAGCAGCTCTGACATATCCGGGTAGTTTTTTAGAAAATTCTGTACCATCAAATTCAGCACATGCTCCAGGCAAGGGATGTGCGTCAAACAGGCTCGACCCAGAGCCGCTACGAGATTTCGGCCATTGTTGCACACCACCAGGCCGGGCTTGAGGCTCAGTGGCAACAACCACTCATTGGTCTGTTGTTCAATGCCCTTCCACAGCTCCTGCGCAGTGTGGGGTTTATCCCCCAAACATATCAGTTTTAAAACAGCCTGCTGTCGTTTCCCCCTGGATGTGCAGATGTTGGTGGTGAAGGTGTTATGCTGAGTGGATGAGGAGGTGGTAGAGGAGGAGGAAGCTCAGTAGGAGGAGGAGGCAACAGGAGGCAAAGAAAAATGCCCTGCAATCCTCGGTGGTGGAAGGACATGCGCCAAATGGCTAGCCGGCTCAGACCCACCCGCCACTACATTTGCCCAGTGTGCAGTAAGCGAGATATAGCGTCCCTGCCCGTTCTTACTGGTCCATGTATCAGTGGTTATGTGGACCTTGCCACTGATGGCGTTGCGCAGTGCACACCTGATCTTGTCCCCGACTTGTTTGTGCAGGGAAGGGATGGCTCACCTGGAAAAGTAGTGGCGGCTGGGTACCACGTACTGTGGGACAGCCACCGCCATAAGGTTTTTGAAACTGTCCGTGTCCACCAGACGGAATGACAGCATTTCAAAGGCCAGTAATTTTGAAATGCTGGCATTCAGGGTGAGGGATCGCGGGTGGGTAGGGGGGTACTTCCTCTTTCTCTCCAGGGTTTGGGAGATGGAGAGCTGTAAGCTTCCATGGGACCATGTGGAAATGCTTGGGGTCGGTGGCGGACATGGTGGCGTTGCTGTCATATCGTCTGTTTGCTGGGTGGCAGGTGACGCTGTCACTGTAGAGGTGGAGGAAGAGGCTGAGGCAGCAGCAGAAGAGGAATCAGGAGGAGGCCGAGACCTTTCTTGGATTTTGAGGTAATTATTCCAATGCAGCTTGTGCCTTGAATTTAGGTGCCTGGTCATAGGGGTTGTGCTCAGGTTGAGAACATTTATGCCCCGGCTCAGGCTATCATTGCACAGCTTGCAAACCACTTGTGTCTTGTCGTCAGCACATTGTCTGAAGAACTGCCACGCGGAGGAACGCCTTTGAGCTGCCTTTGGTGTGCTAGGTCCCTGGGTGCGGTGGATAGTAGCAGGCATACTGTCTAGGGGAC
>BLSH010422254.1:1802193-1829504 GCA_018402905.1 Glandirana rugosa
GCTTGTGCCTGTAAAGTTTTTTGCAAGCCCAAGCCAGGCCCCAAGACCATAAAATGATGTGCACAACTGTTCGACGTCCCGTCGGTTAGTTGTTCACAAAGTGACCAAACGGGAATCTTCGGTAGTGTCGGTACGGATGATTACCGTACCGACACTAACCGGTCACTTAGTACACTGGGTCGGAGATATATTCGACCTCAGTGAACTACGACGTCAGTGTACGAGAACCCAATCGACATCCCTCTCCATCGACTGCCGCAGTCCCTCTCTAATCTCTGTAAAATTGTTGTAGACTACGACGTAGGACTGTATTTAATGAAATGATGAAGATACGACAACGAGACTTGAGCACGATCGTAGCGATCGTTGTTTTATGCAGAGTTTGATCTGCAACTCAAAGCAGCGGTATGTGAAATCTCAAATTTCTGCTATCTGTCCTCAGAGCAACAGCATAGAAGTAGTAAAGTAATTTATGTCAGGATGCAGCATCAGATGTTGTTAAAATGTCTCTAATCTCTCCCTGACGCCGTCAGCTACCTCTCCCTACAGCTAACCCAAGAGCATGTGACTGCAGCATCAAGTGACTCCAGCTTATATAGAGGCTGGGTCACATGATTCACTGGCCAATCACAGCCATGCCATTAGTAGGCATGGCTGTGATGGCTTCTAAGGGCAAACCAGTGAAACACTTGTTGATTGGCTGCCCTGCAGCTTGTCAACACGTGTAGTAAAATACCAGAACCCCGGACCGAACCCGAACGTTTTTTGAAATGTCCGTGTTCGGGTCTGGGTCCCGGACACCCGAAAGTTCGGTACGGATCCGAACGTTACAGTCCGGGTTCGCTCAACACTAGTTACGATATCTACAAGTGGAAATTATTTATTTAACTCACACGCATATCTACAGTATATTTTAATTGAAGTACTTCATTGTGAAAATAAACTTCTGTGTCTATGTCATACTATTAAAGTAGAACTATAGGCAAAACGTTTTTTTCATTTTGGATAGAATAAGGGAGGATTATAACTCCTGTCAGATTTTTTTCGTCATCTGTGTACCATGTTGGAGTTTCCCCTTTACATCCTGCCCCATAGTCATACAGGAAGTAAAAGGAAATCCATGTAAATTAAGAGAACCCCTTGCCCAGGCCACCAGAACTGTCCCCACTGGAAGATTCCCCCTATATTACTTTTCTGGGGACAACCCAAAAGTTGGGACAAATAAGAGAGGGTGAAACTCCTTAATGGGGCACTGGCAGCAAAAAAATTGACACCTTGCCACTTTTACATATGCTCCATGACTCCCAAATGTGGGTCTCCCAAAGGATAGTGGGGATTAAACATATTATTTGTAATGGTAGGCTGCAGAACTTCGCAGACCATCAGGCTGAATTCCACTTGTCCAATAGGATGCTGTTTAGATATTTTCAGCTGAAGCATGCGGTAGTCTCAGTTTCCTGCACCTATTACCCTTGACTCTGATTCCCTGGAATGTTTTTGACGTCTAGGTTTTTGGGGAAATCCCTATCATCAATATACCTTCAACTCTCCATTGTGCATTTTGTGAAATTGAATACATTACTCTCCAAATGGCAAGCCAATATACCAGAATTATCAGATGAGGACTGGGACGAGTGTATAGGCCATTATATTACCAATATGGTATCAGCCAAGGATATGTTTATCTGGGTGAAATTCTCTTCACTCATGTTTGCTTGGCTGCTATATACCCTTCTACTAGTCCCCTGTGTACCAGATGTCGATTAACTGAGGGCACATTCTTTCATATGCTCTGGGCCTGTCCTGAGCTCCAGTACTTCTTAACCTTGGTCCGGGATGTAATTAATACTTCGTATGATCTAGCCTTGAGTTTGGACACCAAAGTGCTGCTGCTAGGGGTGCTGGACGGTGCAGAAATTGAATGGTATGTGAAACTGGTTTGTGTTTTTTGCCTTTTGTTATGCCCTTAGAGATATCCTGCTTAGGAAAAAGTCTCCTCTGCCTCCCATCCTCCTGGTGCTCTAATATCAATGCAGTGTTGCCTATATAAGCTGAGTCGTAACTGTCCTAGGAAATTTTACAAGATTTGGTCAGCCTGGACAGATTCATAGGGCTCTCTCTCTTGTCTTTCCTCCTTTCTTTCTCCTCTCCCTCCTTCCCCCTCCTTCCCTCTCCTCCCCTACTATGCTCTCCCTGCTTATGTCCTACTTGCTCCTTCCTTTTACCCCCTCCCCTTCTTTTTCCATCTTTCAGCTATTGCCTTAACCCTGGGTCTCAGTCATGTGTAGCACATATTGGTAATTAACTGTCTTCTATACTGACCCTGCAATCTGCTGTACTTCTGTTACTTTACTGGGTTTTACCCATTCTACACACTGTACTATATACACTCTCCCATTGCTTATTGGTGTTTTACTTGTAACAGCCGCAATCACCTGTACTGGTTTTGTTTGTTTTAATAATACCTTTCTGTTAAAAAAAATCTGGTTACTATAGACATGGAAGTATTATATTCCAGTATTCAACATGAGCTAGGCATAAAAACAGCGGAGATGTTCCTTGGAGGAAAGGAAGCAAACACATTGGCCCTGTATTGGCTTTGTGCTCCAATTACTAAAACATTTGTTCATTTTTTAATATCTTGTTTTTAATTTATTTATCTTCCAGGATGCCCACCACCTTAAAGCGCAGGGGGTGGTGATGAGGATATGCTGTGCCCTGTCCTACATCAACCTGTACTTAGCAGGAGTGGTAACACAATTTTTTTTCAAATGAGGCTCTCTCAATGTACCTATACCTATAATGTATATTAGCTTGGCATAGGTACATTGATACATTGCATTAATGATTGGTACATTGATGATATTGATGGGAACAGCTAAAGGATTAATAGAAATCATGAATTCTGATTCCTGTAAAGTTCCGTTTCTGGTTATTGGAATCAGAGTGGATCAGAAGGGCAGTTTTTTACAATTCTTTTTCATAAATCCACAGTGGGAAGTATCATTCTGCACATGACCACCCCCTCCCATTAAAGAATAGAATACCAGAGACTGAGACTGAAAAGGAACTGCTCGGTGGAGGAGGAATTTTTGTAGAGGAGAGACTGCTTCAAATAGGTTATAGAAAAAAAAAAGCATTGAAGAAACTGTAAAACTCAATTAATTACACGAGAGAGGTCACTATTCCAACCCAAGACCCAGAATGAGTCATAAACATAGAACAAGAATCTTCCTGAGATATTCTCAGCAATATGAACAAATATGACAAATATTCAATAAATATTGGTACCTGCTTACCAGTGACCAGTGATCATATAGCTAGCAAATAATACAGTACATGACAGACCCATAATAGTATCCAAGTGTTTGACCCCCATAAAAGAAAAATTAGTATATAGTCACTACAAGGACACACAGAGAGGGGGCCTTTGCACTTTAAAGGGCACCTTAAAATGTGGCTTCTGTAGCCAATGTCTCTGGATAGACCATGCAAGAATTTATATCACACAATGGTCACAAATCAAAAGCTAAACATCAAATAACATATTAAACAATGGGAGTTCTATATTACATCCATGCGGTCCTTATGAGGTGCAGTCTATGTAGGAGAAACCAAGCTGCAGTTCCGATCATATACTGTATATACAATAATAAAAATGAAAAATGAAATACACCCATTAGATATGTGCCTTCTAATGGGTGTATTTCATTTTTAAGACACAATTTTAACACATCTTATATTAGTTTTGTAGCCCTAGATCATCCCCACGCGAGGATGAGCTGGATAAGTTAAATTTTTAAAAAAGTGAGACCTGATTGATCTATTTATTAAAAGTGATTTAACCACCGGGGTTGGACAAAATTTTGAGCTACAAACTATTTCTGCAAGAATAGCCTAAGAAAGAGTGGGGAATTTGTACGTGCAGATCTTCGCTGTATGCAGGAGGCACACCACCAGATCCTATTAAGTTAGGAAGTTGGGTCCTCAAGAAGGTGTGGTTAGTTACTTGTGCCCCCTCCTCTCCTTCTAGTATCTAAAATATTCTAGTATCTAAAAGTAGAGAGATTATCAATATAAAGGTTTGTTATATGCTGTTTCACTTTTAAAGTTAAATGGGTGAAATATCCTATACAACTGCCACTGTTTAAAATGAAAGTAATACATATGCATAATAGTTTATTAGTTTGTAATGTGCCTAGTTACACCGCAATTAATATGCTTAGGTGGCATGGGAGGGGCCAGCACTCGCCTCTGAGGGGGGTTCATGGGCTCTCCAGTTATGGCCCAGGGGGACAGACACCCATTGGAGTGAATGCACATACAGGTACATGAGTAGCGGGCAGGTGCTGGTAATCATGTTCCCCTGTTATTACTGTGACACACATCTCTGTTCTGTGACAGTGTCATCCTCTGTGGGGTGGGAAATTGGTGAGATATCTGCCAGTGTTGACAGTGCCCCACCCTCTCCCTTTGAATAATCAGGGGATGGGAGGAGCCATTGGATCTGAGTTGCAGTGAAGATGGTGGCTCAATTATCCAAGTGCAGTGTGACTTCTGTCTTGTTGCAATTACATCAGATGCCAAGTCTGACAAGTGTGAGCATAATGAGAAGTGGGGATATACAGTCAGGTCCATAAATATTGGGACATCAACACAATTCTAATCTTTTTGGCTCTATACACCACCACAATGGATTTGAAATGAAACAACCAAGATGTGCTTTAACTGCAGACTTTCAGCTTTAATTTGAGGGTATTTACATCCAAATCAGGTGAACGGTGTAGGAATTACAGCAGTTTGTATATGTGTCTCCCACTTTTTAAGGGACCAAAAGTAATGGGACAATTGGCTGCTCAGCTGTTCCATGGCCAGGTGTGTGTTATTCCCTCATTATCCCATTTACAAGGAGCAGATAAAAGGTCCAGAGTTCATTTCAAGTGTGACATTTGCATTTGAAATCTGTTGCTGTCAACTCTCAATATGAGATCCAAAGAGTTGTCACTATCAGTGAAGCAAGCCATCATTAGACTGAAAAAAACAAAACAAACCCATCAGAGAGATAGCATTAGGTGTGGCCAAATCAACTGTTTGGAATGCACCGGTGAGCTCAGCAACACCAAAAGACCCGGAAGACCACAGAAAACAACTGTGGGGGATGACCGAAGAATTCTTTCCCTGGTGAAGAAAACACCCCTCACAACAGTTGGCCAGATCAAGAACACTCTCCAGGAGGTAGGTGTATGTGTGTCTATGTCAACAATCAAGAGAAGACTTCACCAGAGTGAATACAGAGGGTTCACCACAAGATGTAAACCATTGGTGAGCCTCAAAAACAGGAAGGCCAGATTATAGTTTGCCAAACAACAGCTAAAAAGCCTTCACAGTTCTGGAACAACATCCTATGGACAGATGAGACCAAAATCAACTTGTACCAGAGTGATGGGAAGAAAAGCATATGGAGAAGGAAAGGAACTGCTCATGATACAAAGCATACCACCTCATTAGTGAAGCATGGTGGTGGTAGTGTCATGGCGTGGGCATGTATGGCTGCCAATGGAACTGGTTCTCTTGTATTTATTGATGATGTGACTGCTGACAAAAGCAGCAGGATGAATTCTGAAGTGTTTCAGGGAATATTATCTGCTCATATTCAGCCAAATGCTTCAGAACTCATTGGAAGACGCTTCACAGTGCAGATGGATAATGACCCGAAGCATACTGTGAAAGCAAACAAAGATTTTTTTTAAGGGAAAGAAGTGGAATGTTATGCAATGGCCAAGTCAATCGCCTGACCTGAATCCGATTGAGCATGCATTTCACTCGCTGAAGACAAAACTGAAGGGAAAATGCCCCAAGAACAAGCAGGAATTGAAGACAGTTGCAGTAGAGGCCTGGCAGAGCATCACCAGGGATGAAATCCAGCATCTGGTGATGTCTATGCGTTCCAGACTTCAGGCTGTAATTGACTGCAAAGGATTTGCAACCAAGTTTTAAAAAGTGAAAGTTTGATTTATGATTGTTAATCTGTCTCATTACTTTTGGTCCCTTAAAAAGTGGGAGGCACAAACTGTTGTAATTGCTACACTGTTCACCTGATTTGGATGTAAATACCCTCAAATTAAAGCTGAAAGTCTGCAGTTAAAGTACATCTTGTTCGTTTCATTTCAAATCCATTGTGGTGGTGTATAGAGCCAACAAGATTAGAATTGTGTTATTGTCCCAATATTTATGGACCTGACTGTATAAGGGGAGAGGACTAACCACTGCTTTTTTGATGGCAGGGGTGATTTCTCTACTCTTCAGCTGTGGGGACTTTGGAAGTTAACCAGCATAAGCGTGCATGTGAGTACTCTAAGGCAGGCCATAGGCAGTGAAAAATTATTTCCAGCAACCACTGGTTGCAGGAAAGAATTTTGCACGATAGGGTATGCCTTCCTGTCAAAAAATGGTAATCACACAGCGGGGTTGGTGGGCGGCAGGGGGCAAGGGAAACCGAGTATTACAAACCTAAATCATACCTTTTTTTAAACAATTGATTCGATCTTTACAGTGTATTCACTTTAGACTGTTTTTTCTTTAGCTTTTTAGTAGTTGCTGATAACATGACAACATAAACTAGCCCCGGTAGACATGTATAGAGCGTGTATAAGGCCTCAAAAACAAATTTATTCACCTGTTTTATATTCTTCCTCATATTTTTGGTAAAAAAAAAATCACAATTGACGTTTATTGATTGGTTTGCGCAAAAGTTGCAGTGTTTACAAACTATGAGAATTAATTTCTGGCGTTTTTACAATTGTTATTTTTTTTTACTGGTAATGGCGGCGATCTGCATGTTTTATCAGGACTTTGATATTGAGGCGGACATGCTGGACATTTTTGACACTGTTTTGGGACCAATGTCATTTATACAGCGATCAGAAATTTAAATATCCACTGATTACTGTATAATTGTCATTGGCAGTAAAGGGGTTAACCTGCAGGGGGCAGTGAAGGGGTTAACTGTGTTTTCTGGGTGTGTTTTCTTACTGTGAGGGGGCTGGGCTACCATGGGCATAAGAGATCCAACTGATTCCAGAGACATGGATCAGTAGATCTTTTAAATGCCGCCTGACAGAGCGGGGAACCGCCGTATTTACATCGGTTGTTCCCCGTTCTTTCTCTCTGCCAGGTCATCGCGGCTCGCCGGCGGACATCAGGTCCACCCGAGCCACGGGCACACTCCTGCAGAGTTCGGCGGGAATGAGAGCGCGCCGCTGACACTGCGCTCCCGCCCGCTAGCTGTGCACACGTGCGAGCCACCGTTTATAGACGGCTATCTTGCGTAATAGAGCCACTCTGCAGCAGTAAATGTACGAGAGTCGGTACGGAACCAGTTAAGCGTTTTCTTTTAGCTATTTTTTAACATAACTATACTCCCACAAAAGCTGGCTCAATGACGCTGATAAACACTGAATAGCCACGTTTTTCAGTGGTTTTTAGGGTTTTTAAGCTTTTATCAGAGTTAAAGCTTTTTTTACAGCAGAAAAATTCCTCTGAAAACCCACTAGTTCTGGGTTTTATTTCAGCCAGAAAACGCCCATGCCAAAAACACTAATAACAGCCTATGTGTGCATGGACACATAGGATAACATAGTGGGGAGTTTACTGGCTGCAGAAATGCAGAAAAAATGCCCGAAGCCAAAAACAGCCCTCTGCAACTCAGGTGCTGCCCAAAGGGAGCCCAACCATGCTCCACAAACTCAGCAGGAAAGCAGAAAGTCTCACACTGATCATGTCAGATAAAATTAAAGTGTACGCTGTGACTACAGATCACCTTTAACTTTACCTATGACAGTTTCCTGTTGTCCTGTTGAAGTTGTCCTTACCAGCCCCAACATCCCCACCCCCAGCATAATCCCCACCTTACCTTCAGCTCCACTGTAGCTGTTGTCACTGTGAAGCTTTGCTCAGCACCTTACAGCCCTGGATAGTAGTTGTGGCTGGGCCCTGCACCCATACCTCCCAACAGTCCCGGATTGGGCGGGACTTTCCCACATTCACACCTCTCTCCCGCTATCCCGCTGTGCAGGGGCATTGTCCCGCATAGTTCTGTTGCTTATGTGTCAACTTCTGTCTAAATAGGACCTGCAGCAGTGTGATAATGCAGCACAGCCAGGGATTAGCGAGCAATCTGGCTGAGTGTGCACTGTGCAGCCAGGAGAAAGACTGCACCCGTCAGATTGGAGCTCTGATGTCAGGGATGGGCGGGACTGCTACCCAGACCCACACCCTTTGTCAAGCAACCACTGGAGCGGTGCATTGCTGGCCAGGAGAAAGTGCAAAGGATGGGTTTTTTTCAGCTTTCTGCAGTAGCTGAAAGAGAAAGTAGAGCAGCTCTCCCACGCTCCTTCAGCAGCTTCTCTGCTCTGCACCACGATCCTTATCTCTTTTCTGGTTGGGGATGTCAGGACTCAGGAGCTGAAAACGAGCACGTGCACTACACTGAAAAGTAAGCTGGACACTCATCCCGGTCACAGGTTATCTGCTTTCCTCTTCTCCTTCCCCACCACTGACAGTTTGCAATTTCTCTCTCTCTCTGCAATTAGTACCGTGTTCCCAGCTCTCCCCCCCACCAGCATGAACTCCGATCCTGATATACATCTCTTTTGCCCAGTTATCAGTAAGTCCCCTCCTGGCACACCACCAGACTCCTCTTTTCTCTCCACTAGATGCCTAGCACCCTTTCCTCACCAGCAGGCACTGTGGCCTGCTGCATGCCATCTCTCCCTGACAGTAGTTCACTGGACTCCTCCATTCCCAATACTTCACCTGGTTTACAACACTAATAATCAATCAATCCCCAGAATCTCCCTTTTATCTGCCTGCATCAAGCTGGTTGTACCCACAGCCCAGCTGTCTGCCTTTGTAATCAGTAAAATGTGGTTCCTATATATTTAGGTCTTATCCTGGAGCACCCCACCCATCACTACTACTTAATCCTCCCCACCCACTCTGATGTAAAGAGGGGCTCTTGATGTAAGTGTGGGTGCTCGTTGTAAGGGGGTAAACTTACTGACGTCATGTAAGGAGGGAATCCTATGTGAAAGGGGGGCTCCTGTTGGTAAGTAGGGAGCTCCTGGTGTAAAGAGGGACTCCAGATGTGAAGGGAAGACTCCTGATGTAAGAAGGGACTCAAAAGGATAAGGAGCGCTACAGATGTAAAGGGGACTACTGGTGTTAAAGAGGGACTCTGATGGGAAAAGGAGAATCCTGCTGTAAAGGGGACCCTTTATTTAAAGGGCCATTGCTGATATAAAGGGGACTCCTGGTGTTTTCAAATAGATGGCTACTGCTATAAGGTGGCTCCTGATTTAAAGAGCCACTGCTGATGTGAAAGGGAATTCTGATGTAAAGGGGTGAGTTAAAGGCTGACTCCTGATGTGAAGGGAAGTCTCCAGATTTAAGGTGGGTGATTCCTAATGTAAAGGGGGACTATGATGTGAAAGAGAGACATCTGATTTAAAGGTTGGCTCTTGATGTAAGGGAAACAATCATAAAAATAGCCCCCCATAAAGGTAATTCTACCAATATATATAGGTGGTACAGAAAAATGTTCCTGTCACCATTCGGCCATTCATCCCAATGCAGTCCCCAGAGCAACAAAGTACAAAAACAAATTTGTGAAAACACAGAAGAGCCCATGAGGGGACACTCCGGCCGTTAAAAAATTAAGGTTTATTTCAATGATTTAAAAATAGATTTACAAAAATCACCACCAGGTATGCAAAAATTTAAAATGACAACGTTGTCACAAAATAGAACAAGGGCAGGTAAGCCGGCTACATTCACCCATTCATCACCGTACACATGTAGACAACCCGAAGGACTGATATGCAGTATAATCTTAGGCAGTGCCTGCTAGATAGGGGTGATTACAAAACATCAGGTCCATACAGAGGGTGCAGGAGTTCGGATCTCCTTATTATTTTACTACTTAATTATATCTTTTCAGTGGATACTCACTCTGGGTCATTTAATAATGGTGCATGATATATAGAATTGGTGTTTGTCCTCTCTGATCGTCGGGCTGTGTATGTAGACAACGTTGTCATTTTAAATTTTTGCATACCTGGTGGTGATTTTTGTAAATCTATTTTTAAATCATTGAAATAAACCTTAATTTTTTAACGGTCGGAGTGTCCCCTCATGGGCTCTTCTGTGTTTTCACAAATTTGTTTTTTCTTGATGTAAGGGGTTGGACCCCTGATGTAAGGGAGAAACTCTGATGTAAAGGATGGGGGCTTTGATTTGAAGGAGAAGGCTTCTCATGTGAAAAGGGGGACTCTGATGTGTAGAGGGGGAATCCTGATATGCAGGCGGAGGGGATCCTAATTTGAACAGGGAGACCTGATGTGAAGGGTCTTCTAATGTAAAGAAAGGGACAAATGGTGTGAAAGGGACTCTGATATCAAGGAGGGGGTGGGGGAGGGCACCTAGTGTGAAAGGGGGACATTGATATAAGGTGTGAGTAAGTATATCTCAACCCCTGACTGTATGTAAGTGTATATGTGGCGGGGCTTTTTTTTATTAAGTATAGGGTTATGTCAGAGCCTCATAGCACAGTAATTATGAACTATTTTGTGGGTACAAGAATTGCAGACTCTGTACATTATATACCATATGTAGGCTTAAAATCTATTTAACCATGCTCCTTTAAGCCATCTCAGTATTCAGCACATTTTAGCCACGGTGCACAACGCATGTCTTCTCTATCCCTAGGTGTCCCTCATTCTCAAGTTCCAAAGTTGGGAGGTATACCTGCACCTATTGCACACAAGCAATGCATCCCCTGTTCATTCCCATAGTCTGGACAATACTCCTGGAGAACACATGCATACATAGAAGTACCATCCCATTTATAGGAATGAATGAGAGCCACAGAGCACATGCACAGTATATACAGGGCTCAGCCTATTGTTAATAAATATAATCATGACAAGGGTACTACAACCTAATTGGATATTAGGGTTACGTTTAAGGATGAGCTAATTGTTTGACACAGGTCCTAAATAGCTGAACACTTGAAAGTTTTCCTTTGTTTTTACTGCAAAAGACCCCATACCAATAATCATTTATTGGATTGAAATTTCCATATGTGTATGGTCAGCTTTAGACATCTCCAGATACAATGTATAAAATCACCCAAAATCTGTCTACCTCTAGTTCAAATAAGACTAACCCAAATGCCTTTTCTATAAAGTGGATAGGGAGCTCTATACATTCTATGTACAATAAATAATTAAGTTATGACATTTCCTTAATTTCCTGTTTTAGAGGGGAAACCACATCCTCCATGTCACTTATTTTCGCTCCCAAAAACAAGATTTTTTCCCCATTTGTTTTTCAGTCATGCCATTATACAGCAGCCACACTCTTGCACAGCAATTAAAATGTATTTCAGTGTAAGTCGCTTCTCACTTTGCAGTTGTTCACTGGAACTTGTACACTGTATTGTCAAAAGTATTGGTACACCTCCCTTTACACGCACAAGAACTTTAATGGCACAAGAAGGCCTGGCTCACAATCCCTGCCCTAATTCATCCCTAAGGTGTTCTATTGGGTTGAGGTCAGGACTCGGTGCAGTTAAGTGAAGTTACTCAACCCCAAACTCACTCATCCATGCCTTTATGGACCTTGCTTTGTGCGCTGGTCTAAATCATTTGGTTGAGGGGGGATTATGGTGTGGGGTTGCTTTCAAGGGTTGGGCTTGGCCCCTTAGTTTCATTGAAGGGAACTCTCAAGACGTCAGTATACCAAGACATTTTGGACAATTTCATGCTCCCAACTTTGTGGGAACAGTTTTGGGATGGCCCCATCCTCTCCCAACATGACTGCACACCAGTGCACAAAGCAAGGTCCATAAAGACGTGGATGAGCGAGTTTGGGGTGAAGGAACTTGACTGGCCTGACCTCAACCTGATAGAATGCCTTTGGGCTGAATTAGAGTGGAGACTGCGAGACAGGTCTTCTTGTCCAACATCAGTGCCTGACCTCACAAATGCGCTTCTGGAAGAATGGTCAAAAATTTCCATAGACACACTCCTAAACCTTGTGGACAGCCTTCCCAGAAGAGTTGAAGCTATTATAGCTGCAAAATGTGGGCCAACTCAATATTGAACCCTACGGACTAAGACTGGGATGCCATTAAAGTTAATGTGAAGGCAGGCACCTCAATACTTTGGAAAATATAGTGTATGTATACTCACTATATTTTGGGAGGCACCCATCCATTCAGAAATCAATTCAGGTATGCCCAGATAAACTTGGTCTGTGAGTTTCATGTGGTAAATAGAGCTCTCAGAATGAGCTACAACAGTATCTACATTGTTTCCTTCTTCACCCATAAATGGGCAAACAGTTCCAGCCTGTCCCCTTTTTTTATGGTCTCTCACTGATCAGCTTCCCCAAATCATCCTGTGATTGTCCTATTGGTGTATGCAAATTGTCCCTTTGCTTTTTTGGCAACTTCCTTGGTAACCAAAAACAAGAGGTTTCCCCACATCCAATTTGCATGCCAGGAGAGTGTGACGTTTCACAATGTCGCCAGTTCTCTGGAGCAGCTGCGGAGAAGATTGCACAGGAGTCCTGTGCATCTTAGGCTCAGTTTCAGGCAAAAATTCAGGCCTGATTCGTCCCTGAAGCAGAGAACAGGGATGCAGCAGACCTCTGCTGTGAACCACATCCGGCACAATTGTGAACCCAGCCTTAAAGACACTAGCAATCTGTTTAGAATTTGCACCTGAAGGTACACCCACAGGCCATAGCTTTACTAAATAATATAATTTAAAAGACCACATACAGCTTAAATATCACATAGGGCATATCCCTGACAACTGCCGCCCAAACCTGTTGCCAGTCACTGACTATTTAGTAACTTTGCCTCCACTAATAAGGTTCAAAAGCAGGGAGATCCAAGAGGAACACAGGGAAGACAAAGCCACTGTCATCGGACAAGTGATATTGACACAAGGTTGGACCTGGCACAGGATGAACAGAGTAGGGAACCAGGAGCTGGGGCACACTACATCACTTCAGGTTTTTAAGCATTCAGGGCACACCCTTCTAATCATACATAACTTCAAATCTTCTGTCTAACACTGAAGAAGCCCCCAAAAATGATTGTGCTGATTTACTAAAGGAGTTGAGAATCTTCACACAATAAACTGTGTGGCTCTTCACTTTATTTATCCAATTGTTCATTTTACATTTCCTAAACTTAAAAATGATCCCTCACTGTGGAGCTGTATTCCACACTGTAAGAGTCAATTGCTTGTTTAGCTCTAGGGTGCATAATAAAGTAAATTTACTATAGATACATGTTTGTTTAGACAGAAATTACAGCCATTCCTATAATGTTAAAAAAAAAAAAAAATCAACCCTTCTGGATGCATTTTAACAAACTAGCCAGCAGATGTCAGGATTGTACAACATCTTTTTCCTATTTTCAGCAAATTGTGTGTTTCTGTGCTAAAAGGCATCATTTATACTGTTCTGTCACCAGTAAGACATTAGTCACCAGTTATATATTAGTTATGTTGTCCAACCATACAAACTTACAGTAATAGGTGTCAAGTGCTTTCATCCAGATAATAAAACTGCACAATAAATATCAGTTTCAGTAAGGACTTACAGGCATTTTTTTCATGCGTTAAACATTAAAAAAATATTTTTTTTGTGCCAAAATCCATTATGTATAATTTATGATTTTATGTGCGTATATACAGTAAAGAAAAGTCGAGTGATTGCAGCATGAGGGATTTAAGTTAAAAAGTAATAGTGTGTTGCAGAAAACCCAGTACTTTTTAGCTTGTGTAAGCCCTTCCTTAACCACTTCCCGCCCGGCCTATAGACAAATGATGGCTGGGCGATGGTTCAATTATCCTGACAGGACGTCCATTGATGTCCTCAGGATAACCCATGATCGCGCACCCCCGGGGGGGGGGGGGCACTCATCACGGTGATCGGTGGTGCGGTGGGTCAGTCTTATCCACCGCATTACCCATCTCGAAAGCTCTTTACTATGTGATCAGCCATGACCAATCATGGCTGGTCACAGTGTAAACAGGAAGAGCCCTTTATGGGCTTTTCCTCTACTTGCGTCTGCAGACGTGAGTAGAGGAGAGCCAATCGGCTGCTCTCCTGACGGGGGGTCTGTGCTGAGTGTTTATCAGCGCAGCCCCCCCTGGGATCGCTACCCAGGCCCACCAGGGATGCCACCCAGGGACCACGAGGGAGAGCCCACCCCGGACCACCAGGGAGCTGATCCTGACCACCAGGTAGCCAATCCAAGACCACCAGGGAGCCCACCCTAGACCACCAGGTAAGAAGCACAATGCCCAGCATGGATGGCACTCAGTGCCAACTTCAGATTCCACCCTAGACCACCAGGGAATGTACACTGTATAGTGCAATCTGCAATTGTCGCCCACCAGTGCCCACAAGTGCCACCTATCAGTGCCCACCAGTGCCACCTGTCAGTGCCCACCAATGCCATCTGCCAGTGCCACCTATCAGTGCCCATCAGTGCCACCTATCAGTGCCCAGTGTCACCTATCAGTGCCCATCGGTGCCGCCTATGAGTGCCCATCAGTGCCGCTTATCAGTGCCTGTCAGTGCTGCATATCAGTGCCACCTATCAGTGCTGTTTATCAGTGCTGCCTATCAGTGCCCATCAGTGCTGCATATAAGTGCCTCATCATCAGTGCACATCAGTGCCACCTCATCAGTGCCAATCAGTACTGCCTCATCTGTGCCAATCAGTGTAGCCTCATCAGTGTCCATCAGTGATGGAGAAAATGTAGTTATTTACAAAGTTGTGTGACAGAAAAACAGTTTTTTTCAAAATTTTCTGTCTTTTTTTTTTGTAGCGCAAAAATAAAATCGCAGAGGTGATCAAATACCACCAAAAGAAAGCTCTATTTGTGGTAACAAAACTATAAAAATCCTGTTTGGGTACAGCGTCGCATGACCGCGCAATTGTCATTCAAAGTGCGATAGCACTGGAAGCTGAAAACTGGCCTGGGCGGGAGGGGGGTTTAAGTGCCTGGTATTGAAGTGGTTAAGCAAAGAAACACATTTAGGCTCCTTTCACACAGCCTTGTCCGTTTGTGGGCTCCACGTTGCTCAGCGGGGATCGCTACGCTGATTCCCGCTGAGCAGGCGAATGACAGATCCGTCTCTGCTCACTGTGCAGAGATGGATCTGACAGAGCCCCGCTCTCCTCTATGGGAAATCGGATGACATCGGACGGTTGACATGCGTTGCTCCATAGAGCTGCATGGACCATTTGTTTAGGTCCGCCTGAAAAACGCACAGGTGGACCTGAACGGAACGGCCGTGTGAAAGGGGCATTAGGCAACTCAGATGTCAAGATATGGGACCAGCATTGAGGTCTGATAGCTGTAGGAATGATCAGGAAGGCCAGGCAAGATACGAAGGCTAAAGTAGTAGTAGATACAAACCTGTGATTTATTCATATAGGCAAAAACAGCAGTTTCATTTTAATGACAGCTCCACCAGTGCTTAAGCAGACAGAGCTGTCCAATGGGTGCAGGTAGAGAGTCCAAAACCCTGTGTAAGTTCCAATCCCCTCTAAGCCGTTAGAAATGGCCAATTCTCTTTGATTTCAATGGGTAAATGGAACGTGGAGTAAAAGGAACGTATACATTGGTGGGGCCATCATAAAAGTGTGTGTATTAATCTGATTCGATACATAACCATGCAAATATGCATAGCTAGGTCTTTAATTCCGTTTTGTTTTTAGGTTTTAGAGTAGTGATCTAGTAGCTGCTGTCTAACTCATAACATCAATTTTTTTGCTGCACAGCTTATATTTCAGGGGGCATTTTGGGGGCTTTTCATTTATTTTGGAGGTATATTGTTTTTTATTGTATGTTATTAGGGCTTTTTTTTTAGGTTGAACTGATTTTTAAGTTAGGTTAATCTGCGGCTGAGTCACAGAGGGGGTCATGTAGCTACACCAAAAAGCCTTCCAATGCTTCATTATTGAATCTTCATGCTGCTTATCAAGAAAATACATTTGAGATGAAGCAGGAAGAGAATGACTAGGGAGTTACAAGCTCCTGACCAAAAGCAGAGAATAAACAAAAAGATTTAATGTCAGATTTGACTAAAAGGGCATCTGACCGAATGATCTAATCACAAAAAGAGTTTGATATACTGTAGATTTAGGTATATCAATGAGAATAGACTATCAACAATTAGATCAATAATGAACAAGAACCCTTAGGAACTGACAAATAATTAAACGCAATGATTAAATTGGATTTTTCAGGAATCACAGCTAGAGGTGGTAACCTAAATAAACAAATTGGGGAGCTATTTGAGGTGTGATTGTCTCTTCATAAATTTCTTTTGAAAATTATAAAACACGATCATGCCTACGTGTCATGTTCTGTGACACACTGTGTACAGTATGTGTACTGCTCTTTAACTTTTCCTAATAAAACAAAGTGGGGGGGGAATATATAAAACACAACATCAGGCAACTCATTCACAGATTTAAAACGGACAAGCCTTAAACAGCTTAATTTCTGTAAAGAAAGTAAATAATGATAAACTAACTGATCAGCCTGTTAGACACACATGCAACCACACAATCTCCCCTAACAATATTTGATATAATAACAATGAAAGCCTTGAACCTTGACATGCTGTATACTGGACAGGGACATTAACCATTCTAGCGCAATGACTGCAATGACTGCAGCAAATGTAAACACAATGAAGACATTCAGGTCAGACGTGTGAAAAGTGAAATATAGATGAAAGCACTAGAGACAGGAGAGTGAGCAGGGAGGGGTGGACCTACAGAACACACTGAGCAGGTGACAAAGAGGAGACTGAAGCAGACAGAACAGAGTGAAGTCTGTGTATATTCCCAGCCCTCAAAACCTTCACTCACCCCTAGCCTGTGATGATGAGGGTTCTGTTGGAGAGGTGTTGATCAGACTGTCGTGCCATGGTAGCAGCTTCATGGTCGCTGCCTACCTGGCTCACGGTGGCAGGAACAGTGGTGCTGTGGGTGTCTGAAGAGTAGGGCCCCCTTGGTCTGCGTATTCTTTCATGGTAGCTCCTGCCCTGTTGGCTTGTACACTGACACTTTCAGTCAGCGGTCCTCCTCTTCTGGTCCCTGCCAAGTCCCAATAGCCACTCGGTCCCAGTGGTGATGTGATGCTCCTATGATCTTGCCTCAGATCCTGATCTGCCTACAGGTGAATGAAAAGTTCCCTGGCTGACCTCAGGTAAGCTATTGGGATCGTAATCAGAATTTATTAACTTTACTAAATAAACACTCTTTACTCAAAAACCTGTGGTTTGAATAGGCAGTGGCCCTTTATTATAAGGATACATAATAATTCATTTATTATAGTAACTTCAATAAAATGTAATTAATTCATTCATTTGGTCTAGTTTCGACCCATCGATTATTGGGGTTAGCCGTAAACCAATGTTTAATTTGGTCTAGATTAATTCATTCATTAATTAAATTATCAATTAATTAACACTCATAGAATATTGTTAACTTTTTACATAACCATATATATAGCTCAGCTATTGAAGCTCAAGCTGCCGCTTTAACTTAACATCCCCTTTCAAAGAAAGAGAAAAACAATAAAATGGGGGTGCATCCGCGGCTGCTGAAGATGGCGCACGGCTTGTGAGCTCCGGTTTCCGATCCACTCTGCACAGCCCCCAATCAGCTCCAATTGCTTCCACAGCTCCAGAGATAAGTGCTGTCACACTGTGAGACACCCGCACACCCCATGGTGAAAATAGGGTGGTGAAAATCCACCCCTCCACTGCCACATGAGCCACAGCCTTCATGGAGAGATTCCTCACCAGGCCCTCATACCCGGCCTTGAGCACACAGGGAGATCGGGCAGAGCACCTTGGGGACTTTCTTGCACAGGCATCCTAGGCTCCAGATCTCGCTAAAAGCAGCAGCCCAACACCTCTCTCATCCCTCTCGGTATTAACCCCTGAGATCCTGGATAAGAAGCTCGAGGCTCTTCTGCAACAACTTACCCATACTGTATCCCAGGCAGTGGGAAAGATATTGCAGGAACCGAGGGGGGAAATTGATCAACTGGGAAAACGCACAAACACCCTAGAGACTAAATTCGATGATTTGGTCAAATATATTCATGTGCTCGAGGAGGAAAATTATGCTCTTAAACAAACAGTCTTCCAAATTCAACTACAACAGGAGGATCTGGAAAACAGGGAGAGACGTCAAAATCTCCACATTAGAGGAATACCAGAGACCATGAGTGACAATAATCTGTGGCCCTATCTGCTGGGCTTGTTCAATGTTTTGGCACCCGATATTGCGGATATTGACTGGCCGCTGAGCTCTTCATTCCCTAGCCCCCTAATCACTGGTGGGCGCCCGACCCAGGGACGTAATTGTCCGTTTCTATTACTATGATAACAAAGAGGCCCTCACTCTGGCTACCCACAATAGATCCCAACTGGCATACAAAGGTGATAGGATCCAAATCTTCAGTAATCTATCACCCATCACCCTTGCAAAGAGGCGCAGTCTGAAACCGATTACTGCCCACTTGCAGACCTATCACATCACCTATTTCTGGGGGTTTCCATTTTGCCTAGTAGCTACAAAAAATGGCATCCAACATGTTCTTTGGGATCTACATGAAGGAGGAGTTTTTCTCAGGAATCTGGGTCTACCTTCTCTCCCAGAAGAGGATCTTCCACTGGCTCCTACAACTCCACGGCCTTCGGCTATTCCTTCCCGAATCTGGACCCCGGCTAAAGGGAAATCTAAGAAGTTGTTTTCCACCCCTCAATGTCAATGCTCTGCCAAACAACAACCTCCATGAGCACTCTGATTAATCTCGATGAGTGTGGCGTGTTATCTGCAATACCTCCATCTTCTGTTCTCATCCCATGGGATGTACGCTAATGTTCATGTAAAAAGGTTTTGACTTGCTATTCTTACAAGATACGTTCTTCTTTCATTATATTTTGAAGAGTGGAGAAGGACTTCTGCTGCCACCTTTAGAGGTACTCATGTTTCCCCTACCCACCCGAGACTGCGGTCTTAGTCTTCTGAGATTCATTGTTTTCTCAGACCTAATGACATTGTTTTTTTAGTTTTTCAGACCTTTGTTTATTTTTTTTAATGTTTAAGCACCAGTTTGCTATAATGCATTTTTCTTTCTTCTCTTTTTTTCTATTTTACACTGCATACTCTTCTATGTGATTCATTTGCTTTGAGAGATGCTGGGACTTACAACTGTCAGTTCGGGGAATTGTCCCTACTCTGTGACAGCTCCTATTTGCTATATTGATGTATTATCATGGCTCTAAAGATAATGTCTTTTAATGTTAAAAGTTTAAATTGCTGGCCCTGAAGGAGTTTAAGAGTTTGGGGGTGGATGTGATCATGGTCCAGGAGACGCACTTTAGTAAGGGAGAATCCTTCAAATTTTTCTCTAAACATTTCCCCACCAGCTATGTGGCCTCAGATTCCACAGGTAAGGCAGGAGTAGCAATTTTTATCCGTTGCTCCTGTCCCATTAAGGTCACATCTTCCCTCCTGGACCCTCGTGGGAGATTTGTGATCCTCTCCTGCAAATACATGACCACCCCCTCACTATTATGAATATATATGCTCCTAAATAGAGTTGAGCGAACCCGAACTGTAAAGTTCGGGTCCGTACCGGACTTTGGGGTGTCCCTGACCCGGACCCGAACCTGGACATTTGAAAAAAAGTTTGGGTACGGGTTCGGGGTTTGGGTATTTGATCCCGCCTGTTGAATAGCTGCAAGGCAGCCAATCAACAAGCATTTCACTGGTTTGCCCTTAGAAGCCATCACAGCCATGCCTACTAATGGCATGGCTGTGATTGGCAAGTGCATCATGTGACCCAGCCTCTGTATAAGCTGGAGTCACATGCTCTCAGACTAGTGTAGGGAGAGGATGCTGCCGGCGCTGTGAGGGACAGATTGCAGATATAATAACATCTCATCCTGCATTACAGAACGATCTGATTCTGGACTAGGTAGAGATTACTACTACTGCTTTGAGGGACAGATTGCAGATCTCATCCTGCATTACAGAACAATCTGATTCTGGACTAGGTAGAGTCTACTGCTTTGAGGGACAGATTATTGTTCTAAAATCATCTCCTAGTTCTATAGGGTCAGGTTCCTGCTGTTGCTGTAAGGGACAGATTATTGTTCTAAAATCGTCGCCTACTCCTATAGGGTCAGGTTCCTGCTGTTGCTGTAAGGGAGAGATTATTGTTCTAAAATCATCGCTTACTCCTATAGAGTCAGGTTCCTGCTGTTGCTGTAAGGGACAGATTATTGTTCTAAAATCATCGCCTACTCCTATAGGGTCAGGTTCCTGCTGTTGCTGTAAGGGACAGATCATTATTCTAAAATCATTGCCTATTCCTATAGGGTCAGGTTCCTGCTGTTGTTGTAAGGGACAGATTATTGTTCTAAAATCATCGCCTACTCCTATAGGGTCAGGTTCCTTCTGTTGCTGTAAGGGACAGATTATTTTTCTAAAATCATCACCTACACTGCTACGGTCACGACCTAGTCAACCTCTATGCTCCTACTCCACATCCCCCACTTCCCATTTTTTTTTTTTTTATATTTCAGTGATGTTTATTGAGTATTCAAAACAGAAGTAAGCAACTCAGGTACATCCAGATACCAAGGTTTGATATTGTTTTAACAATCTTATCACAATAGGTTAAACCTAGATCATGTTATAAGAGTCAAAATGAAGGTCTTATATTGTTTTAACAACCAAGTCACAATAGGTTGGACCTATATCTTTTTATAAGATACAAAATGAACAAAGATAACAATTCAAACTAGTCAAGGTCTATTCCCTGAGAGCTATTTCAAACTGTAACAGTAAAATAAGAAGGTATAAACTTTCCTGAACCTGCTGGACTGTGGAAGCCAGATAGAGGTCCCGGAAGGGAAGATACTCTATCCTTCTGTCCTTCGTAATCCAATTTGTTGCAAGTTTAAACAAACAGGGCCTTTGCTTGACCTTATGTAATAAAGTAAAATCATTAACTAATTATCTGCTAATGAATCTGACCGTTATTAAAGGTGTTGGGATAGCAACGGTCCCGGGATACCATTAATTAACCATGTCCAAGGGGGGGGTCCAGAGGCCGCGATGTTGGCCCAGTGATCAAAACTCCTGGGGGAGGGCCAGACCCGCGGCCACCCCTAATGGGAACAGACTGTGGCCCCAAGCTAACCCTCCCAGCCACGCCCAGCCCCCAAGGACACCCCTAACCGCGTAAAGTATCCTAGAACCATCCCAACCTTAATTTGATCATCCAGCAGAAGGCCAATGCCAACATAACAAAAACTGCACAGGCCAGTTTAATCCTACGGTCTAGGTATCAAAGTACAGGAGTATAGTAAGGGAAGTAGTAAGAGGGTAAGAAAGAAAGGGGACAGAGAGAGGAGAGGGTAGGAGGTTATGCAGGTATTCCAATGACCCCATCACAATCATATATAATGAACCCGGACCTTTTGAAATTAGGCTTGTATTCCACGTTCCGATATCGATATAATGTTAACTGTAATTAGATAAAAGGACCCCGGTGTAACATGCCCAGGTTTCCCAAATGTTTTCAAATTTATCAAAGGTGTTTAAGATCTTGTGGGATATCTTTCTTGTATCATGATCCAAGAAATTTTCCTCTTGGTCTGGTGGAGTGAGACTGACGGGGTTTTCCATGCCCGTGCTATTGTTATTCTTGCCCCTAGGAGGATGTAGAGGATAATAAGTTGGGTGGCTTTAGTACAATTAGGAACTGGCTGGTTCAGAAGAGCTAAAGTCGGATCCTGTGTGACCGCAATTCCCGTGACTTTGCGGATCATATAAAAGATTCTGTTCCAGTAGCTTCGAATCCTAGGGCAGGTCCAAAAGATATGGTGTAAGTTTCCCACATTTTCACATCCTCTAAAACAATAAGGGGATGTTTGGGGATAGAATTTAGCTAGTGGGGACCAGATACCATCTAGTCATAATTTTAATGCTAGCCTCCCTGAGTGTTATGTTATGAACCCCTTTACTGGATCTTTCTAGATTTGAATGCCAGGTCTCCACATCCCACTCGAACTCAAGGTCTCTCTCCCAACTCACCATAAAAGAAGCTTTCTCAGTAGGTTCTGATAGTAAACCATATATGAGCGAAATTCCAGCTTTCATATCCTTGGCTGAGGAGCACCACTGCTCATAGAGTGTGACAGAGAGGAGGTTTGTTGAGCCTGCCTTAATAGAGTTTAGGAAGTGTGAGATCTGGTAGAAGCGGAATCTCTCCGTATGGGGCATCTCAAGCTCCTTCAAGCAATGTTGAAGTGTAATTGGACCATTTGCATTAAAGAAATGCCCAATGCGGTATAGCCCTTTCTGAGTCCACCATTTAAAGGCTTCTATATTCATTTTATTGCTGCAGAAAGTGCAGAGTCTGTCTATTAAACAGTTGTAGAGATAGAAAGATCACAACCTTCTTTTCTACCACCACGAACATTACCTATCATATCAAGTGCTTCTGTACCTGCGAGACCAGGAACATTGTGTACCTCATTACGTGTCCTTGTGGGAAACAGTACGTGGGGAGAACGACCAGAACATTCTCTATAAGGGTGAGCGAGCACATTACCAACATTATAAAAGGGAAGACAAATCACAGCGTGCCAAAGCATTACCTGAGATTCCACGCCAAGGACCCTAAAGGCACGAAGTTCTCCATCATTGACAGATACACCCCCCCTGGAGAGGAGGGGACAAAGTGAGAGGAGTCTCTCAACTTGAGGTTTACTGGACTTACCAACTCAAGAGTTACTTCCCCTATGGCCTTAATATTGACTGGGACATAAATGCCTTTATTAACAAAGCCTGAATTTTATCCCCTACTGAGATACTTTTCGGTACCAACTGATCCACTATAAATATGCCACGCAGGCACAATCTCAATTCATATGAAGTCGCCTCCCAACCTCTTCTGGATTTTCCTATTTTTTCCTTATATTCAGACCATTTTTTACGTCATCACATATACTAGCCACTTTTACTACACTAACATGCTGTGAATATAATTGATCCATGAAATGAGTTCTTTTAAATTATTTCAATTTACTATTACCCTGTAATATGAATATCAACCAACACCTTCATCATACTTGTATTACTACCACGCTAATAACATCCAAGTTCAGGATTTTATCACACGTATCATATTACTCACCGCTCATTTTAAGCCTTTTAAGCATTTCTACACATCAGTTTTCTATTTTAAAAGTCCAGTCTTCCAACTCTTTCTGGATTTTTCTTATTTTTCCTCTGTTCAGGCTAGTTCTATGTCATCACATGTACTAGCCACTTTTACCACACTAACATGCTGCAAATACGGTCGATCCATGATATGGTTTTCCTGAAAATTTTTTCATTTTATTTATTTATGTCTTCTAATATGAACTTCAACCAATACCCTGGAGATCAAGCTTATAATATCCGGGTTTAATAATTTCATCACATTTATTATACTATCATGCTGATAGCATCCATTTTTATGATTTCTCTCACACTTATTATACTACTCACCTCTTATTTTTAAGTATTTTTTAAGCATTTCTATATATCTGATTCTTTTATGAGTAGTCCGATATTTTAGAATGTATGTATAATATCTTGTGGCGTTCCCCTTTCTATTCCGGACTATTATTATCATAATTTCAATTCTAATGCTAATTTTAGTCATCGTACTTACATTGATTTTACCAATACCGGTGTTTATCATGATCAACTATTACAATTAGATTGGTTGCCTTCTAAATATTTATATTTATGTTTTTATACTTTTCATTGTAACACTGTGTCAACACACCGTGGGCATTTTTATTATATCATAGATACTTTAGAGCGGCGTGAGAGGTCTCATCACCCTCCATACCTAGTGTCAGCAGAGTATGTTTTTCTCTACACTGACGTTTTTGCGTCACTTCCGGTATTCCCCGGAAGTTAGACGCCATATCTCACAGCCCCTAACCTTAAAGGCCTTCTAAGATTCCTTGGTGATGATACACTTCCGGGTCAATCCCAGGTCATCCCCATTCTGTCAAGCTCGACTCAAGTAATATGACTTCTTCTCCATGAACACTAACAATTCTATGATTCATTCTACTGATACCCGCTGCCACTTAAACAAGTTCTCATTGAAATAATGTTTTTAATTTGAACAAGGAGCAGTAACCGGAAATGAATCAGGTGGAACGCATCCCACCCCGCTGACCCGGAAGTGCGTCTCCCCTGAGCCTCATACTACACTATTTAAGCGCAGCTCTCTAGATGGTCAGAAGCCCCCAGACGATGTGTCTTTACACGAAACGCGTCGGGCGCTTCTGACTTATTGTTTGCTGCGTTTTTATTTACTGGACCTTTTATTCCTACAAGCTTGTTTGGACATTTATGCTTTTATATATTGTCAGTTATTTTTTCAATAAAATCACTTTCTACCAGTGGGTTTTTACACTATGGCGAGTGCCTATCTTTTTTCTCTGCATAACTGACGCTGTTACCGGAGGACCTTCAACACCCCCTCCATACTCCCTTCCCCTTCCCCCCCCCCTGGATCTGAGGACGCCCGCCCACCGAGGAGGACCGTAGCCTTCCCAATCCGGAACCAACCAACCAGGAGCAATCCAGAGACACCGAGAAAGGAACCCGTACCATCGGAAGAGGGTGACCAGGCTGTGTGACGCGACCTGTGCCGGAGAACCCCCCCCTTTCCTCACTGATGTCTAGGGCCGGAGGGTCCTTATAGATCTCAAAGGCGCTTTCCCATCTGATTTCTGGTAAGCCTCCACACTGACCATAGTTGGAGCCCTTTTTTATCACACTGAATACTCATCACAAAGAGTCACCGAATTTACCTGAAGATTCACTATCTGGATTTAGCACGTGGATTCCTGTCACACTTTATGGACACTTTGTCACTTTTACTATAAATATTATTTCTTGTTGATGAATACCCTTTTATGATTTTACTTATTTATTTGTTTATACCACGGTATTATATACAATTGTCTCATTTGATTGATCACTATTCATTATCTCTTCGGATTGGTATAGTATCATTATCTGTCATCACCTGATATTTGTCATATATTCAGTTTAGCGCCACCACCTACACAATTACGCTTCTTCATGCCTGGGGGAAATCGGGGGTTGTGAAAAAGGTGAGATAGAGGAAGCCATGGAGATATTAGTTTATTAGATTTACGTATCGAGTCACATAGGGAGAAAGAGTGGGATAATGTTGGAGACATGACTAAAGGTCTGGATTTAGAGGGTGTCCATAACAGGAAATCAATGGTATTTTTGGGGATGGATTGTCTTTCTATATTTATCCAGTCTGGTTTCGGCCCCAGGATATATATAGTGGAAATTTGTGCGAGTTGGGCTGCCTGATAATATAGCCAGAGATTGGGGAGTCCCAGACCACCTCTGGATTTAGGTCGGTAGAGGGTACTTTTAGGTAGTCGATGTCCCGATTTCCCCCAGATGAAACGGATGATTTCATTTTGCAGTTTGCTTAATTTGCTTTTAAGGATGGGGATGGGAAGCGAGCGGAACAGATACAGGATGCGTGGAAGGAGTGTCATCTTTATGGCATTGATTCGACCTAGCCAGGACATTTTACATTGGGCCCAGTGGGATAGATCAGTGTTGAGTTTCCTAAACAGGGAGGGGTAGTTATGTTTGTATAATAAATCGTGAGAGGAGGATAACTGTATGCCAAGATAGGGAATGGAGTTGGTCTTCCAACAAAAGGGATAACGTTCCTTCAATTGATCGACCACCTTCTGTGAAGTGGAGACATTTAAGGCCATTGTTTTATAAATGTTAACCTGGAGCCCGAACACCCTTCCAAAGTCAGTGAGGAGGTTAAAAATGTTGGGGGTGGATTCAAGAGGAGTGGTTACGAAAAGGAGGACATCGTCCACAAATAGCGCACATTTGTGGGTCGATGAACCGCAGCTCACTCCGCCTATTTTTGGATTGGTTCTAAATCCTATGACTAGGGTTTCAATTATTAGGGCAAATAACAATGGAGATAATGGGCAACCCTGTCTGGTACCCCTAGATATTGGAAAGGTATCAGAGTAATGTCCGCATAATTTAATTTTAGCCGTCGGGAAGGAGCATAACGATTTTAAAGTATTTAAAAATTTGACTCCCGCTCCCCATTTTGTCAGAACCGCAAAGAGAAAAGGCCAAGAGACGGTATCGAAGGCCTTTTGCAAATCCAGGGAGAGTAGGAAGCCTTCCTGGGGGGTTCTGCCATCCCAACCCGATTTCATGAGGGAAATAACGTTGACCGCCCTCCTGACCTGGTCCGGTCCTTGACGTCCCGGAATGAAACCCACTTGGTCTCTGTGTATGTAAGAACCTATGAACCCAGACAACCTATTAGATAGTATTTTGGTCATAATCTTTAGATCAATATTAATCAGAGAGATAGGTCTGTAGTTACTGACTTCGCTTGGATCTTTCTCAGGTTTTGGTATGACTGAGATAAAGGCTAGGTTTGCATTAGCTTCAATAGGTTTCCCAAGTTGTAGGGAGTTGTAGAACCGGACCATGAAAGGAGAAAGGACATCCTGGAATGTTTTGAAATACTGTGAGGAGAATCCATCCGGCCCTGGGGCTGAACCATTTCTCAAGTTTTCAATTACTTCTTTAATCTCAAATTCTGTGAATGGGGATTCTAGGGCATCTCGGTGGGCTTCAGATAGGGTAGGAAGCGCGAACTTGTGTAGGAAATCCTCCATGCTGTTAGGAGAGTTTAGATCTTTTTGGGAATAAAGCTGCTTATAGAATTCATTAAAAGTTTCCATAATCTTTTGAGGATTTTGGGATAAATGCCCGGAAAGTGTTTTAATTTTAGGCATGGAGAACGATCGAGCCTTAGGAGACAATTTATGGGCCAGGGTGGGCCCAATTTGATTGTAGGATAAATAATTTCGGCCTGTAGCCCACGCTATCTTTTTTTCCGAGTTTGAAGTGAGATCTAAGTTTAATGCTAGTCTGGCAGAGTCTAATTTCGATAAAGAAAAAGCGGTGGGATTTCTTTTGTGTCTTTTACTGGCTAGACGGAATTCCTTCTCCAGATTTAAGATGTTTGCTTGGCCCTCTCGTTTTAAACGAGAAGATAACTGGATTATCTTCC
>BLSH010422254.1:1830754-1847059 GCA_018402905.1 Glandirana rugosa
CGAGATAGGTCCTACCTCGGGGCCCATTCCCGCCCTAGCAAAAGCGGGGGGGTATCCCCTGGAGCCCAGGAAAGGCTGGACTGTAGGAGGAAAGAGAAGAGCAAACAAAAAGGAGATGAGAAAAGAGATAGGAGATAAAACAAAAGGGTCGATTGGAGAGAAGAGTACGTCCACAAGGTTACCAGAGACCTAAAGCATGTAGGGTTAGAAGAACAGAAGAATCTACATGGCGCCCCAGAGTCCCAGAGGGAGGATGTGCGTTCCCAGTCAGTACGTCAATGTCTTCGCCAAGAACTAGAAAGTATAGTACCGACTGCTATAGGTGGTATTCCGTTAGAGGGGAGTTCAGCCCTTGAACATTATGTGAGGCAATCTTGTAGATTGCCTTATGGTGGATATCGTCAGCCATGATATGAAAGATCAAGAACCGCTTCTGTAACTGCATGACTGACCCTTGCGTGTAGGAGGGAGACCCTGAGACCCCGCGGTACATCTAAGAAGACAAGAAGATTGGGATGTACGAAATCCAGAGACCATTGGAACACCTGCATGAGAAGAGAGGTTAGCTGGGAAAACAAAATAGAGGATAGAGAAAAGAGTAGAGGAAAAACAAACGAGAAGAGAAAGGAGGATGTCAGGTCGGAAAGGACCCGAGGTCCCCTATGGGGGGGCGAAAACGATCCCGCCCTTACCCGGGGCTCCATCCTGGATAGAGCCCAGATAGGAGGCTGCTCAGATACGAGCGCCTGTACTGAGCATCCGGGGGCAATGATCACTCCCAGATCCTACAGTAGGAGTGCCACAAAGCCTCCCCTCGGCCGGAGGGACCCCCGTGGTTAGAAACAAATGGCGGGGGTAAACCACCAGACGAGGTAAGAGGTGGGTATTATAACCATCTCAGAAATAACTATACCGCAATTCTAAAAGCGATCAACATAACTGTAAATTAAAAGAAAATGTTAAATCAAGGAACCTCTATCTTGTGGGTGATATCTCAGTATATGACCCCAAGACAGAGTGGTCAAGGGTCGTCTTCACTCCCTGATCATCCACAGGCGGGCACAAGCTCCAAAATCCCTGGGGTATGATCAGAGTGTATCCGGGAGGTATTTGATGGTCTACAACTTGTAGGTTCATCACTTAAGAGACATGAGTAGATTTGGACCTCATATAAGATAAAAACCCGTCTCCCGCCTGAGACTTGGATGATCGCGAGCGAAGAGAGGACCAATACATGCACATGGGTTAATTTCAGATTACTCTAAAGTAGAGGGGGAAGGTAAAGTGACCACTAGGGGTCCGTTTCTTTAAATGAAGTCATCTGAGATAGTAAATGTGATTTGAAGATGAAGATTTCTTTACAGGCTAATCAAAGACGGCTTCAGGGGGGGACAGAGTCTCGGATCCTCTTAGGTTTCTGTTTTTGCCAGATGGGGATCAGGGGGCTCCCTGGTGGTGGACGTTTAGAGGAGCTGTGTCGATTGTCAGATGTGGGTGTGGGAAGTTCCTGGGAGATCAGTTCCAATTGAAGCAAAAGTTTCTCTCCATCCGCCAAATTGGAGAAGTGGAAATTCTTATTTTTGTATTGGAAAGATAGACGAAATGGGAAGCCCCACCAATATTTTATGTTCTTTTGGGTAAGTACCGTCAGAAGGGGTTTGAGAGCTCGCCTCCTCTGGATGGTGGTTGCTGAAATGTCAGCAAATATTTGCACAGGGTGGCCTTGAAGGTTGATGGCATCGACTTTACGGGATTTTCTCATGATTTCTTCCTTCACCCCATAATGATGTGTTTTCACAATGATGTCCCTTGGAAGACCGTCTTGGCGAGGTGGTTGTAGAGCTCTATGAGCCCTGTCTAGTTCCAGCTGTTGAGTGGTAATATCTGGTATGAGGCTCTTGATGAGCGTGGTGACTGCTCCATTGACGTCCGTGATAGATTCCGGGAGTGCTCGGATGCAAAAGTTTACCTTCCGGCTCCTGTTCTCAAGGTCATCAATTTTTGTGAGGGCAGAGTCTAATTGATCTTGTAAGGTTTGTATACAAATAGTGTTCTGATTAGCACGGGCTATTGTGTTATCCACCGCCTGTTCAATGTTGTCCATTCGCACCCCAAGACTCTGTAGGTCTGCCTTGATGGAGGAGGTTATCTGTGCTGCTGTTTGTGCCAGGCCGGAGGCTTGCATTGCAGAAAATTTTTGGAGAAGTAAGTTCAGCTCAGAAGGTCCTTGTTGTGGTGTAGGCATAATTTGTGGATGAGTGAAGGGACCATTTGGGGTGCATAGTGACGAAGGGCTTCCCAAGGGTGAGTTTGGCAGTGGGGAGTTTAGTATTTCTTTCATGGTTCTCCCCAAGAGTGATTCAGTGGAGGCTGGGGAAGGCATATGATTCGAGGTTGTGATTGGGGGGGGGGATGCAAAAGTCCAAAGACTGTTGAGATGTAGGAGGATCTGCAATGCATTCCTCAATAGCTGCCATATTGGCTTGAGCAGAGGGGGATATCAATGAAGTCAGCTCCAGTGGATTGTCTTCAAAGAGGAGCTGGCGATGAACTTCTTTTTTATTCTGAGTCCCAGGCATGAATGAGGGCTCTAAAGGGATCAATCAGAATAGTCGCAGGGCTTCCCTTGTGATTAAAGTGAAAGCAGGCTTAGCAGTATAGACAATAGTCTACCCGGGACCCAGATTTTTGGGATTGTGAGCCTTTAGGGACAGGAGTTCCCCTGAGGATGAATGGGGATCTCACAGGACTCCTCAGATGATTTCAGAGAGGGGGATCTCGTCTGAGGTTTCAGATGTAAATCGTGCCTCACTGCTTAGGCCCGAGCCGCGGCCTCTAGTACATGGCCTGGGCCGATCGGTGGCTTCCCCGGGATAGCGGCCTTATATGTACCCACTCTGGGGGGGGGATATCAGGACCTCAGGCGGTTTATTGCAGGGGTGATTCGCCTCACCTGGCTGGGCCGGGTTTCTGGTGATGGGTCAGCGGACTGGCTGGAGATGAGTAGGCCGCAGCCGCGGTCTCGAGTGGTCCGTCGGGGCCGGGATCCGCCCCGGTATGCTCGCGGTCCGAGCCCGATGTCTCCCTGGAGGCACTAGCCTCTCTCTGTCGTGTCGGGGGGTCGTGGAGAGGAGGTATCCGCCGATGATGCTCTGGATGGGGTCCGAAAGGCCGAGGGGAGACGGAGCTCCGGAATTAAGCTGCCATTCCGGACGCCCCGCGCATGCGCACTCCCCATTTTTTTTTTTATGATTTTAAGTTATTTTCCCTATCCCCATTTTTTTGTAGGGCATTTGTCCTACTCTTACCCCCATTTTACTTCCTTTTGCAGCCCTCTAGCACTTGCCAGGACTTTTTTACAGCCATTTTTGTGCCAAAAAGTTCGGGTCCCCATTGATTTCAATGGGGTTCGGGGTCCGGGGTCAAGTTCGGGTCAAGTTTGGCACCGAACTCAAACTTTTCCTGAAGATTGGCCGAATCCACCGAACCCGAACATCCAGGTGTCCGCTCAACTCTACTCATGTCAGATGAGTTTTCTCACTCCAGCTTTTGAGTCTTTTGACCCCCTGCAAGGGTTTGCAGAGCCCTATACAATTAGCGTTAAGGGATAGGAAGACCCTGTTCAACCCAAATGCTTCTTACAAGGCACAGACTCTGTCCACGTCCTTTTGCAAGCTCCTTCGCTCTCACCGTCTCTTGGTAAATTAAACACCCCACCAGCTGACAATATACGTTTTACTCCCCATCCCACAAAATGTTTTCTAAGTTTCTAGGCTGGATATTTCCTAATCTTCACCCCCCTTCTGACCAAGGTCCTCTGAGATTGGTCCCCTTACTTGGTCTGACCATTCCCCCATCTTTCTAGATTTGACCTTACCAGCCGCGCCTTGCGATTGGCGCCTCAACAAATTCCTTCTCAGCCATGAGGGTACTAAAGAGCAGCTTTCCCAAACCTTAACAGAATATTTTCAACTCAACCTAGATTCGGTCTCGGAGGTGACCACCCTATGGGAAGCTCATAAAGCTTTCTTCAGAGGCCAATGCATCTCCATGGGCTCTCGTCTAAAAAAGATTACAACACCCAGAATACTATTAACCTGTACAAGTTGTGAATTTCAGAGAAGCAACTGCTCCAGTTCCTTACGGTGGCTCGTTTCTGAGAGGTGACATCTTTCCGCAAACAACTGAAAGCTTTACATATGCCAGATCCCTTATGTGGTCTAGACAGAAATTCTATGAATACTCTAACAAATCTCATAAAATGTTAGTAAACAAATTAAAACACCGCCCCTTTCACTTTTCCCCTGATTTTCTCCTCCAGTCGGATGGTACTTCCACTTATTGTCCCCAAAAAATGGTCAAGGGCATCGGGAACTTCTATCACAAACTTTATAATTGTCTCACCCCTGCTAACAATTATAATTTTAATTAGGAAGCATTTGACTCCTTTTGTTCTACCCTAAAATTTCCTAAACTATCCTTAGCTAATTGTCAGTTACTAAATGTGACGATTTCTCACGAGGAACCATTACAGGTCCTAAAACATTTATCTGCCCACAAATCTCGGGCCCTGATTGCCTCCCTTACTTTTGTTATAAAAACTTTTATCACATATTATCCACACATAAGATAACTCTGTATAACTCCTTTCTCAAGGGCCACACCCCCAACCCCCAATTCGTACACTCCTTTCTCACAGTTATACCTAAACCTGGCAAGGATCCTTCTCTTCCTGACAATTACAGACCTAACGCACGCCTGAATTCTGACTATAAGATCAATACAAATATACAAATATTTTAGCTAACAGACTAACCCAATTACTACCTAGATTGATAGATAGAGATTAGATCGGACAAGCGGGAGATAACACCAGACACACCATAGATCTCATAGATCTATTAAATAAATTCCTTTGCCCAGCCATTATCCTGAGCCTACACACACAAAAGGCCTTTGATAGGCTTTCATGGCCTATTATGTTTGCCACTCTCACCCCTTATGGGTTTGATAGCCCCTTTTTAGAAGCATAAAGGTTTTGTACTCCCACCCCACTTCCCAAGTGCAACTATCAGCTTTTATGTCACAGTCGTTCCCAATGTTTAATGGTACTAGACAGGGGTGCTCCTTATCACCTCTCCTTTTTGTTCTATTTTTGGAACCACTAGCTGAGGCCATCCGCCTTCACCCGGACATAAGGGGAGTGTTGATGAGGCAAAGGGAGTACAAGCTCTCACTTTTTGCTGACCATGTTCTCCTAACTCTAACTTCCTTCACTACATAAATTACTCTCCATCTTTGGCTCCCTCTCAGGGTATAAAGTTAACTCCTCTAAAATTGAGGTCCTTCCCATCCTCCTTCCACCTGATCTTTTTGCCACCCACAACAGACATATCCCTACAGATGGTGCACCCATTTCCTCAAATACTTGGGAGTAAATCTGACATCCAGTTATCCCACCCTATATGATGCCAACTACCCCCCCCCTTTTTTTAAAGAAATCCAGGTCACCCTGAAACAGTGGGATAAGTACCCTATTTCAACGCTGGGTAGGATAAACGTTCATACAATGTCTGTTCTACTTAAACTGCTGTATCTTTTTGAAACCCTACCTATCCCTATACCTTTTTCTCAACTTAAAACCATACATCGCTGGTTCTTAAATTTTATATGGCACAACAAAGCCCACCGAAATGCTAGATCTGTGGTGTTCTCCCCCGTATAAGAGGAGGTCAAGGAGCTCCAGATATTATAAGATATTATTATGCTACTCACTTACATACTATTGTCTCCTGGTCAAGTCCACATGCTCCCAATAGATGGACGGCAATTGAAATGTGTGCCCTCTATCCCATACACCCTTGCTCTCTGGTGTGGTCTCCATCTCTGTACAGATAGGGACTTGAAACACAAATGCCTAGCTATGTTATTTTCACTACATCTCTGGGGTTATGTTTCCAAAAAGTACTCTCTCTCTTCACCATGCCCATCCCTATCCAGTTTTCTATTGAATCCATTGATACCCGATAGTTTAGCCTTTAGACGCATGTTTCCATGGGCACAGCCCACTTTGTCCAACTGCGCCACTTTGTATAGCCTGTCACCCACAGACTTTATTCCTTTGAGGAATTAAGGGATAAATACCAGATCCCTCAACAACTACGCTACTCTTATCTGCAAATTAGACACCTCTTCTCTTCTTTGTCCCCATCTCTTATTTTAGATAAACCTAACCAATTTAAGCTTACCTGTTCCCTGGGACCATATCCGCTCCATTTAATTTCCACTATCTATAAATTACTACATAAGGCTATCCCCCTCTCAGAAACCACTCATTCTTATATGTAAAAATGGTCCCTTATTTTACAGAAGCCAATCCCTCTCCCTTGTTGGACAAGGATTTGGCACCCTACTTTCAATGCATCCAGATGTGTGGTGCAGAGAGAGACTACTGTAAAAATCCTGATGTTTTGGTACAAGACCCCGGAAATTTTACATAGACATGGGCCCATTGTACCCTCAGTTTGCTGGAGATGTGGCTCCTCGGTGGGTTCACATTTTCACATTTTTTGACAGTGCCCGCATATACAACCCATTTGGGCTAACGTGGTGTCCATTTTCCAAATCATGAGCAACATATCCTTACAACTAGATCCACTACACTACCTATTGGGACTCCCTTTTCCTGGTTTCAGAAATACAACTAAAAATTTGTTATCTTACATATTACTAGCCACAAGGAGAGTCATCCCAATGCATTGGGTATCGAAAGATCCACCTACCACATCTATGCTCCTTAGCACTATAACTGAGATTTGCAGAATGGAGTACCTCACAGCATCTGCTAGTAACACTACTCTGCAGTTTAATACAATTTGGGAACTCTGTGATATCTCTGAATATGGATCTGCCCCTTATATTTCCTAATTATTCACTTAATCTTGTTTTCTCCACCAGTCTGACTGTATTTAGTAATTTTGTTGTTTTCTTATTCATGTAAGAAAAAGAAAAAACATTGTATGAAAATTATTTTTCTTATCTGTTCTGAATACTTTCTAAAAAAAAACATAATTATGAAAAAACAATAAAATGGGCCATGGCAGGGTGGGCTGTGCTGCTTTCTGTATCCTTGTCGTCTTCTGCCTCTATAATGAAGCATCCTCTCTGTTTTTATAGGTAGTAGCTCGTGCTAGAGGATTGTTTTAGGGCAACTGTCAACTCATCCACCAATCACCAGTAAGTATTTATTTCAAATGTATATATTTATTTATTTATTTTATTAATAACTGACAATTTCTAGAAATGCCTTTGTCTACCACAATCCCATAGGTGGTGGGATGGGGACATTTTATTCGCCACACTTCACGTTTATTACCATCAGTATACAGAGTAGCCCTGGCACTTCAGGAATAAGAGGCATAATACATGCACATGGCCCACAGATGTAAGTAATGATATAGCTGTCACCAGTGAAAAAAATAATTAATTAATTAAATGACTGAGCCAAGCCTTCCTCCAGGGGAATTAGTCATTTGAAGTAGTTCATTTTGGGCTGAGAGCAGGTCAGAAGATCCAGAAGAAAGGCTAGATGTATCCCACCAAAATATTTGTCATCAATCCAGTGCTCAGTAAATCTTCCTAGCAACAGGCAGCATGCCACCTGAAACACAAAACAGTGAAAACCAGCAAAGCATCCATAGAGAGATATGTACTTAACAATCATAAAAAAACCCTCTATTAAGAGTAAAATGTATTTATAAAACAAATGGGTGTGAGGGGTAACAATCCCATGGGGCCACTTCTTTATTTAATTTTTTGTGCCCTGACAGTCTTGCAATAATATCCTAGCCTGTGATCATTCTATTAAGGAAATATGGGCCTAGTTTCTGCCCAATGTTATTCTACTGTACTCTCTGCTGTCTCTGAAAATTTTGTAGTAAACCACCAGCCTCTTTGGGCCTGATAAACTATTCATGGCATACTCCCTTTAATAAACAGAGGTTCTGCAATGGCCTTGTAAAGTGCGCTATCACTGTGCAGGGAGCTCACTGTATTGTTTCTTTCTTTTCTCCCTCATGATCAGCAAATACATTTCTGGGGATGAGAAAGGTACAAGCAGCAGAGCAGTACAGAGCTGCCTGCTTTCTCTGATGAGTGTCTGTCTGGGCACTCATCAGAGTGAACCTGCCAGATGCCTTCTACCCTCTGCTCAGCTAGAAAGAGGGAGTAGGAAGGGAGAAGGCAACTTCTAATGGCTCAGTTTCCCTCTTGAAAGCATCTGTACAGATTCTTATCAGATGGAGTCAGCAGATCTGCACCTGGTCAGACCAGATAGAACTATGCAGGTAATATCTGCACCACATTGTAACACAGTTATTTGTTTATAATGTGCAATTTGTGATTTCAGGTTTCTGTTGTACATGTTGCAAATTTTCTTCATATTCTCATCAGCGGATGCACTGTGTTGTTTGTTTGGCACACGTCACGTATTGATTATTGTGTTTGTGAAAAAAGTGCGTGAAAAACAATAGTTTATTTGGCTCTTTGCATCTACAGTAGTACATTTTGGCAAATCCCTTATTTAAAATTTCACGCAGCTGGCCAATTTTTCACTTCTATATCAGGTTATTTTAGGTTTAAACTGTAAACCAATGAGGGGGTGCTAAGCTTTAAATGCTTGCTCTCCTTTTGTCTATAGTTAGTTCAGTCATTATGAATTCAAATTCTTGTTAGTCTGACCAAAATGGTAATTTTTGATTTAAAAATATAGCTGTCCTTGAAGACATTTTTCTGAAACTTAGAATATTCAAGTTTCTCAGAAGTGACTGCATCAAAAGGAGACAACCTCAAATCCAATTCTGCTTCTGCAGTTTCTTCCTATAAATATATGTATAAAATGATAAATAATTCACCCACCATCCACCCAATGGTCTCTGCATTTAATCCTACAACACTCCAAGCACACACTGTTTGGATGAATTGAAGAGCAAACATTGTCTGTAAATATTCCAAACTATCACACACACACACACAGATATATCCTTTTCAATCTGACTGTGAATTACTTTATGAATAATGTCAAGTCTTATTTTTTTATTTTTTAATAAAAGGTGCTATTTTGTGCTAGTCAGTGATTCAATAGCACAGAGCATAGCAAAAACAAATATGGATAAAATGACATTTCTACAACAATATGAACTGTTAATCAGACATACATAAACAAGCAGAAAAAATAAGTATGGATACTGTGATATTTTGAAGGTAAAAGTCAAATATCACAGTTCAGTCAAAACATATTTTAATGTTTTATCCAGTGACTATAGATAGAGAAAATATGCTGAAAGAAAATATCATTGCGCAGTATAGTCAATAATACAAGCTTTTTATTAAAATTGTTCAAAGTGCCAACCTTAAATTTTATTTGAAGCTAGGCCCTGCTTTAATAACATTGTAATTGCAGAAATAGCGCTGTTGAGAAGTTCAAGAAGAAGAGAAATGTTCATTTAAAAGTTGAGCGTTTCTAATCTAATAATGAACGAACCTTGTAAAGAAATTAAAAGCGCAATTCTATGTATTAATAATCAGGGACCTTCCATGTACCCATTGTAAGTGTAGCATTTAACAAAACCATACACATTTAACTGTTTTATGGATTATTTTAATTCCCATTTGTAGACCTTAGACTTTCTTAACATACCACTAAAAATTTCAGAATTTAGGTGTATGTAGTACGACCTGCTCCTCTACCTCCCGCACAGCCCCCTGACTACATTTATTGGCTATTGACAAAAGAACAGCTAGTTATGATATGTGGACGGCACAGTGGTGTAGTGGATAGCACTTTGGCTTAGCAGCAAAAGGGTCGCTGGTTCAAATCCTAACCACGAAACTACCTGCCAGGAGTTTGCATGTTCTCCCTGTGCCTGCGTGGTTTCCTCGGGGTACTCCAATTTCCTTCCACACTCCAAAGACATGCTGGTATGTTAATTGGATCCTTTCTAAATTGGCCCTAGTATATGAATGTGAGTTAGGGACCTTAGATTGTAAGCTCCTTGAGGGTAGGGACTGAGGTGAATGCATAATATGTGTAAAGCGCTGCGTAAATTGACAGCGCTATATAAGCACCTGAAATAAAATAAATAAATGATAGTTACCATAGGAGCAACTCTTGCTTCTCCTGTGTAAATTGAAACATGTGGTGTCAAGGACAGTCACGAAGTAGCACTGTTCAATGCTTCATTGTAACTTCTCTCGTTCATTTAAAGCAGTTCAAAATGTGACTTTTTATCTGCATATGAATTCATTCATTCAGTGACCTCACAAGTTAAATAAATGAATAAAGTGAGTTCCTATTTCATGCCTTTTAACTCTTTGTTAACCCTAATCAACACAATAAACTCTTTCCCTCTTTCTCCTCTTAGCTATTATTTTACTCCTGGCTTTTTTTCTGTTTGTTTTACCATTAAAGGAATTGTAAAGGCAAAAGGTTTTTTTTTATCTTAATACATTCTATGCATTAAGATAAAAAAAACCTTTTGAGTGTAGCAGCCTCCCCAGCACCCCCTAATTTAGAGCCCTATCTCTGTCCAGCGATGTCCACGATTCCCTCAGCTGTCCAGGACTCTCCTCCTGATTGGCTGAGACACAGAAGCAGCACTATCAATCAAAGTCAGTTAGCCAATCAGGAGAGAGATGAGGCAGGGCCAAACAGTAGCTCCATGTCTGAATGGACACACAGAGCTGCAGCTCGGCTCAGGTGCCCCCATAGCAAGCTGCTTGCTGTGGGGGCTCTCAGCAGGAGGGAAGGGCCAGGAGAGCCAGCAAGGGACCTAAGAAGAGCAGGATCTAGGCTGCCCTGTGCAAATCCACTACACAGAGCTGATATGTATAACATGTTTTTTATTTTTATTTTTTTAAAAATGAGACTTTACAATCACTTTATTAGACAAACATTTCTAGGCAAAAAAATAGTATATTCCAGCGCTAGAGGTTCCATGAGATGGCAAGCAACCGTGTGGAAAAAGTTTGGATGACCGGATGTGTGCTGCCCTCCTCTGACGGGGAAATCCGAAGGACACTAGGAAAACAAAATAAAAGGAAGGCGCATGCACCTAGTGCATTACCAAAAGTAATTTATTCCAAATAAAAAGAGGATACTCACAAAAACACATGGAGACAGGACGTGATAAAATCAAGCACAAGGCAGGATAAAACTGACGCGTTTCGGGGGCGCACCCCCCTCCTCAGAGCTATGCGTATTTAAATTACGCGTAATTAAAATATAATGCCTTTATTTAATTGTAAATAAATTTGCAATACTTTGTAACAGAAATATAATTTTAATACTATATCATATAAATGGTACACATTATAGAATAAAATATGTACTTTTTTTTTTTTTCCAATAAAAGCTTTATTAGAGATATATAATAACATAAATGATACAGAAAAACAAAATTAAATTGCACCGTTGTCTAGGATCATGTATCGGGCAGGTAGAGACATTATAAACGTATAATAACACAACAGAGTATTATAGTGACACCATTGGTGTGTGCGGCCTGAGTGTGATTCTATATAAGAAAAGAGGCAGAGTGGTAAATCCTCAGGTTGAATAAAAGGGCATCATATAAGTAGATACCTCTATATCTGGATGGCTCGTGGTCACCTGGGCTCACACCCGTAGGACGTCAGCTGAAGGCGTAGGCTAAACTGTAATTCGTGCATATTAGGAGTGGTAAAGTTTCTTCTATGTCTTGGTGTCTGGTTAAGATAAGTTAGCGTAGGGTTAAAGTGAGCACGTGGTCTCTTTCCCATCCACGTGGGGAGAGAACTTTATGTTGGTCTCGCGTTCGGTGGCCCGAATTGTGGGTGGGTAGGTGCAACTCATTAAACTGACAAGGGTAGGGCGGGGGGGGTGGGGGTATGGAGGAAATAATGGGGTGTAGTCAGGTTAGAAGGGGGGGAGAAAAATATGTACTTTTTAGCTACACTTTTTGTTATAAAACTAACATTTGTCAAACTAAAAAAAAAAAAAACATTTTTTTTCCTGTTTTGTTACATCTTATGTCTATAGTTGTACAGTAAATAAAATACTTTATGTATAGTTTGTTGAACTGGTTTTTAAAATCCCGCTTGTAGGATTCTCCTTTTTATTTTGTCTACTTTATTGTGTTATAATATTGTTTCTGAATGTATTTCTAAACCCAAACAAACATGTTTAAAACAAAAAATAAATTATTTTGTGCAAGACAATATTGGCAAGTGAAAACCTTGTTTGTAGCAAAAAAAAAAAAAAAAAAGATGTATGTATTAAGTAATGAAAAGTTATTGTGTATGTAATGGGTCCATAGTTGAAATGTAAACATTTCTGTGAACCATTAGGGACTTACAGGTGTAGGACAAAAGTGTGTAACCACTTCAATACTATGCACTTAGAACACTTTACTACCAGACCAATTTTCAGTTTTCAGTGCTGTTGCGCTTTGAATGACAATTGTGCGGTCGTGCAACGCTGCACCCAAACATATTTTTTATCATTTTGTTCCCACAAATAGAGCTTTCTTTTGGTGGTATTTGGTCACCCCTGCATTTTTTTTTGCGCTACAAATAATTTCTTTTAATAAAAAAATTTTGAAAAAAAAATTTCTATTTTTGTCACAAAACTTTGTAAATAAGTAAATTTTCTCCATCACTGGTGGGCACTGATGAGGCTACACTGACGGGCACTGATGTGGCAGTACTGATTGGCACTGATGAGGCGGCACTGATGAGGTGGCACTGATGATGAGGCACTTATATGCAGCGATGATGAGCACTGTTAGGCGGCACTGATAAGCAGCACTGACGGGTACTGAGAGGTGGCACTGATATACAGCACTGATGGGCACTGATATGCAGCACTGACCGACACTGCTAAGCGGCACTGATGGGCACTAATAGACAGCAACGATTGGCACTCATAGGCGGCACTGGGCACTGATAGGTGGCACTGATGGGCACTGATAGGTGGGCACTGGTAGGTGGCAATGGTGGGCACTGATATGTGGCACTGGTATGCATTGATAGGGGCACTGGTGGGCACTGATAGGGGCACTGGTGGGCATATACACTGATAGGGGCTCATTCCCTGGTGGTCTAGGGTGGCATCTGAAGGTGGCACTGTGTGCCATCCACACTGGGCACTATGTCACTTACCTGGTGGTCTAGGGGGGTCTCCCTGGTGGTCCAGATCGGCTCCCTGATGGTCCCTGGTCGGCTCCCTGGTGGTCCTGGGTGGGCACATTCCTGGTGGTCCCTGGGCAGGCTCCCTGGTGGTCTAGGGTGGCGATCCAAGGGAGGGCTGTGCTGATAAATCATCAGCACAAACCCTCCCTGTCAGGGATGCAGCCGATCGGCTCTCCACTCTTCAGGTCTGCAGACCTGAGTACAGGAAAGCCGATAAACGGCTTTCCTGTGTTACACTGTGACCAGCCGTGATTGATCACGGCTGGTCACATGGTAAAGTGCTTCGGATTGAAGCGCTTTACCGAGACCGGTATTGCGGGGGGTCAGACTGACCTCCCACACCACGATCGCCGCGATGCGCGCCCCCCAGGGCGCGCGGCGGCTTGTTATCCTGAGGACGTCATATGACGTCCAGTCAGGATAACTAAGCCACTTCCCAGCCGTCATTTTGCATACGGCGGTCGGGAAGTGGTTAATAAGCAAAGCGTTGTAAAAAAAAAATGGATGGCACTGTTTTAAACTGATTTTCCATTTACCAAAGAAAGTATAAAACATTTTGTGAGGGACTTGTATCAACTGGCATGGGTGACCATGCCTGTTTATACCTATTAATCAACTGCTGGAGCAATCGTGGTCACTATACAGCTTAGGTTCTGTGACAAAGAATAGATTTGCTAATAAACACTAAAATTAAGCAGTTAAGAAAATGAAAATAATAATCCGTGAGTGACATCAATCACTTTAAGTCATCCCCACTGGGATTTCCAACTCCTTTTTGGCAAATTACCCTCTCCAATGGAAAAAAATACTTCTGTGCAATGCCAACCATTTGACAAAATCTGAACATCTAAACACCAGGTGTGAAAGAGGGCATCAATGAGAAACTGCAACAACAATTCCAGTCTTTGATATCATTTGTAAGCCATATTCAATGCTGATTTAGTAACTTACCCCCCTGCAATTAGACAACAATTTACACCTTCAGCAATTTAACTTGAACAATTATCACATTCTTCTGGCTTCATGGTTTTTCTTAGAACATTTTACTTTCAATATTTTTATTTAAGATTTGAGCATGCAAATTATACTGTGAACTAAATAAATAAACAGTCTGCAAACCATCAGAAGGTATATATATATATATATATATATATATATATATATAATTGGGTACATAACCATAAGAAGGAACTTCTAAATCAAACTGGGAAATTGTCAAATAACTGGAGAGATGTAGCATATTTTTAGCAGGGGGAGCAAGAGGTCTCTAGATCATTGTGATGAAGTTCCTGGGGGATGAACCTAGATCCCTTGGCCCAGAGTTCCTGAGGTTTTTTATCACCAAGTCAGAGAGCCGATGAGAGGGCCCTGCCCTTGCCGCCCCTGACACCATCGCCCGTCCACCCCTATAGGATCAAACTGTGGACGTGACTTTGGCACCACGGTTAAACCAGGTGTCAGACCCTTGATCCCCCCCTCCCTAGGATGTGGGACAACGAATGTGAGGATAGGTACACCTGTATTTATTTTACACTCGTTAGAGCGGAGGAATCTACTTGTTTGAGGAATGAAACATTCTTTAATTAAAGCCTGATTAAAAGTGGCTACTAATACTACTACTACGACGAGTAGCTATATTAAACTTGAAGATTTGTGTGTGTGTGTGTGTGTGCCCATACTTAGAATGAGTGTTTTATTTTGCTTGGATATTCCATTTATTCTAATCTTATATTGGCTATAAAATATTTCATTTGTTTGGTTTGTAGAAATGATAAAACAGAATTACATATTTTGTTTTTACCGGTTGTCAGAAGTATGTAGAATAGCCAGAATATTTGCTGGGGATACTGTGGTCCCTGGACTAAAATAGTCTAATTCTAGTGTCCACCAACAGTTATCTTCTAACAGCCAGCAGAGCATGTTGATTAATCAACACCAGCAACTGGCTGCTGGAAGGATATTTAGTCCCACCCCAATACTAAGAGGGGTTAATTTACTAAATGGAAAAGGGCTGTTCACTTTGCACGGGCAGTTGCTCTTTGCAAGGGAAATTGCCCCAGAGCATAGAAAATTAAGTACAGCTCTGCTGACTTTTGTCATACAATTGTCTTACAAGCAAAAATACAGTTTTTTCTTATTTTCCTTGCATGCGATTGGGTATTCTTTGCAAACTAAAATGTCACCCTGTTCACTAAACTTTGGGGCAATTTCCCTTGCAAAGTGCAACTTCCTTTGAAAAGAGAGCAGTCTATTTGCCTTTAATATATCAACCCCAGTCTTTCGTGGCATTGTGATTTCTTAACCACCTCCAGCCAGGGGAAATTCTGAAATCTCTCTCATACATGTAAAAATCAGCATTTTTTTGCTAGAAAATTCTTTAGAACACCAAAACAATGTTGCAATGTTGCACAATAATTACACAGTGGTTTATTAAAACTCTTAAAGAAAAAAAAAGTCCTCAAGACTAGAGTTGAGCGAACCCGGACTGTAAAGTTCGGGTCTGTACCGAACTTTGGGGTGTCCGGGACCCGGACCCGAACCCGGAATTTTCAAAAAAAGTCTGGGTTCGGGTCCGGGGTTCTGGTATTTTATTACATGTGTTGAATAGCTGCCAAGGGCAGCCAATCAACAAGGGTTTCACTGGTTTTCCCTGACAAACAATCACAGCCATGCCTACTAATGGCATGGCTGTGATTGGCCAGTGCACCATGTGACCCAGCCTCTATATGGGGCTGGAGTCACTGTGCTGCATGTCATATGCTCTCAGGATAGTTTAGGGAGAGGATGCTGCTGGCTCTGTGAGGGACAGATTGCAGAACATCTTATCCTGCATTACTGAACGATCTGATTGTGGACTAGGGAGAGATACTAGTACTGCTGCTTTGAGGGACAGATTGCAGACCTCATCCTGCTGCACAGAACAATCTGACTGGACTAGATAGAGTCTATTGCTTTAAGGGAAAGATTATTCTTCTAAAATCATCTCCAACTTGTACAGGGAAAGGTTCCAGCTGTTGCTTTAAGGGAAAGATTATTGTTCTACAATCATCTGCAAGCTCCATTCACTAAGTGTATTGT
>BLSH010422254.1:1847069-1868644 GCA_018402905.1 Glandirana rugosa
AGGCCCAAGCGAGTTGAGATCAATGTTTATTGACCGTGTCTACTCGATAAACAACTTATGAGTGTGGTACTCTGAATAACGTTTCAATGTTACAACGTCGGACTACTGACCCCCTCTACTTTGAAAGAGGACGGACGTCGTCTGACTAGTGTAGAAGAGTCGGATTCGTTTCGACGATCTTCGAGTTCCCGAGGATAAATCCAGGGCAAGTGTAGATCGTAAAAACCTAACGGACCTAAGACGGCAAACCACATCACGCAAAGCTTGTCACCCAAAAAGGAGCAGGAGCTTCTTTTGGGTAACAAGCTTTGCGCAATGAGATTTGCTGCAATTGCAACACAATTTATCACGCAATAATCATGATAAAAATGCACTGCAGTTAGGTGCCATTAAAAATGAATGACACCCAAACAAGTGTGCTGCAATTTGTCAGCATTGCATTGCGATTTGGAATCACGGGCAGAATCCAGGCAATCCAAAAATGCTAGATGTGAACGGGACCTAAATAGGAGCCCTTGAGCTTCTAGCAGCTTTGCTTAGGCTGAGAAGATGTGATCAGTCTGCTGCAGGCAGGAGAAAGTTTCATCTCCCCCAGTCATCAGGCTGCAACATTGTAACTTTGCAATAAGTCTCATGGTGTGAGTATTCAACAAATAGCTCATCTGTGCCAGTTATTTGTAACTAGAGTTGAGCGAACCCGGACCGAACCCGAACTGAACTTTTGGGTGTCCGGGACCCGGACCTGAACCCGGACTTTTCAAAAAAAGTCCAGGTTCGGGTCCGGGGTTCTGGTATTTTATTACATGTGTTTAAAAGCTGCCAAGGGCAGCCAATCAACAAGTGTTTCACTGGTTTTCCCTAGAAGCCATCACAGCCATGCCTACTAATGGCATGGCTGTGATTGGCCAGTGAACCATGTGACCCAGCCTGTATATGAGGCTGGAGTCACCGTGCTGCATGTCATATGCTCTCAGGATAGTTTAGGGAGAGGATGCTGCTGGCTCTGTGAGGGACAGATTGCAGAACATCTCAATCTGCATTACTGAACGATCTGATTGTGGACTAGGGAGAGATACTAGTACTGCTGCTTTGAGGGACAGATTGCAGACCTCATCCTGCTGCACAGAACAATCTGACTGGACTAGATAGAGTCTATTGCTTTAAGGGAAAGATTATTCTTCTAAAATCATCTCCAACTTGTACAGGGAAAGGTTCCAGCTGTTGCTTTAAGGGAAAGATTATTGTTCTACAATCATCTGCAAGCTCCATTCACTAAGTGTATTGTAGCCGCATAGAGCCATATTAGTGTTATAAAATCATGTCCAAGCTCCATTCACTAAGTGTATTGTAGCCGCATAGAGCCTTATTAGTGTTATAAAATCATGTCCAAGCTCCATTCACTAAGTGTATTGTAGCCACATAGAACATTATTAGTGTTATAAAATCAATGATTTTATAACACTAATATGGCTTTATGTGGCTACAATACACTTAGTGATAGTGAATGGAGCTTGGACATGATTTTGTAATACTAATAAGGCTCTATGCGGCTACAGTGCACTTAGTGAATGGAGCTTGGACATGATTTTATAACACTAATAAGGCTCTATGTGGCTACAATACACTTAGTGAATGGAGCTTGGACATGATTTTATAACACTAATAAGGCTCTATGCGGCTACAATACACTTAGTGAATGGAGCTTGGACATGATTTTATAACACTAATAAGGCTCTACGCGGCTACAATACACTTAGTGAATGGAGCTTGGACATGATTTTACAGCACTAATATGGCTCTATGCGGCTAGAATACACTTAGTGAATGGAGCTTGGAGATGATTTTACAACACTAATATGGTTCTATGCAGCTAGAATAAACTTTGCCTATACAACTTGGAGATGATTTAAGAACAATAATCTTTCCCTTAAAGCAACTGCTGGAACCTTTCCCTGTACAACTTGGAGATGATTTTAGAACAATAATCTTTCCCTTAAAGCAACAGCTGGAAACTTTCCCTGTACAACTTTGAGATGATTTCTTGCACAAAAATAAAAAAAAACAGTGTTGGCTACCTCCTCCACCGCCACTTTCACCGCCTCCTCAACCTCCAACTCCACATCCACATCCACCTCCATTTTTGATTTTTTGCATGTGATTTTAGTTTAAAAATTATTTTAAGCTATTTCCCTACCCCAATTTCTTTGTAGGGCACTTGTCCAACTCTTACCCCCATTTTCCTTCCTTTTGCAGACCTCTGGGACTTGCCAGGACTTTGTTACAGCCATTTTTGTGCCTAAAAGTTCGGGTCCCCATTGATTTCAATGGGGTTCGGGGTCCTGGTCAAAGTTCGGGTCAAGTCCGGACCCGAACCCGGACTTTGTCCCAAAGTTCAGCCGAACCTGCCAAACCCAGACTTCCAGAGGTTCGATCAACTGTACTCAAGACACTAGTTTTATATTGCATATCAATAGCAATGGTCTCCCTCGTGGATATCTAATAATGGTATTGGGATAGGGAGCTGTCAATATCAAAATTACTAGAATTATCTAAATAAAAAACCTGATAAAAGCTCAAACCATTCCTACTGTATGGACCCTAGACCTGTTGGATCAGTTTAAAAAGAGTACTTATTGAAAAAGTAAACAGACACATATATAAATACAAATGCAAAATTGGTACCACAAAACATATAAGTTTAAAACCCAAATCCACCTCTTATACTCCCTAAGAAACTTGGCATCCTTTGTGCCTAAATATTGGGACTAACGTCCATGTCAGTATAGAGAATATAATCTCTCAGTGTTTCAAAAATGAGTGTACACGAGGGAAACAATTTTATGTGTAAACCATGGGACCTTTAAGATTGGACATTCAGCTTAAGGCCTCATACACACGGACGTTTTTTGACGCCGGCGTTTTCTGGGTTTTTTGCAGCTCTCCATGTTAGTCAATGGCCCCATAAAAATGTTGGCGTTTTTGAGCTGTAGATGGCGTTGGCATTAGTGAGCTGAAAGTAGAACCCACGGCCATCGCATTCTGAGGCTGTAACGTTTTGTCATTTTTTTGGCGCTGATGCCGCAAAACGCCAACTAACGCCAACAAACGGGATGATTTTTTTAAAAAAAACGCCTATTGACGCCGACGCTCACTAATGCCGCTGCATAACACCGAAAAACGAGGATTTTTTTTCCTTGACGTCGGGCCCAATGTTTTGTTTATTTTTATGTGTATGAGGCCTAAAAAGCGATCTCATTGTAGGTAATTGCATAGTTCAGAGGAGTTGACTAAGAGCCAGTTTTATCACAGTTCCTTGCAACTAAAGGTGGGCACACATGTGTCATTCCTGTTTGTAATCCACAGTATAGGGTGCTGTAATCCAGACTGTTAGACATGTGCGATGTATCCGAATTTGCAAATTACAATAGTACTGAATTTAAATGAATCTGAATAATGAAAAAGAAAATTCAGATGAAATTCAAATTTGAATAAATTTCGAATACTTTTCGAATACTTTTCAAATTCGAATTTGAAAAGTCCTCTAATTTAAATAGTTTTCCAATTTCCAAAGAGAACAAAATAGAATAAAAAACAAAGGAATAGAACAGAAAAAAACCCCCAAAACAATAGACTACAGAAGAATATAACAGAAAACAAAAGAATAGAATACAACAGAGTAAAACAGCTCTGTTCCACTCCACCACATGATATTCTTTCATTTTCTGTTATATCCCCCTCTATTGTATTCTATCTTTTTCCATTCTATTCCTCCACTTTCCCCATTCTCCTTGGGAATTGGAGAACAATTCGAATTTGAAAACTTTTCGAATTGGAAAACTATATGAAATTGATTTGAAAATGTTTCTAATCGATTCGATAAAGAATAAACAAAATTAATTCTGAAAATTAATTAAACCAATGAAACAAATCTAACTGAATGATCTTATGTAAATAATGTATCGAGATGAACCTAAACTAAATGCATTTTTTCACTTTGCACATGTCTATAGACTTTGTATATAAGCCCAAAGAGGTCTATGGTGGTCAACAGGAGGTACTTCCAAGCCCGGTTATGGAGTTGTAGTCCTTCACTGGGATATTTCACCACATTGGTTACTTCCCGGGGACCTCCCTCACACCACAGATTCAAAGCCAGCTCTCTAAAGGGACCATAGCCATAAAGTGTCAGTTGGAACCGTTGAAGTATCCAATAATGAAGAGATTATACAAGGCTCATGGAATCTCACATAGTCTATAAATATGCATATACATCTTAAAGAAGTACTTATCAACTCCTATAGAGCAGAAACACGAACAAATGTGAAGAAATACGAGAAAATTAACCCCACAAAGGATCCTATTCTCATTTAGTGCTCAAGAAATGGGACAAAGCCGATTTTATCCTGGCACAGGTACATCGACAACGTCCTCATGTTGTGGTCGGGTATAGAAGGAGATTTGGATGACTTTGCGAGGGGCTTGAGTTGCAATCCCTACAATTTAAAATGTACATGTGACTACAATAGGCACAGTATCCCCTTCTTGGACTTGACCATAATGTTGACTGAGGAAGGCCAAGTTAAAACCAAACTATTCCGTAAGGGAACGGCCACAAATAGTCCACTTCACGTGGAGAGTTACCACCCTAAGACCCTAATTAAGAATATACCAGTTGGCCAATATCTTCAGGCATGCCGAGACTGCTCGGATGATGTGGATTTCGAGAGTGAGGTGGGGGAAAAAAAATATACATATTACAGTGCACACATGATACTTACTCCTGCTAGGCTGTTTAAAAGCATCTAAACGTATATAGCAAAAATGCAAAAATGCGGGAGTTTGAAGGGATCGCTTCCGAGATAGGGGATACTAGAAGAAGTGGCTTGCAAGGTCTTATAATAGGGCCAAAGAAAGTAGATGGGAATCCCTGATTTTCAAAAATAAGGAAACAAATAAAGGAGATATGGGCCCTGCTAGATTGTGTCTAGAGTACTCCCAGAGGATGGTTCCTTGCATTGGCACCTTCTGAGCGAGGAAACTTCAGTGAGTAAATTTGTATCCCATCATCCACAAGTGGTATACAGGAGGGACTCTCTCTGAATGACCTCCTGGTACACAGCAACATTACATGAAAACCTGCAAGACATCCAATTAGATCAGGCATGACGACATGTGGTAGCTGTGATTATTGCACCTACATAGTGGAGGGCAATGTTTTTGAGGTGTAGACAAAAGGCTACATGTGAAACTTCAGGAGTGGTATATGTCATTTTGTGCTCTGTGGATCATTTTACAATGACCATCAGACCTGTGCGAAAGCGGTTCCAGGAGCACTTTTATGAGATAGAGACATACTACCTAAAAGCACCCCTGGCACGCCATATTTGTTTGCAACATAACAGGGACCCCATCTGTTTAAAATGCTAGGTTCTTGAAGTAATACCCTAGGCAGGGCCGATCCTGGGCGGGTGCCTGGGGTGCACTGCACCCAGGCGCCGCGGGTTGCGGGGCGCCAAACTGTAAGAGTTTTCTCCTCTCCATGTTCGCAGTGCTGATCCCTGCCGAGCAGCTTCCCGGAGGGCGGTGGCTGTGAGATGAGAAGAGCCGCTCTATTCAGCCAATGAAATTCAGAGGAGGAGCGGCGATGCTACAAGCAGCACACAGGCTGAAGCCGCTCCTCCTCTGAATTTCATTAGCTGAATAGAGCGGCTCTTCTCATCTCACAGCCACCGCCCTCCGGGAAGCTGCCTGCTGTTCAGCATCCCTCCCCTCTCCTATGTCAGCCCCCTCCTCCCTCCTCCCTTCACTCTCTCCGCAGTACAGAGGTTAGGGGAGGGAAACAGAGCAGAGTGTTCCTCCCCCCCCCTCCCTTCTGTACTGCAAAGAATTATGGGAGATGTAGTCCACAGGAGGGGCGGGGTTGCCTTAAAAATGAATGGAGAGTGTAATGGCCACAATGAGGAGGTGAGTTTCTGATCTCACAATCTCACATTTTTCACACATGGGTACTCATTAGGTGGCACTAATAGACTGCACTGATGTGCTGGCACTGATGAGGTGGCACTGATGTGCTGGCACCGATAGACTGCACTGATGAGGTGGCACTGATGTGCTGGCAATGATGAGATGGCACTGATAGACTGCACTGATGTGCTGGCACTGATGAGATGCCACTGGTATGCACTGATGAGGTGGCACTGGTAGACACTGATGTACTGGCACTGAAGAGGTGACCCTGATGGGCACTAATGAGGTGGCACTGATGAGATGGCACTGGTAGGCACTGATGAGGTGGCACCTATGAGACAGCACTGGTAGGCACTAATGAGGTGGCACTGGTAGGCACTGACAAGGTGGCACTGGTAGGCACTGATGGTACTGATGAAGTGGCACTGATGAGGCATTACTGGTATGCACTGATGAGGTGGCACTAATTAGGTGGCACTGATCAGTCTCTGACCATCAGCGGTATCATTTCTGCAGTATCTGACATCTTCTTTATCATGTTTGCAGTCTCTGACCATCTCTTGTATCATTTCTGCAGTCTGTGACCATAAGCTGTATCATGCCTGCAGTCTCTGACCATCTCCTGTATCATGTCTGCAGTCTCTGACCATCTCCTGTATCATTTCTGCAGTCTCTGACCATCTCCTGTATCATGCCTGCAGTCTCTGACCATCTCCTGTATCATTTCTGCAGTCTCTGGCCATCTCCTGTACCATGTCAGCAGTCTCTGACCATCTCCTGTATCATGTCTGCAGTCTCTGACCATCTCCTGTATCATGTCTGCAGTCTATGACCATCTCCTGTACCATGTCTGCAGTCTCTGACCATCTCTTGTATCATGTCTGCAGTCTCTGACCATCTCCTGTATCATTTCTGCAGTCTCTGACCATCTCCTGTATCATGTCAGCAGTCTATGACCATCTCCTGTACCCTGTCTGCAGTCTCTGACCATCTCTTGTATCATGTCTGCAGTCTCTGACCATCTCCTGTATCATTTCTGCAGTCTCTGACCATCTCCTGTACCATGTCTGCAGTCTCTGACCATCTCCTGTATCATTTCTGCAGTCTCTGACCATCTCCTGTACCATGTCAGCAGTCTCTGACCATCTCCTGTATCATGTCTGCAGTCTCTGACCATTGTTTATTGTTCAGAGATTGTGGGAGGATATTGAGGTAACAGACTCCTTAGGGCAGCATCTCTGTGTTTACGTCGCTGCCATGGAAACATTTGTAAAGGGGAGGAGTTAACAAGATAACCACGCCCATGTGGGGGCGCCAGAAATATTTCTGCACCCAGGCGTCTGTGACCCTAGGATCGGCCCTGACCCTAGGATCCAAGAGGGGTAACTTAGGTCAGAGGGTTTTCCAATGTGAAACCTGATGGATATGGGAATTGGAAGGCACCAGGTTTGAATGAGAGCCTCAGCTTTGTCCTGTTTCCTGAGCACTAAATGAGAATAAGATCCTTCGTGGGGTTAATTTTCTTGTATTTCTTCGTGTCTTTTACAATCCTTTATACTTTTTCACAATTTTTTTTTTGTAGAATAATTTGTTCATTTTCACTATTTATTTATTTCCCATTAAGTTACAGTTTTTGTTTATTCTATTGCTACTAAACACCTGTTGGATCATTATTTTAAATGTACATATAAGATTTAGAACATTATTGCAGTATCATTCATTGGGATCTCTCCATTGCTATGTGTAGCCTTGGTTCAAATGCAATGATTCCCTTATAGGAATTGTTGTATTACAATCTCCCTCCAGTGGCCACCAGAGGAATGAGGTAGGTTATTCATTGAGGAGAAAGCCCTCTTGTGCCTGTTAGGAGGTATTGAATGAGTTGGTTATGAAACGGCCCCCTCTGGGGACAAGGGAGATTACACACTGACATTTCTTTTTCATTTTGAACAGGAAGTGATGTGTGAAGAGGCTGGAGGAACATATGGTTGGGTGGTGCGCGGTGATGAGCGATCAGAGATTAAAATAGCCACTAATTACTGTATGAATGTCACTGGCAGGGAAAGGGTTAACACTAGGGGGCGATCAAGGGCTTAAATGTTCCCTAGGTAGGTGTTTCTAACTGTGTGGGGGCTGGGCTGACAGGGAGTAGAGATAGATCGCTGTTCCGGATAACTTGGAAGAGCAGATCTCTCTCTACTCCCCTGACAGAAAGGAGATCTGTCTGTTTACATTGACAGATCTTCATTCTGTCTCTCTGTGGAGCAATCACGGGTAGCCAACGGACATCACGGCCACCGGCCACGCGCATCCAGCATTGCTCCGTTGCGCACGCACTCCCCCTATAGCTCTTATAGTGTCCAATGTACAATGATAGCGATTTGCGCAGCCGTGACAACCTGCCATAGTACAACTGCGGCTGCTGGTTAGCAAGCGGCTAACCACTTCAGCCCCAGAAGGATTTCCCACATTAGGACCAGAACACTTTTTGCGTTTCGGCACTGCGTCGCTTTGACTGACAATTGCGTGGTCGTGCAAACAAAATTGGCATCCTTTTTTTTCCCACAAATAGAGCTTTATTTTGTTGGTATTTTATCACCTCTGTGTCACTTCTGGTCACCACTATAAACAAAAAAAAGCTTCAATTTTGAAAAAAATATATATTTTAATTTTTGCTGTAACAAACGTCCAAAAAAAAATATAAAAAAACAAACTTATTCATCAGTTTTGGCTGATATATATACTTTTACATATTTGTGCTAAAAAAAAAATTGCAATCACCATTTATTGATTGCTTTGCGCAAAAGTTGCCACTTTTACAAACCATGAGAATTAATTTATGGCGTTTTTACAATTTTTTTTTTTACTTGTAATGGCGACGATCTGCGATTTTTATCGGGACTGCGATATTGCGGCGGACATGTCAGACATTTTTGACACTTTTTTGGGATTATTGACAATTATACAGCGATCAGAAATTTAAATAGCCACTGATTACTGTATAAATGTCACTGGCAGGGAAGGGGTTAACCTGCAGGGGGCAATCTAGGGATTAACTGTTTTCCCTAAGTGTGCTCTAACTGTGTGGGGGCTGGGTTGCCAGAGGCATAAGAGATCTAACTGATCGCGAGTTCAGGGATCAGTAGATCTCTATCATGCTGCCTGACAGAGCAGGGAACTGCCGTGTTTACATCTGCGGTTCCCCGCTTTTCTTCTGTAACAGACGATCGCGGGTCGCCAGCGGACATCGAGTCCGCTCGACCCGCGGCCCCTCTCAGGGAGCGTGCCACAGGCACTAGAGCATGCTGCTGGCAGCGCGTGCTCAACCCCTAGCTGCGCATACACGGATCGCCGTTTATAGACGGCGATTCATGCTACGTTTCCACTCTGCAGAAGTAAATTTATGCGACGCGGTCGGGAAGTGGTTAAACACAAATTTTCAGGAAACATACACTATAATTCATTTTAATCAACACAAACACAATAGAATACCCATTTTGTGGGTAAAATAAAAAAGATGATGTTATGCTGAGTAAATAGATCCCCAACATGTCACACTTTAAAACTGCGCAAGCCTGTGGAATGGAAGCAACCTACGGTACAATAAATAATTCATGGGGACACTTTAAAAGACTTTACAGATTTAGAGTTATGCAGGAGGTCTGGTGAATTATTGCTCTCGCTCTTACGTAATGCATGGCGATACCTCACATGAATAATATGATCACTGTTTACCTATGTGTGTGGGACCTACATGTGTGTTCGCATTTGCACACGAGCAGGTGGGGATGGAAGCACATTACATTTAGTATTATTATTACTTCTTTTATTTAATTTTTTAAAAAACTGTTTCTTTTTTTTTATTTGATTGAACGTCATTGCTATCACAAGTAATAAACCACAATCATTGTAATGGTATGGGCTGTAACAGGTCCTCTTTATGGAGAGATCTGGGGTCTAATTTCTTTTTCATTTTTAAATATTTTTTAAATGGGAAATTGTGATGTTATAGTAAATCATGAAAAAATGGTGAAGGGTACACTAGCAAAGCAGAAAAAAACAGCAATGATTCAATATAAAGTGCTAACTACCTGCAAAATACCTTTCTACCTTTCTAAATAGTGTTAGGAGCACAGGGCACTCTGCACCTGCCACTCCTCCTGTCTCTCTCCCTGCAGCTTCTATGCATCCTGCAGCTGCCCATTGGTCACTCTCCCTTCCACAGCTGGAGCGTCTCTGTATTGGCAGCAATGCCGCTTCTCCTATTGGCTGGTGGCGGCACTTCCCTAAGATGGCATCCACACTGTTAGGCCTAGCCTCTGCCTCATCTCCATCTGCCCTAGCCTTCTCTTTTTTCACGCCTGGAGCAGCAGTTTGCTGGCAACGACCCTGCTTCTGTGTGGAGGGGACTCCAGCTCATTACCAATTACAAGCCGAGAGCCCCCCACGCTGCTGATGACCGGAAACTGGCTGAGCAACTTAACACACATTATGCTCGCTTTAACACTTCACACTCACCCCTACCACCACAGAGGACACTCCAGCCCAGCCCAACCTGGACACCCACTCCTCCCCCGCTGCCCTTTCAGTCTCAGAACAGGATGTGTGGAGGCAATTTAAAAGACAAAAGACCCGCAAAGCACCCAGGCCGGACGGCGTGTCTCCTGCCACACTGAGACACTGTGCTGATGAGCTGACACCTGTCTTCACAGACATTTTTAACACCTCTCTGGAGTCTTGCCAGGTCCCAGCGTGCTTCAAGTCCTCCATCATCGTCTCTGTCCCCAAGAAGCCCCGGATTACTGGACTTAATGACTACAGGCTGGTGGCGCTGACGTCTGTAGTCATGAAGTCAATTGAGCGGCTGGTTTTGTCCTACCTCAAGTCCATCACATCCCCCCTCCTGGACCCCCTGCAGTTCGCCTACAGAGCCAACAGATCTGTAGACGACGCCATCAACCTGGCCCTCCACTTCATCCTCCAGCATCTGGACTCCCGGGAACCTACACCAGGATCCTTCAACACCATCCTCCCTGCTTTGCTCCAGGACAAGCTCTCCCAGCTCAATGTGCCTGACTCCACCTGCAGGTGGATCACTGACTTCCTGTCGGACCGGAGGCAGTGCGTGCGGCTGGGGAAGAATGTCTCGGACACCATCACCATCAGCAGAGGAGCTCCACAGGGCTGTGTACTTTCTCCTCTGCTCTTCTCCCTGTACACCAACTGCTGCACCTCCAGCCATGAGTCCGTCAAACTGGTTAAGTTTGCGGATGACACCACCCTCATCGGGCTCATCTCAGACGGGGATGAGTCGGCCTACAGGAGGGAGGTGGACCGGCTGGTGTCCTGGTGCAGTGCCAACAACCTGGAGCTCAACGCCCAGAAGACAGTGGAGATGATCGTGGACTTCAGAAAAGTCACAGCCCCCCTGCCCCCCCCTAGCCCTGACAGACCTACCCGTCACCACCGTGGACTCCTTCCACTTCCTCGGGACCACCATCACCCACGACCTCAAGTGGGAGCCCACCATCGGCTCCCTCATCAAGAAGGCCCAGCAGAGGATGTACTTCCTACGGCAGCTGAGGAAAGCAAAGCTGCCGGTGCAGATGATGGTGCAGTTTTACACGGCCATCATCGAATCCATCCTCACCTCCTCCATCACCGTGTGGTACGCTGGAGCCACAGCCAGGGACAGACAGAGACTGCAGCGCATTGTGCGCTCTGCAGAGAAGGTGATCGGCTGCAGCCTTCCATCCATCCATAACCTGTACGTCTTCAGGACTCGGGAACGAGCAGGGCGGATCACAGCCGACCCTTCTCACCCTGGACATGGACTATTTCAGCCTCTCCCCTCAGGCAGGAGGCTACGGTCCATGCGAACCAGAACCTCCCGCCACAAAAACAGTTTCTATCCATCTGCTGTGGGACTCATGAACACTTAACACTTGACACTTTACACACTGTAATTTTTGTACTTTGCCACTTGACACTTTGACACTGTAAATTTTGCATTTGCACATGTCCCAGTCTAAATAGCCTGTACAGTTATCTTATCCAACCCTGTAAATCTTGTGATTACTTTTATATTTATCGTGTATTTTACTTAGTATTTTTTATTTTTTGGTATTTTTTGTTATTCTTCTTCTGCGCCAAAACACCAAGACAAATTACTAATCTGTGAACCTTGTTTACAGATCATGGCAATAAACCTTTTCTGATTCTGATTTGCTGGCAGATCTGTGACACTTTATTTAAACGTCATAAGCCCAGGACCTTTATTACTGAACCCCGCCTTGAAAATGGATTACACTATTGATTCTGCCCTGACCCTTGCCTGGATAACAGATTACGGTCCTGATAGTCACCTGCTCACAACTTTTTTTGGATAATGAACTCTGCTATTGCTTGCTGCCTATCCTGACCCTTGCAAGCTTTGTGTTAAGGCAGTTTCTTGTCCTGGTCACTCCACACATACCTACCTTAACCACTTCAATGCTATGTACTTAGAACACTTTCCTACCAGACCAATTTTCAGCTTTCAGTGCTGTTGCGCTTTGAATGACAATTACGCGGTCATGCAACACTGTACCCAAACAAATTTTTATCATATTTGATCACCCCTGCAGTTTTTATTTTTTGCGCTACAAATAAAAAAGTCCAAAAATTTTGAAAAAAAATTCTCTGTTTCTGTCACAAAACTTTGTAAATAAGTAAATGGCACTGATGAGGCGGCACTGATGAGGTGGCACTGATGGGCACTGATGATGAGGCACTTCTATGCAGCAATGATGAGCACTGCTAGGTGGCACTGATAAGCAGCACTGGTGGGCACCGATAGGTGGCACTGATATGCAGCACTGATGGGCACTGATATGCAGCACTGACGGACACTGATAAGCGGCACTGATGGGCACTCATAGATGGCACCGATTGGCACTCATAGGTGGCACTGGGCACTGATAGGTGGCACTGATGGGCACTGGTAGGTGGCACTGGTGGCCACTGATAGGTGGCACTGGTATGCACTGGTACACACTGATAGGGCACTGGTAGGCAGATGCACTGATAGGGGCCCATTCCCTGGTGGTCTAGGGTGACATCTGAAGGTAAAACTGAGTGCCATCCATATTGGGCACTATGCCCCTTACCTGGTGGTCTAGGGTGGTCTCCCTGGTGGTCTTGATCAGCTCCCTGGTGGTCCCTGGGCAGGCTCCCTGGTGGTCTAGTGTGGTGATCCTAGGGGGGCTGTGCTGATAAACCAGGAGAGCAGCCGATCGGCTCTCCTCTACTCAGGTCTGCAGACCCGAGTACAGGAAAAGCCGATAAATGGCTTTCCTGTTTAAACTGTGACCAGCCATGATTGATCAAGGCTGATCACATGGTAAAGTGCTTCTGATGGAAGCGCTTTACCGAGATCGGTAATGCGGGGGTCAGACTGACCCCCCACGCCACCGATCGCTGTGATGCGTTCCTCCCTGGGCTCGCACCGGTATGTTATCCTGAGGATGTCATATGACGCCCAGTCAGGATAACTGAACCACTTCCCGGCCGTCATTCTGCATACGGCGGTCGGGAAGTGGTTAAAATACCTTGTATGTTTCTGGGGGCTGCTGATGATCATCTCAGTTCTGCAAACATAACACTGTTTCTTAAGTCCTAGAAGCACCCAAGTACCACAAATGGCACTAGCTGATATAGCTGAAACAGTGCTGATGCCTCACTGTTTTCACTAAACAGGATACAAACTGGAAAACTTTACATCATCACAATGCTGTGGAGATGGATACTTCACAGGCCCAGTTATTCATGGATGAACTCTAAAAGCTGGCCTGCCAGGTCCAAGCAGTCTCAGTCTGGACTTCTCAAAAGCACCTAACCCTCAGCAAGCATTCTGCATCCTGAAGTCATCTGACAGGGTCTGTGAACTCTCTCTGGTGAGCATCTCAGTTCTGCAAATATAGCACCCTTAACTAAAGCAATATTAAACACAAAATAAAATGTCATATATTGCTGTAAACTGATCCTTAATTGTGGTGGCTAAATTAGTTTTCTTTCTTAGGCCTTTTTCCTTTATTTTCACTTGGCCATTGACACACCTCCTGTATTAGGGTCAGAGGTATGTATGGGGCAGAGAGCTGGCAGAAATAGCAATGCTGGACACCCAGGGGTAATCACCCAGACAGAGGAGTGGCAACAAGACTCAGGAGAGGTCTAGCCAGGATAACAAAGAAGGGGAAGGCCAAGGAGTGGAGATTAAGACCTCCTCTGTGAAAGAGATCCTGCAGAACTTATTGATCACAAGGTAAAATGGCTCACCAGCACAGTCTATAGGGAAGTCTACGGGGAAGTGCTCTGATCCTCTATGTGTAGGAAGAGCTTCTAGTGTGATCACAAAATTATTTCAGTTAATGATTCTGGGCCAGGGATACTTCCCCAGCTGTATGTACAGTGCGCATTCTGCATCACCTATACCAGTGCAGCTCCAGGAAGTCTTGGGACACTTTTGGCTAGTTGTGTTCTTGTGTCTGGAATCTGCAAGTCAGCAAAGTTTACTCTAAATTAGATGGGATGTCCTCCACTAAGGTTGAGACATGGGGGGGGGGGGCAGGCACACAGTGTTTTCATGTTGGGAGAGAGATACTGAGCGGTAAGCTGTGCCTTCCTCACTTCATGTGTGCCTTGCCTTTCGATTTGCCTTTGGCTGGTCCAGTGCTATTTACAGTCAGTGCAAGGAGACCAACACAGGCAAAAGAACACACAGCAGGGAGGCCCAACGAAATCACTGTGTACGTCTGGGTACACATGAAACCTGAATGGTGGGCCTGGAGTTGCGCATTGAGATATTGAGACAAGTGTAGTGGTAGCTGGGAGTTAGATCCCAGCTACAAAAGACAATCAGGCATTCACATCATGCAGAGAGGGCACAGTTTGGCATCTTCACTCTGGGCACTGAAGGACCTTGTCCCAACACTGATTAGGATGGAGGAGCAACAAAATCACCCTTGGACAGCAGCACTATCTGGAGTGGGTAGTGTTAGATGGACTAGTATATTTAGATGAACTTTATATAAGTGGCTAACAAATTAAAGGGGTTGTAAAGGCAGAAGGTGTTTTATCTGGGGTTTTTTGCCTTCCTCTGGATCAACTGTGGGTGAAGGATTTTATATGGGATTAGTTGGTTGTGTATATATATATATATGTATATATATATATATATGTAAATTTTTTTTTGTTTTTGTTTGGTTGAACTGGATGGACTTGTGTCTTTTTTCAACCTAACTATGTAACTATGTAACTATGAATGCATTCTATGCATTAAGATAAAAAACCTTCTGTGTGTATCAGTCCCCCAGCACCCCCCTAATAACTTACCTGAGCACCTTCTCTCTGCAACGATGTCCACGAGTGTCTTAGCTGTCCCAGACACTCCTCCTGAGTGGCTGAGACACAGCAGTGGCGCCATTGGCTCCCAATCAAAATCAGTCAGCCAATCAGGGGAGAGAGGGACAGGGCCAGGCTGGAGCTCTCTGTCTGAATGGATACACAGAGCTCTGACTCAGCTCAGGTGCCTCCATAGCAAGCTGCTGGCTGAGGGGGCACTCACCAGAGGGAGGGGCCAGAGAACAGAAGAGGGACCCGAGAAGAAGAGGATCCAGGCTGCTCTGTGCAAATCCAACTGCACAGAAGATGTAAGTATAACATGTTTTTTATTTAAGTGTAGCGCCCCCATAGAGTAGGTGCATTTTTCTAGCACGGTTTGCTGAGTGAGGTAAAATTTAGTCAGGCCTGAATGTTTTGATCAGGGTTGGGAGCAGAGGCTCAGGGAGGATTGGGTGCACTTAACAGATGAGGTCACCAAAACCTCCCATTCTTTCTAGAAACCTGGAGAAGGTTTTCTGGTCAGAGAGCTGTGAGATGGGTGGAGCCATCTGAAGTGTACTAAGGAGCCCTGACCAATCCCCAAGCAGGGTTGGCAGGGGGCAGGCCTCCTTAAATACCCAGAGTCAGCCCAATCTGGGAGGAGTAGTGTCAGGTGGAAGTCTGGAAGTCTGGAGATGTAGCAGAGGCACTGTGGACCAGGAGGTCACCCCCGGTACTGGTGGTTCAGGTGCAGCCAGGAAGGAGAGTGTTTCCTGGAGCCACACAGGAGAAGCAGTAGAATAGCGGAGGTGCTACAGGAGGAGAGAGACTTTAAGGCGATCCACTGGTTTGGTGAGTGACGGTCCCTGGGACTGGAGGAGAAGGTGCTGGAGCAGGCTTGGAGAGGAATAGTGGACAGTCTGTGGAAGCCTTGGGTGCCAGTCAAGGCAAAAGAGAGTCACTACCAGAGAGCAGGTCAATGGGACCTGGAAGAGGATAGGCTGGGAGTTGTAGCCCATCAAAGGCCTGGCTAGCACTCAAGTACTTTGCTACACATTTGGGGCCCATGATCCCTGGCCTGTAATGGGTGTTCCTGGGGTCCTGCTGATGCAGAGTAGGCCTCACGATGTGCTAGCCACAGTGAAGAGAAAGGTATAGAGAAGGCTGATAAATTTCCTTTCAGGCTGGAAACTAAGTTCTGAGCTGGAGAGAAGCAAAGAAGCGTAAAGCTGCAAGTTCTGTGTAGAGAGAGAACTATAAGGGAAATGGTCAGCAAGTGAAGTGCTGGAGAGTTGTGAGGAGTAACAGTCTAAAGAGGGATGGTCTGCAGTGCAAGGTGCGAGTTTGCATATACAGGACTGTATATGGAGTTCGACTATCATAATTCTTTGGGCATCCCACTGTCATTCCTTATAACCATCCAAGTTATTTCCCCTAAATAAAATGACAAAAACAAGAGCTAGCCTGGTCAGTGTCTATGGATGTGTGAAATGATTGAGTGTGATTGAGGGCAGCTATAAGGTGAACCACAACTACTAGCTACTCCCAAGGGAGCACATGGCTACATTTGGGGGCTCGTCTGGGATTATCTGTAAGGCTGCCAGTCATCGCCCATAGCAACCACAAGCGAACTGAGTTAGAGGAATGTGTAACTTGTTTTATTGCCAACGTGAATTTAATGGGAATAAGGACTGTGTGCTCTGCTTTTGAATTGTGCTAAATAAGTGTGCCGTTGTCCATAGCAATCAGCGGGAGCCGCCAATAGTATTGCTGCCTGCTCACCCAGCCACTCCAGAGCAGTGCTGGGAATGGATACTTAGAATAATACCAATCCTGCAATTCACTGGCTTTGTTTCCATGTGTTGTTACCTGTGCAGTCACGTAAGCCTAAGACGGTTCTTGTTGTCACAGGGAGATACTGTGTTGCAGGTGTTCTTGCCAGCAAAGCAGTGGCTACTACAAATTACTGTTGCTACCAGCAACCATCAGCAAAGTCAGCAAGTCTGAACTAGTTCTGAAAGTGTCAACGTATCCACAATGTTTTGTTCTTCACACAAGCGGTTACAGATACGTGATGTGCTTATCAGGACTCTTGGCGCCAGTTCGTCTGGTAACGTGGGGGTGGCGCCACACCCTGGAAGAGTCTCAGTGCTTGAAGCTTGCAGCAGACACCACGCGGGATAGTAAGATGGCAGAAGGTGGTTGTCCCTTGCCAGCGCTGCCCCGATAAGTCGGAGAGGACCCTGATTGACACGGGGGTCCGGTTGGAGCCATGCGGGGGACTCGCATTGGGAGTGATTGATGGAGAGGAGCGACTGTGCCTGATCTGCCTGTACTGCCGGATTCAGACCGGGGTCATCGCTGCCTGGGCCTGGTGTGGCCATTGTGATGAACCACTCACTCGGTTGGCGGCCGTGTAGCAGGGGCCACAGTACTACCAAGTGGAACTGCCATCAGGGAGATGCGTTCTGAAGCCACGGAGGCCTCAGAGGGCCGAGTTGGGCCTAGTATCACCACTCAAAGGTGGGGAGGAGTTGCAGCCTAGCGACTCCCCCACGAAATCGGAGGATGAGGGAAGAGAAGAGGAGGTTGTTGTGGCCGAAGGCCTGGCTGGGGACCTGGTTACCATGAGTACTAATGTGTGGGAATCCGGGGTCACCGAAATGCTGGCCATAACTTACCCCATGACCATCTCAGTGGAGCTGGAGCAAGCAGACAAGGACATGACTGGGGGTCACCCAGACTGGTGGCGGAGTTAAGGTCTCTGGAGCACCTGGGAGAGTGGTCGTCTCCTAGTGAGGGGTCTGAAGAAAAGGATGAGCCTCACTACAACCTTGACCTGCACCAGGAATCCCCAGTACCAGCAGTCATCTTTTCTACAATAGGCCCTCCACTACCGCGACCAGAACAGCCACATACTGTCAGAATGTGGTCAAGTCAGCAGACACTCTAGTTTGGCCAGGGAGAAGGATGGTGAGGACTCTGCCTAGGCTCTCCCCGGTAACAGTGAGAAGTCCAACGTAGGGTTGCTCTGGAGTGGGGCCTAGATTTCCCTTATGTGTAACCCCAGATCATGGACATTGTGGAGAACTCCCGGGAAGAATGGGAGAATTACATGACTTGGGAATACCTCCATGTGCTTAAGCCCTTGCGGGGACCCGAAAGCAGCCAGTGGGAGAGATTCCTGGAGTTGAAGCAGGAATGGAGTCTGGGCAAAGTTATCCGGAAAGACTGTGTTATGATCATCAAGGCAGGATAACCCACAAGGAGCTATTCTATTTCTGTTCGGGGGGAGGGGGATAGTCGGTTGAGATTGCCGGATCCCCATTACTACGCATAATATGTGGTGAAACAGACTATGTAGCACACTCCTAAAACTGCCGGAGGAGCAGCAGAGTGTGTGCTTCCCCTGAATTGCAGGACAAACTAGCCTGCCACCCTGTGCCCATGTGGAAGAGACTTGCCCACTGGAAGGACAGTTGGGGGAAGTCTGCCCTACTTTGCTTTCCCTTTGATGCCTGCAGCGTGGGAAGGGGCTCTTCCCACCAGGAACTTTAAAGAGTTTTTCAATCAAAGCTTTTCTTTCTGCTCTGCTGTGAGTTTCTAACCCCTCACTGGCAGAGCAGGCAGGTTAAGAACTGTGTGCAAAGTTGCTATGTTCTATTAGGAGGCTTGTAACCCCCTCCTGATAGGTTGTTTGCCTGTAAGTTAGTTTAGATAGTTGTGTTTCCCTTCTCTTAAGTGGTTGTCAACTCATGACAACCTTTAACCTACAGGTAAGCCTATAATAAGGCTTACCTCTAGGTGCCCTGCATATCTCCCAGACCTGCATGGTTCAGGAGATATGCAGTGTACTAAATGTGCTGACATCATTTCGGCACATGTGCAGTGAAGAAATGGCCTCCGTGCCTTTCTTCACTGTGATAGTGCTGTGACTGGCGGCTCCCGGAAGGAAGAGGGGCAGAAGATGGATGCTGCCAGCACAGGGGACAGCGCCGGATGCCACAGACTTTGTTTCCAGGTAAGTGACACATAATGGGCTACTATGCGATGCATAGTAGCCCATTATGCATCTACTTTACAGGGGAATACAGAGCAAGTAAACCCCCTCTTTAGGATCTTTGGGTTGGAAAGGCTGTTCATCTATATCCGTTGAGAGTCAAGTCAAACGCCACCTGTTGCTCACTAGGTGGCTGAAGGGCTCCCTTTAGGGGGAGGTGCTCCGACCCAGGAAATGTACAGTATGCTGCATGTGGATAGATGCAGGGATTGTAGATAGGAATTGTGATAAACTGTATATTATAAATATTGCAAAAATGGAAATGATATATTTTTGATACTCATTTATTCATGTACAGTTTTGTTTTTCCCCTTCCAAGTTTGTTCCATTTTCCCTCCATTTTCTGATTTTGGGATGCCCTGCTTCTGTTAAATAAGCTATTTTTCAATTTCAACTGGGGACCAGCTGATGTTTAGGGGGGGTGAGTGTAGCGCCCCCATAGAGCAGGTACATTTTTCTAGCAGGGTTTGCTAGGTGAGGTAAAATTTAGTCAGGCCTGAGTGTAAGAGCAGGTCTGAATGTTTTGATCTGGGCTGGGAGGAGAGGCTGTGTGCACTTCACAGATGAGGTCACCAAAACCTCCCACTTCTTTCTAGAAACCTGGAGAAGGTTTTCTGGTCAGAGAGCTGGGAGATGGGTAGAGCCATCTGGAGTGTTCTAAGGAGCCATGACCAATCCCCAAGCAGGGTGGGCAGGGGACAGTCCTCCTTAAATACTTGGAGTCAGCACAGTTTGGGAGGAGTAGTGTCAGGTGGAAGTCTGGAGATGTAGCAGAGGTGCTGTGAAGCAGGCCCCTACCCGGGAGGTCGCTTCCAGTCTGGGGAGGATGACCTTGGGGCCTGGGGGTTCGGGTGCAGCCACCTAAATGGAAGGGGGTCTGTTGTGCTGGGGGAGAGGTTTATGGGAAGGCTGGAGGAGTATTTAAACTAGGATTGAGGAGGGAAGGTGCATTAAATTATAATGGGGTAGACAGGTCAGACAGGGGTCAACCCCTATTGGTGGGTGGAATGGGGAAAGATTGGGGGAGGGCTATGGAAGATGATATGAAGCTTCCCATGTTACAATCAACCATTGGAAATGGTACTTTTTGTACTAAAATTAAAAATATGCAACATATATGTGCAAAATGTGACAATGAATTAAAGTGTTTGTTCACCAATGCCAGGAGTCTGCCAGGCAAAATAGGTGAGTTGGAAGCTCTGGTGCATAAGGGGGACTATGATTTGATTGGTATAGCTGAATCTTGGCTTCATTCTTCATATGACTGGGCTATTAGTATTCCTGGCTATGCTCTCTTTCGGAAAGACAGGGTAAAATGGACGGGTGGTGGTGTCTGTCTCTATGTGAGAGGTGATCTCAAAGCGAGTGTGAATGAGGACCTAGTTGATGGAGAGTGTGATGAGTCTGAAGCATTATGGGTCTGCATATGGGTTTGCACACTACATAGGTTATCATTGGAGTTTGTTATAGACCTCCCAGTGTTAAAGAGGAGGTGGAGACTCTGCTCCTTGCACAGATGAAAAGAGCTGCAAGGGCTGGGACAGTGATAATAATGGGGTATTTAAACTATTCGGAAATTAACTAATGGCACTGCTGGGACAGTTAAAGGGCAAAAATTGATAAACCTATTACAGGACAATTTTATGGTCCAGTTTATTGAGGCCCCAACTACGAATGACGCTTTGCTGGGCCTGGTAATCTCAAACCATGCAGAGCTTATTACTAGAGTTGAGCGAACTTCTAGAAGTCCGGGTTCTGCTGGTTCGGCCGAACTTCGGGACAAAGTCCGGGTTCGGGTCCGGACAGAACCCGAACTTTGTACCGGACCCCGAACCCCATTGAAATCAATGGAGACCCGGACTTTTAGGTACAAAAAGTGCTGTAAAATAGTCCTGGAAGGTCCTAGAGGTCTGCAAAAGGAAGGAAATGTGGGTAAGGGTGGGACAAGTGACCAACAAAGAAATGGGGACAGGGAAATAACTTTAAATATTTAAAAAAAAATAAAAACATAAAAAATGCAAAAATGGAGATCATCTTCAAAATGGGTCTGAAAAGTATTAATTAACATTAGAGGCCATAGAACTGTTCTAAAATCATCTTCAAACTGTGTCCAAAAAGTATAAATAAGCCGTGAGTACCCATATCACTGTTCTGCAAAATGTGTGTATCACTTTAAAGCAAACCGGAA
>BLSH010422254.1:1901301-1915635 GCA_018402905.1 Glandirana rugosa
TATATTCTGATGTCATTATCCACAGTTCACGAAAATAGGTCTATTATTTTGACGTGTTATTTATAATCAAAGTAATTCCTGGACGTCCGTTAAAAAACATGAAATTTATAATATTTTGTCCCACAAAACACGGTCATAAGTAGTACATATATAATACTAAAATAAAAATCCACGTTATTTTGGTTATAGAGACTTCTCTCCATTCGTCCTTTTACTGGAGACGATCCTATTGAAACGGGTCTTAGGTAAGGACGAAGTTGAGGTCCTTAGAGAGGGTGACCGACGAAAGCCCAGGGGCGTTCCCGAATTCGTGCATATTTAAAGTACAAAAAATTGCCTGCAGGTCCTTAATGAAACTAATATTTATTGTGCAGTTTTATTATCTGGATAAAAGCACTTGACACCTATTACTGTAGTCTTATATGTTTGGACAACATAATTAACATCTAACTGGTGACTAATATTTTACTGGTGACAGAACAGTATAAACAATGCCTTTTATCAGAGAAAATACTGTTTGTGTGCATGTGTATAATTTTCTTAATAACAGATATTATTTAACTAACCACACTTACATATTGTTTTTGGATGTTTATGAGCTCAAAAATAAATTCTTTCAGTTGATTCCATGGGATAGAAGTAGTTATTTTTCAAGGTCAGTTTTTGGATTGCTTGTGCTTGATCTAAACTAATTCAGAAATCTTTATTTAGCAATCATGCATCTACAGCAAAGCTCTTGAGGTTGAGGAGGTTAATTCAATCAGAAACCCCATCTTAATATGTATGCATCCTGAATGGCCTTTTGCAAAATGTAGTAATAGAATGCTGAAATAAAACATTTCAAATAGGGTTGTTTAATTTAGGTTTATCAGATTTGGCATGCTATTAAAAGGTTATTAAATAGTGGCCATTAAAAAAAAAAAAAAACAGCGCTTAAACATTTCACTATTAGATATTTAGTGTAATCCAATTATTTAAACTCTATTAGTTTAAATTCTGTTCCCATAAGAGAAGGCCTGTCTTTTTTTTTGGTATTTCACATCTGCATGGCTTTTACATCAATAATGGATGTAAACTTTTCTTGCTGGTTTGGTGTTTTGTAGTATTGTTATACACTTTTATATAAATAAGCACATTTTGAAACTTCACTATGATATATTAAAATACTATTATAAGTAAAGTAGCATACAATGCTTTGTGAATTTTATCTAAAAAGGAATGTAACGTTTTTTTTTTTTACCATATAACTTATTTATTATTATTTTTTAATGTTTAAATATTCTTTTAGGTCAGCAAAATTTTACATTCTGCATCTATTCAAATTTTCTGCTCACCACAGGTGCTAGAAAGTGACAAACATAAGGTAACCGAGTCAGCTCATCACCAAGATGACTTTCCATGTTGTAAATAGAATATTAGATTAACAAAAACTTAATGAGTCAGAAGTTGGGACTTCCCGCTCCTAGTGTGAATGGAACCATTTTTTTTTTCCAAAGATCTTTATTGAAAGGATTTTTCACAAGGATACAGGATACAGGATACATAGTAAGCTTAGATAGTTAGAGGTGTGGTAACCCCACACCTCACAGTAGAGTAAGTATTACAATAGCAGAGACAAATACAAGTGCATTCAGGAGTAGCGTAGATGTAGTGGTCTCAACGCCTGCACACCAGGCACCCTGTACCGGGATCATACTGTGCCTAGGGGTGTGGAGGCGTCGAGCCCATTCCTCTACTTAATGAACAGTGCCTGTACAGCATAATTGACTTTGATTGGTCATATCTTAGAGGTCCAATCGAGCATTGTGGATGTCACTGTTGATATGACCTCTTGAGTTAGAGCTAGAAAAGAACAGAACAGTCTGAGAAGGTTGGTGATAAAGTTGTTGAATGCATGTGGTGCGCGAACCCGACGGGGAAGGCCCACCACGAGCGGGTAATCCTATTAAACAGCAATCAAGTATAGAGGGTTCTGCGGGTGTCCGATGGTTCCAATTAAATGGTGTCCATGGAGTTCTAGGGTTGCAGTGGTAAGCTCCTGTGGTTGGAAATCCAAGGCCCCCAGTTCTGGAGAAATTGCGTCGTAGTCAAATTAGCTTTTGCAAATGCGAATTCAAGCTGAAAGTGTGAACTGAGTAAGATGATAAGATCCAAAACAGTTGGTGCAGCAGTAGATTTCCATTTTTTTGCTACTGCTAGCCGGGCGGCTATTAATATGTGAGATGCTAAGAACCTGACTTGTTTGGGCCAGGAGGGAATTGACATACCTAGGAGAAGGTCTAGAGAAGACAGGTGAGTATTGATGTTGCATAGGGAGGAGATCAGTGTAGCCACTTCCTGCCAGAAGTGCTTGACATGGAGGCAGTCCCACCAGATGTGATACAGGGTTCCCTTGTCATTACAGTTCCTCCAGCATAGAGGGGATGTGGAAGGGAACATCTTGGCCAGTCTAGACAGCGTGTAGTACCATTTGTGGGCCAACTTTTGTAGTGATTCCTAGTGGGAAATGCAGTGTGAAGTCCGGAGGGGGAGAGCAAGCGCTTTATTCCATATTGCTCTCGATGGTGGAGTTTCCGCACGATTGCACCAAAATGCATAAGATGGGTGTGATAGTTCAGTTGGATGGGAGGTGAGGAGGTTATGTATCCGGGAAATGCCACCGGTGCCTGTTTTAGCAGAGTTGTAGAACAGTATGATGCTAGTTAGTGTGGACACATCCCCAGAAAACCTGAACTTGGATAGTATTGACCGGATTCTGAGGTATAGGAAGAATGACTGTTTGTGCAGTCCATAGGTTTGTTGTAGTTGTGAGAATGACAGCAATACAGTGTTGTCAAACATCTGGTCAAGGGTGTGGAGCCCTCTTTGTTGCCAGTTGTCAAGAGATAGATCGGTTGAGAACAGTTCTAATGCTTTAATGGGCAGTTTGGAGAGTAAAACCCTGGGAATTCCTTGGGTATGTTGCGAACATGTGGACCAGACTCTCAGTGCTGCCGTGATGGTATCCTTATGGTAATACCGTGGTTTATGATTAAGCATAATAGCGGTAAGGAGGAGCTTTGGGTCCACGTGCATGACTGTGGTTTCAATTTGAGTCCATGTGTTGTTGGGGTCTGCTGTCCACCAATGTTTTACTTGGTCAAGGATTACTGCCCGGTAGTATGCCTGGATGTTAGGCGCCCCTAATCCGCCATCTTTAGCAGAGGCTAGAAGAATGTCAGCTTTGAATCTGGGTTTTTTATATTGCCAGATGAATGTGGTTAGCATCTTCTGAAGCTGGCGCAGTTGGGAGGGGAGAAGGGGAAGAGGTACAGCACGGAACATATATAATATGTGAGGAAGTAGATACATTTTTGAATGAGTTACTCTTCCAGCCCAGGAGACAGGTAGAGAGCTCAAGTCTCTGGAGATGTGCACAAGTTTCTCTTGGAGGATTTCAAAGTTTACTTTCAGCAGAGAACTGCTTGGGAAGGTCAGGTGGATGCCCAGGTATGGAAGTGATGCGGTGGCGGACCATTGAAAGGGTGTGTTGTCAGAGATAGTGTGTTTAGTGGCCGGGTCAATGCCTAAGTCCAACATAATGGATTTGCTTGTGTTTATCTTATAGAGGGAGATGGCGCTAAACTGGTCTAATATTTTTTGGGTGGCTGCAAGGGACGCCTTGGGGTCTGATAGGGTTATAATAACGTCATCGGCATATAGCCCTATTTTATGTTCTACACTGCCCACCTTGATGCCTTTGACCGAGGGAGAGTCTCTGATGGTTTGTGCGAGGGGCTCCATCACCATGGCGAAGATCAAGGGTGATAAAGGGCACCCTTGTCTTGTGCCATTGGTAATGTCGAATGGCTCTGATTTGATCCCTGATGTCCACACTCTCGCGGACGGGACAGAGTACAAATTCAGAATTGCTGCCAGAAATGGGCCTGTCATGCCGAATTTCAGGAGCACTTTTTCCATGTATGTCCAGTGGACTCTATCGAACGCCTTCTCTGCATCCAGGGAGAGGAACAGGGAAGGCGTTCGGGAGCCCTCCACCCACTGTATTAGGTCAATGAGGCGCCTCGTGCCGTCGCTCGTTTGTCTTTGGGGGACAAATCCTACCTGGTCGGGGTGTATTAGATGAGGGATGATGGTGGATAAGCGTTGGGCTAGTAATTTAGCATATAATTTTGTGTCCGAATTAAGAAGGGAAATGGGGCGGTAGTTAGCAGGGTTGTCTGGGGGTTTTCCCGTATTTGGTAGAGTGACTATTAGGGCTTCTAAGGACTCTTTGGGCATTTTACCAGTGGAAACATGGTGATTAAAGGCTTCACAGAGGCTTCACAGAGATGTGGGGCGAGTTGAAGGGGGAATTGCTTGTAATATTCGTTTGTGAATCCGTCTGGGCCTGGGGCTTTGTGAAGGGGCATTTGTTTAATGACAGTGATTATTTCTGCTGTGGAGAAAGGTTGCGATAGAAATTCTACTTGTGATTGGGTGATGGTTGGGAGGTGGATGGAAGATAGAAATGCGTCAATGTCTGCTATATTGGGGTGGGGTGTTTTATCACAATTTTTTAGGTTATACAATTTGGCGTAAAATGCGCTGAATTCGTTCGCGATATCGAGAGGGTTACTTAGCTTTTTACCCTGGGAGTTGGTGAGATATTGAATCTTTTGGTTAGAGAGCTGTTTGGCCATAAACGCTCCCGATTTGTTTGCCGAGGAGTAAAAAAGGAGCTTAAGCCGCTTAATGTAGAAATCAAATTTTTTGTGGAGGTGTTCACTGAGTTGGTATCTTATTTTCGTAAGTTCTGCTGCTATTGTTGGGGATGGGGCTTGTTTGTTTTTGATTTCGAGATCTTTTATTTGTTTCAGTAATTGTTCTGTCGTGGCCCTCTGGGCCTTTTTGGCTTGGGCCCCTAGTTTGATGAATAGGCCTCTTAGGACCGCCTTGTACGCATTCCATATGACAGACGGGTCATCAACAGCATTCTGTGTGAAATAGGACTCAATCTCGGATCGAATTCTGTCGGAGAACCCTGGGGTCACCAGGAGAGATGGGTTAAGCCTCCATAAAGTATGTTTCAGGGGACGGTTGTTCATGGACAATTTGATCGAAATTGGCGCGTGATCTGACCAGGAGATCACCCCGATGCGCGATTCGGATACTGATTGAAGGAGGTACTTGTCTGTGAGAAACAGATCGATCCGAGAGTATGAGTTGTGGGGGTGGGAATAGAACGTGTAGTCTCGCTCCATGTCATGTAGGCACCTCCATGGGTCGAACAGATCTTCCCTGTGGAGAAGGGAGGATAGTGCAGTGGGTCTCCTAGTATTTCGGTTAGTTGTATCCAGGGCGGGATCAACGATACCGTTGAAATCTCCACATATTAGTAGTGGGTCGGATCTGAATGGGGCCAATTTAGCCATAAGCTTCGCGTAGAAGTTTCTCTGCGCTGAATTGGGTGCATATAGATTAACTAAAGTGAGGCGCTGATTCTCAATGGTCACAGAGAGAATCAAGTATCTGCCATGTACATCAGCTTCGCAGTGGTGGAGTGTAAATGAGACTGCAGAACTAATTGCTATCATGACGCCTCTACATTTTTTAGGGGCATTAGCTACGAAGCAGTGGGGAAATTTGCTGTGTGTGCATTTAGGGGCCTTGTCTTTGGAGAAGTGCATCTCTTGAATACAGAGTACATCTGCCCGTTGTGTTAGGGCCTCTTTCCATAGTAGATTTCTTTTGTAAGGGGAATTTAGGCCCTTGACGTTGAGAGATGTGATAGTGAAGGACATGTCGTGAGGGTGTTGCAGAGGGCTGAGGCGACTGGAGCGAGACTACGAGAGAGAACGAGGGTTTACCGCACACAAGGGACCCAATCCGGGTCTACAATAAATAGCACAATGCAAAAATGACCACTTTATCACTCTATGTATAAAAGGGGTGCTTACACTTAATTCACCAAAGCCTTCTCAATGTATCAATTAATAAATGTAATAACAACAGATTAACTATAACGATCAATTGAGGAGAAGAGGAGGAACAAAGAGAACAATAGGTAGAATCTGGTGTGCACTGCACACTTTAACCTGGGGAAGTGGTGAACAGGAGTGAATGCGCTCATACTGGATCTTGTATGCGCAAAGGATCCCTGATTGTGGTTTTGCCAGGATCAGTCCTTGTCGGTATCCGGATTTCCAGGGAGTGGATGGTTCAGCCGGCGTCTTGTCTGTTCTGGTGCGTTGGGAGGGAGAGGCAGAAGACCCCAGTTGGTAAGCTTCTTATAGCCATCCTTGGGATTCAGAATGGGTACGATTTGCTGCTGATAGGTGACCAGCAATTTGGTATTGAAGCCCCACTTGTATGTAATTTTTCTTTCTTGCAGAATGGAGGTGACTGGCATGAAAGATCTGCGGAAATCCATAGTGGCCTTCGATAGGTCATTAAAGAACAAGATGTTGGTATAAGGGGATGGTAGCGGTCCAGATTTCTTAACGGCTTGTAGAATTTGTTCCTTGACTGGGAAATAATGCATCCTTGCCAGGATGTCCCTTGGAACATCAGCAGCGAGGTGAGCGGGTTTTGCAATCCTGTGTGCCCGATCGATCAATAAGTCGCGGGTGTTTAAGCGGGGTAGCACTTTGGAAAAGAGTTGTTGTAGGTAGGAAGTGATTTCATTAGCCTTAATCGTTTCCGGGACCCCTCTAATTTTTATGTTCTGTCGCCTCGAGCGATCTTCCAGGTCAGCCAGTTTCAGGTTAATTCTTTGGATCTCTGATTTGTGGTGAGCATGAGCATCTAACAGCTCATTATGTGCTTTAACATGGTTCTGCATATGACCCTCCAGGTCAGTGGTTCGGTCTTCCAGGAAATCTACCCTTTCATGGATCTGTGACAGGGAGACATGTAATTCCCTGTGCAGGTCTTTCTGCAATGTCCCCAGCATAGCTTTTAGTGAGGCCTCCGATACCGTGTTCTCTGTGGCAGGGATTGCAGCCAGTGCTGTGTTGCGCTCTGAGGCGGGGAGTTCTGCATCTGGGCTGGCCCAGAATTGTTTTTTGAGCTGTGGCTCCTTGCTGGGTGAATGAGCAGGGGAGGACGCCAGCCTCTTCCCTCGGTCAGATGGTGGACCCCCCACTGGGGCCTCTGGGGCGGGAAGGGTGTCCATAATGTCTCCTGCGGTGTGTATGGCCTCTTCTTCCCTCACAGGCGTATCGGGCCTTGCTGCTCCCTCTGTGTGGTGGGGATTCGCGCCATTGCCGTTCGTTGCGCCCGTACCTTCGGTGGGGAAAGTCTGCGTGTTCCGACCGTTCGTCGGTCCGATGCTGCCACGACCGATCTTTGCGCCGGCGCCATCTTTGGCCTTGTTCATGTTGGCGGGGCGGTAGTAATCCGTCAAACGGCATGGCTCGGGAGGCACGTATCGATTGCCGGGCATGCCCTGGACGGTCTGTGCGATGAGTCCTTGCTATGGGGTAGTTTTTTTGGGTCCCCGGGTCGCTGAGTGTTGCTATGATCCGAGTATGGGAGCGGAGCTCTGGGTTTAGTCAGCCATCACGCTCCGCTGCAGGCCACGCCGCCCAAACGGAACCATTTTTTTATCTGCAAGAGCAATGTAAAGTGTTCAGTTAGCGCTGGTCTTTTTTATTAGTACCATAGAAGCATGCTGTATTAAAATGTGCATTAGTAAAATACATATCTTGAAGAGCAAACATCAGTTTCCAATTGTGTAGACATAACACATGTAAAATAGTATTGACCATTTTCCTTTGAAATTATTTTGTTGCAAATATATGAAATAGTAAACTCCATTTGAGAGTTTAGCTGAGCTTAACTGAAATACTAATATAGTTTGTAACTGTCATCGTTTTTTTTTTTAGCTGTTCTGAACAAAGGAATTGAATATAATTAAAATTACCTAAAAAGATTAGGAGGAGGCAGTAAGGACAGGCACATGGATTGTGGATAGAAACAGAGAAGACCTGGCCGTGTGGCTGTTCTAAGCAGGAACTCCACTGGAAGCACTGAAAAATGCATCAACCATTAGAGCTGCAAGACTCCTGATTAGGTAATGCATTGTTTATTGAGTGGGAAGATAAGTATAATATAGTTACTTATTTAAAGAAGCTTATAGATAGCTGGACTTACTGAGTGCATGCATGTGTGTGTATAATTCACTGTTTGTTCTGTACATATTTGTTGTTCTATTATTCATCTTGCATACTTCCCTGCCACTACAATTGGGGGACCTTCCCTGCTGCTTCTTGGTTATACCCCAATAAACAAATCATCAATGGAACAGCTCTGACATGAGGAAGCAAAGCCCGGTTTCTCCACCTGTGTAAGGAGCTGCTACAGGGAAACCACAGTGTCAGTGCCTGGACTTGAACCTGGGACCTCTGCTGTGGCTGGCGTTTAATGTTCAGCTTTGACTCTTCTTGCTGAGCTACCTGAGGTGCTGGACAGTGCCTTGTCTGATCCATTGGACAACCCTGCCTTGTGCCTTGACTTCTGCTGAACATTAAACACTTTGCTCCTCCCATGAACTTCCTAATTTCAGCCATGTCTCTGCACATCCTGTTTGCTAGATTATTGTGTTATCTTCAGCCAGTATCTCACTCTTTTCTTCCCTGCTGCCAACCCTATTTTGCTACCACTCGTTATCGACCCTTGGCTTGTTCCTCGACTACGTTCTCAACCTGCAACTACTCATTACTGACCTTTTGGCTTGTTTACTGACTATGCTTCTCTTTGATCCTTTTTTTTTTTTTTTAACCACCTCAGTAAGGGGGCTGTTTTTTGGGTTCATTGTTTACAAGTTAAAATCATGTTTTTTTGCTATAAAATTACTAAGAACCGCCAAACATTATATATAAATTTTTCTAACACCCTAGAGAATAAAATGGCAGTCATTGCAAAACTTTATGTCACACCGTATTTGCGCAGCAGTCTTCAAAGCGTGCTTTTTTTGAATAAATTCCGTTTTTTTAGTTAAAAAATAAGAAAACAGTAAAGTTAGGCCAATTTTTTTCCATATTGTGAAAGATAATGTTATGCTGAGTAAAATGATACCCAACATGTCATGCTTCAAAATTGCGTCCGCTCGCAGAATGGCGACAAACTTTGCAGCTTAAAAATCTACATTGGCGACGTTTAAAAAATTCTACAGGTTAGCAGTTTTGAGCTACAGAGGAGGTCTAGGGATAGAATTGTTGCTCTCACTCTAACGATCACTACAATACCTCACGTGTGGTTTGAACACCGTTTTCATATGTGGGCGGGACTTACGTATGCGTTCCCTTCTGTACACGAGCTCGCAAGGACGGGGCGCTTTAAATTTTTTTTTTTTAATTATTTATTTTGCTTTTTACTTTTTATTTTTACACTGTTCTTTTTTCAAAAAAAATGTATCACTTTTATTCCTATTACAAGAAATGTAAACATTCCTTGTAATAGAAAAAAAGCATGACAGGTCCTCTTAAATATGAGATCTGGAGCCAAAGAGTCCTCAGATCTCATATTTACACTAAAATGCAAAAAAAAAATCTGAAACAAATGACAGCCCAAAAAAAAAAATGGGCCCGTTAAGACCGTTGGGCGGACGTGAATTCTGACGTCATTTCCGCCCTGCCGTACTATTCGGCTCTCGGACACTGGGGGGGACAGATCGGATCATCTCCGCCTCTGCCGGCCGGGTCCGGTAAGCGGCAGAGATGACCGAAAAGCGGCGGGAGGGGGGGCACGCTGATAAAAGTGATCTTGCGGCGAATCCACCTCTAAGATCCACTTTTATCTTGTGCAGAATCGCTTCCTAAAAAAAACAGTATCTGAATGGTGCCTCAGGCATCATTTAGATATCACTTCTCAATATGACGTCCACCTAAACAGAAGTGGTTAATCAGAAAAAAGTTTTTATTGAAACCTTCGGGTTGTACATAGAGAATACATAAGTAAAACAAGACAAAGGACATAACAACCACCGCACAGCATATTGATACATCAACCACCAATCATATTTGGTACATTTAGTTAACTTCCCCCAAAAAATGTATATTTTCAGCTCAATCCAATTATCAACATTCATCTCTAAGTTACATACTCCCTCCCACTCTATCCTGCCACTCCGTTACAGCCCCTGCAGTACTCTGTTCAGGACTAACTCCCTGGGAGCCAGGCCGGGTACTTCAAGCCAAGCTGACCATAATTTATCAAATTTGTGTACTCGTTCCCTGTGTTGATAGATATACTTCTCCAACCTTAGGTTGTTTCCCATGTGGGTGATCCATGTTTTGATGGATGGGGGGTTAGAGGATTTCCAGTTAAGAAGGATAACCTTCCTGGCTTGAAACAGTGCCCTAGATATCGCTTGGCGTGTCAATTCCAGGAATCTCAGCCTCCAGGATTCCAAGCAGGCAGGGTATAGGGCTCATTGGTATCAACACCTGGAAGACTCCGTTGATGCTGGAGTCCACTTCAATTCCAGTAGCAGTGCAACTTAGGGCACCGCCACAGGAGATGAATGAGGTCATCCGTCTCTCGCCTGCATCTAGTGCACATGTCGGTCGGTCCGGCCATCCATCCTGTGCAGCCTAGTGGGTGTATAGTGTGCCCTAAGTAGTATATAGAGTTGCGATACCCTCTGAGATACATTGAGGGAGCACATATTAACAGACTGCAGGGCCTCTGTCCATTGGTCCCCCATCAGGTCCCCCACGTCCGCCTCCAATTGAGCTATGGCTTCTATAGGATGGGTTTTTAAATGTTCTGAAAGAAGCATGCTGTAGCAGTGTGAGATAAATCCTTTTGTTTCCGTAACCGTTTGGATAAGGTGGAAGATGGGTGTAGGTGAGAGGGACCAGTCCATACCGTCCCCGTGTGATTTGACAGCATGTGCCAATTGGAGGTAATAAAAAAAATCTGGGGAGGGATTTTAAATGTGGTTTGAAGTTCCGAGAAAGTTTTATGTTTGCCCCGCTGGAAAAACTGGGAGAGCATGCATATTCCCCAGGCACGCCAGCGGGAGCCCTGCTGAAGCTTTGCTAACTCAGGGTAAGTTAGATTGTCCCATATGGGACTATAGCTAGTAAATCCCGTGGCATGTTGAAGTTGTTTCGCCTTGTTCCACAGTTTTTGGAGAAGATTATAAGTGGGCTTTTGTTTATTAGATTTACGGAAGGCCTGCACCTCCAACCCCTCAGGGATAGACTTCACCCCAGCCCATAAACGCATAAGCTGGGTAGAGGAGTAATCCGCAAGGGGGGACATGCATCCCACCATGTGTTGGAGCTGGGCTGCCATGTAATAAAGCCACGGATTGGAGAGTGCAAGGCCTCCCCATCCTTTGGGTATTTCAGCTGCTCCAGCTTCACTCTGTGGGGGACCCCCCCAAGGTAATTGCCTGAAAACGGAATTCACTGTTCTAAATATTTTAAGGGGGATTACAACTGGAGAGTTATGTAGGGGGTAGAGGAGTTGAGGCATGATTATCATTTTTATAAGATTGGTTTTCCCGGCTAGTGAGATTTTTAACTTGCCCCATATTTTAATTTTATCTTTAAAGCGCCCCAGTAGGGGACAAATGTTAAGGGAACAATACTCAGTGAGAACTGGTGAGATCACAATGCCTAAGTATTTAATGGAGGTAACTAGGGGAATAGGGCTTGTGAACTGTCTGACCTGACCCTGGGCGTCATCTAGGAACATCAGGGCTGATTTTGTCCAGTTGATAGTGAGCCCGAAGAACTTTCCGAACTCCACTATCAGGGACATAGCCGCTTCCAGAGAGGCTGATGTGTCCCCCAAAAATAGCAGCATATCATCCGCGTAGAGCATGATTTTTTCGTGTAAGGCCCCATAGGCCCCATATTGGAAGCCTGTGACCTGTCCACTGTCCCGAATCAGTGCAGCCAGAGGCTCTATGGCCATTGCAAAGAGCAGGGGGGACAGGGGACAACCCTGCCTTGTTCCCCTGCCCAGTGCAAAGGCCGGCGACACTTTGTCTTACATCCTGATGGCTGCCCGCGGGGAGGCATAGAGAAGACGGACCCAGGAGAGAAAACGGCGACCAAACCCAAACTTGAACAGGACAGCCCAGAGATATGGCCAGCTAACACTTTCAAATGCTTTGTTTGCATCCAGGGAAAGGAGAGCCCTCTGACCCATATTATCTGCCTGGGTTTGAATGTTCAGAAAAAGGCATCTGAGGTTGGTGGCTGTGGACTTCTGAGGCATGAAACCGGCCTGGTCAGGGTGTATTATGGTAACAATATGTTTGTTCAACCTCAATGCTAATACCTTGGCCAGAATTTTAATATCACACTGCAATAGTGATATTGGCCTGTACGAGCTGGGGTCCAGGGTTTCTCTCCCTGGTTTAAGCAAAAGTACTACATTCACCATGTCCGGGAGACATCCCCTCTACAGTGAGACTTTCAAGACCTCTAAGAGCTGCCTCCCCATATGTGGTATAGACCTCCATGGGAAGACTGTCCCCTCCCAGAGCCTTGCATGTTGGGAATGAACAGGCCACCTCCTGCAGTTCCTCCAGGGTAATGGGAGCTTCCAGGGCAGCACTGGCTGTGCTGGACAAAGTGGGTAGCCCTATGCCCTCTAAATAATGCTCTAAAGATTCAGAGGAGTAATCATCTCTGGTTTCATACAGTTTTGAGTAAAAGTGTGCCAGTTTATTACAATCTGGTCGGGGTCATTGACAAGTCGCCAAGATGATGTACGGATAGCTCCAATAGCTGGGGAGGATTGCTGTGATCTAGCTTATTAACATTGGTATTTTGGCTGTGTTGTTATTAGTGTTTGTTTGCTAAGTGCTGTTGAGGTGTTGAATACTGGGTGTTGTCAATTAGCATATGTAATAGAGGTGGGCTGTTGACCAAATTGGTGCTTAATTAGTGTTGTATTTAAGAAGGTAAGCAACTCTTGTAGAGTTTACTCTTGATAATTGCTCTTTCCAATTGCAGCAGTACAGAAGTGCAGTAGGACAAAAGTGCATAGTTTTGAACAAACAGTAGTTTGAAAACAGCAGGAGTTTGGAGACAGCCAACTCTATTGGATGTACAGGACGCCAAGGGTGGGTCCTGGACGGGTGCTATATAGCACCGATATTTGGGTTATGGTCCCTTTAAAAAAAAGTGGTAGTGCTCAGGGGGTCACCCGAGGGGGTGAGAATTTCCGGGAATAGCAAGAGAACAGGGAGGACTGACTCGCAGTTCTCCCTACTTTTATAGAGAGGTAGTAGGGACCCGGAATTTCGGAGGCCCTAAAGTGATATTCGGGTGGGATAGGGCCTCCACCCCTGACTACAGGGAAACCAGCACACATGGGGGGTTAATAGCCTCCAGGAAGCAGCACTTAAGGAGAGGAAGTGGTGTTAGCTGGGGGATGAGGAGGAGCTGGGAGGAGACACCAGTGTTTTTGGAGAGCTGCAAGTGTTTGGAGAGCTACACGTGTGCTGGGAACTGAAAACAAAACTCACCTAACAAGGATTGTGCAAAGTCCTGGGTTGAAGAGTCTTCAACGAACTGTATGTTACTTTTACTTTATTTCTGTGCTGAAGATAAGTGGACTTTTCTGTTGTTGGTTTCGTTTTGCTGCTGAAAGCTTGCCTTTGTTTTTGCTTATTGGGAAATAAACCCACTGACTGATTAAGTTTACCGGCTTGTGCACTCAATTCCGTGAAGCTACATCCCCCCAACTTTACATTGATTAGAGCCTGTGTTTGAATTTAAGTAAATCTCTCTTTAAAGATGTTTGGTTTAGTTCAGTGCAATACTTGTTTGGCATTTATTTTTTGTGGTGCTTTGTGGAAGCTGGGATGCTGTCCCATTTGTATGCAGGTTTCTAGTCTACGTGATGACATTGCCTGTATAAATTCCTTGGTTTGTGCTCTGCAGTCTGAGATCAGGAGGTTGTCTAAGCCAGTTTGTTGTGTTGAGTTGCCCTGCAATAATCCACCTCTTCCTCAAAGACTGCGCAGGAGAAGGGCAGTGTGGACAACTGTTGGGTCTGGAAGAGTAAGGCCTGTGGACCATAAACATGTAGCTTTTGGTTTGACACTGCATAACCCCTATAGTGTTCTTTCTGAGCTAGAAGCAGATACAAAGGCTGCAAACATAGCTGCTTGTGAGATTGGCAACCCTTCTCTGCACATGGAGGAGCTTGAGAAAAAAAATGCAATTCCAAAAGTAATTGTTTTATCTGAGGCTGCTCACCAGGCAAGAGTTGTGGATAAGGCTCCTAAAAGGAGAAGTCATCTTCTTGTTGGTGATTCAATTGTAAGAGGTGTTGCTATAGGAAATCATGTGGAAGTGTCAAAGGAAGTTAGGTGTTTGC
>BLSH010422335.1:9666-27673 GCA_018402905.1 Glandirana rugosa
GAGGGTATTCACTACGGTCAGTTACGGAGGGTAGTCACGGGTGGTAACGGAAGAGTAGTTGCAGGGGATTAGTCACGGGTATTCATCCCTCCTAAAACAAGGGGAACCCCCTAATACGCCACGACACTTTAACTAGTTTTGGTTACTTCAAGTATATGCTAGACCCCACTGATTTGGGTGAGTTCGGCCCTTGGTTCCATGGACATGGTTGGGGATTGGGTTGGGATGAATGGGGGCTGGCATATGGAGGATTTGGAAAAATGTACCACACAGGTGTACCAAGCATTGACAGTACTAATTACCAATATTTTTTGATTAAAATGTATTTCATTGTTTCCAACTAGAGCTTGGAGGTCAGCATAATCCCCTGAAGAAGCCCATGGGGGTGAAACCGGTTGGGATAACAGCTGACTGAAGCCAGTAGATTGTATGGCTGTGCTCCTTCCATGTAATATTTGGAACACTTTTGATTTTATTGTTTATGTATAACAAATCAATGATTACTTTGTCAAAATAAAGATTTATTGTTTTATACAAAACTTCATTGGTTTTGATCAATTTCACAGCACCGCATAATCCCCCAAGGGGAACAAAATCCTCCCTACTTATGGGCACTGATTAGGGGACGTTGATGAGAAGGCAATGGTGGGCACTGATGGGAGGCATTGACTGGCATCACTTATGGGCACTGATTGGTGGCACTGATATGCACTGGTTGGTGGCACTGCTGGCACTGCTAGGGCTTTTCTGTAATCAGGGCACTGATGAACAGTGAATTAATTTTTTTGGGCATCAAAAAAAATGGGCGCAACTCAGATGGCGGTGTGATTGAGCAAACCAAATTTTCTCGGCGTCTGAAAAATGGAAGTCTGAATCTGCCTTCATGTGTTAAAAATTTTGAGCAGCTTAACTTTGTTTTTGTGGCTGATGAGGCCTTTGGACTTGGGAAACATTTGTTCAAACCGTATCCAATGCGCAACCTAACCCCTGAGCAGAAAACTTTTAATTACCCGCTCTCCAGGGTACGTAGAATGGTGGAGAATGCATTTGGGATCATGGCCAACAGGTTCAGATTATTTTTAACATGCATAAATCTGGCCTTATACAAGGTAGACAATATTGTGCTGTGCTGCTGTCTCCTGCACAACTACCTTCGTATGCATGTAGACAGGTACATGACAGCACTGCCATTTGAGAATGATTCTGCTGTGCCAGGGAGAAGTGTAGTGCAAGAAGCCCATGATCCCATTGAGGGGCTTATGCCCACTGGTTCTCAACCCTGTCCTCATGTACCTCCAACATGCCATGTTTTCAGGTTTTCCTTTATCATGCACAGGTGCTTTAAATCAAAGTCAATGGCTTGGTATTTCGGACAGCTATTTTATCTAAGAGAAATTCCGAAAACATGGCCTGTTGGGGGTACTTGAGGACAGGGTTGAGAATCACTGATCTAACACATACAAATAAGAAATTTAAATAGAAACAGATATCTGGAGGTATATACTTTTTAATCATGCTCTTTCATTATATTTAATGCTGTTCCTTTTTTATTTTTCTGATACATGTTTTTATATACATTCATGTACAATTGTATGCTTATAGTGCTCTTCTTTTGTATGTTTTGATATTTGCCGCCACCCTTTTTGGTTTTTTGGGTCATGTGACCCTTGGGGTTAACCATGGGATTTAGTCTACACCATGTAAGCTGTTTTGTGTCACTTATTTGTTAGCCATGATTAAGTCCTGATGGCCGAAAGGAGTTGGCTTTTTTGACTGTTGTTCACATGCAATAAAAAAAAAAACAATGTTGTAGCCGACTTCCATGGCACCAGCCTTTCTCCTATTTTGCATGGACTATATGGATGTTTACAGAGACTTCGCAGGCTGAGTGCTGTGTTCATGAGGCTCGCCAGGCATTGCAGAGGAGGTGGTAGCTCCGATGCACCTGTTCCAAAAAAAAAAAAAATTGGGTCGCTGGTGTAATGAAAGCCTTCTGCACACTCTTTTATCCACTCTCTGCCAGTACAGAGTTAAGGACTGTCAGTGTGGTGGTCACTGCAATTTTTTATTCCATTGAGAACTACAAGTCAATCTGCTGCAGTGGCAGACAGGGCTTGTAGTTCAATCATTTACAGATACCTTTGAATGACTGGCAAGGTGTTGTGGGCAAAGCCTGACAAAGCCACACTGATTTCAAAAGTGAAAGCGGCTACGAGGAAGAAGGTGGAGTTTAATTTGGAATGGGCACAGCACATAGAATATGTACTAAGTTAGGAGTTTATGGTTTTTAGAGATGGGGCCTGTAACGGAACCGTCCACACACTCCGCTTGAGTGCTTTCATTAGTATACAGCTTTCCCCAGTCTGAAGATCAATACCAGACATTATAGCTGATCGTACAAGACTAGCCGAAAATAGATTGTATGGACATGGAACATTTATTTGACAAACTCACCCAGCATATATACCCCATAGGAGGACATCCCCCCTCCTTATCATATTACACTAACAATACAACTGTAACCAAAAACATAATTAACATGCCACTTAAACCAGCCTAGGTGACTAGACTATTCGGCCCCTACAACAGTGAATACTAAGGACACATTATTACAAGTAGAGACACAGGGTACTCCCCCAGTACATGTAGCGGGACTTTCAAGGCAGTACATACAACAAAAATGATATAAAATTGACACCATTTATTACAGAGTAAACAGAGTTTACAAACATACAAGGGATAACATGCATAATTAAAAACACATCTAGGCATGGATTATTACGATCCGAAATGTATACATGAAGAGGTGTGATTCATGTAGGGATGTAATATCTTCATGGGCGGAGGCCCGACATGTTTCGGGATGAAATACCCTTCTTCAGGGGCCACATATCATACCCATATACATTTTCACACGCCAGGAAGTAGGAGTCATGCCACAATGACCAAAACCACCGCTGGAGAAGAATGACAGGGAGAAAAGAATTGAATTCCCCCAGGAGCAAAAGGACAGCCGGGACACAGGAGCCCCCCTGTCACCACACGAGGAGCACCGTGATGGGCCACAAGGACCCCCTGCAACACGGCAAAGCCGTAAAAACAAGAGGGACCCTCACATGGAAGGCGCCGCAAAGCCTTCAGGTGGGTGTACACAGACGTGTCCAGGTATCCTAAGGAGGCGGTGGCTGTGGCGGTGGTGAAACATGTCGGGCCGCCGCCCATGAAGATATTACATTCCTACATGAATCACACCTCTTCATGTATACATTTCGGATCGTAATAGTCCATGCCTAGATGTGTTTTTAATTATGCATGTTATCCCTTGTATGTTTGTAAACTCTGTTTACTCTGTAATAAATGGTGTCAATTTTATATAATTTTAGTTGTATGTACTGCCTTGAAAGTCCCGCTACATGTACTGGGGGAGTACCCTGTGTCTCTAACCGATTGGGATGTTGGCAGACTTTTGTGACATGGTTGGGGTTACCTCTATTGTTCATTATTACAAGTATAAACACAGCCCACAAGGGTTTGCTAGCAGAGACAATAGGTGTTAATTAGCACAATTAACCATGGAATCCACATTCAAGCAATGCTTTGTTTAATCAGGAATTGCAGACGGCACGGCAAAGGCCTAAAACAGGCTATGAGGCAAAGCTCATCCAATGTCCCATGTGAAGTAATCCAAACCACATTCTCAGTGGCTATTAGTAGCTGTTAATCATTTTCTCGGTCACCCTGTGTCCCTAATAGGCACAGGGTGAATTACACTTAAGGCATGGGGAGCTGAAGCAAGGGTTTCTCAACCACTCCAAGGGAAGCTGGGTTCCACGGGCCCCCCACCCAAAGTGACTCCGGTCACAGGGCCACACACTTTGCAGAGTTGCTTTGATGTGGCAGTGTGGCTTTACATGTGTTTGCAAATGTTTACAGCAAAAAAAAAAAACAAAAGATATATATTTATTTTATTTTCGACACCAAGAACTCTACACAGTGGTGCCCTTTATTACCAGATTTATTCTAGTGCCTTGATGTGAAAAGTCTGGGTTGTGAACAGACCTTAAAACGTATTGATTCTTGCATTGCTGTCTGAAGAGCTATCCGTTATGTATCATTCTTCAGAGTGCTGTCTCCTGAATGCTTTTTTTTTTTTTTTTTACATCTGAATGGAATAGGACAGTAATACAGGAGTACCAAGTCACACCAATTTCAACGTGGCTCAGCGCGGTACTGCATGCTGAAAGGGGATCAATTTGGTTGTGTTGCAAAGCATTGACTTTTCAGCTTAGGAGGGCAGTAAAAAATGTGGTTCCATTCTCTCTGCACCACAAATCAGTTTTTTTTTTTTTTTACATTTTTGAATCTAGTCTAGAAGATAGTTTGTAGACATTTCAGATCAATAACTTTAAAAAGAAAATACAAATCATAGCTGGGAGGTAGAAGCCTTTGTGGAGACCGGTGCTTCCACTGGTGCAGATAAATTTAACGTCCACTGATTCTCTTTGGACGCTATAAGATAGGCTGCCTAAATCACAGACGCTTTTTGTGGCACAACCACGCACTGCTATTGAAGCTTCTCTTGTTCCTGTAAAAAAGAAATACATAAAAAGATTGGGAAATGTATATTTTCAAGCAAATATAGTCTCAATAACACCAACACATATCAATAAGGTCTTAAAAATCACGCTCCAAATGTTCAATTTGCTGGGTTTTTTTTAATTTTGTTAACTTGTTTTTCAATAAACAGTTTGTGTAAATGTTGTGAAGTTAAAGGAATCTATATATAAGATTTTCACTGTGCGAATGTTTCAACCATTCGCTCAGCTATCATAAATGATCCTGTATTTTGTCTAACACGTTTCTTTCCTATAATCATCAGCTCCCTCAAGTGACCATAATGTGGTATTTTCTTAATTGAGATGTTTCAGAAAAATACTGCATTAGGCCAATAGATGGCACTGGTGATCATAGGAAATATAAATGTAAGGCTGGGTTCACACCTTCGACGGATGTGGCTCCCACCAGGGGTCCTGTGTGTCCCCGTTCACCTCTTCAGGTCTGATTTCAACCCGAATTTTGGGCTGAATTCGGAACTGAAACGGACCAAAAGACGCAGAGGGCTCCTGTGCAAACTAGCACTGGAGCTGCATCGGAGATATGTGAACTGGCTCCATAGATGATCCTGTATTTTGTCTAACATGTTTCTTTCCTATAATCATCAGCTCAGTCTAGTGACCATAATGTGGTATTTTCTTAATTGAGATGTTTAAGAAAAATACTGCATTAGGCCAATAGATGGCACTGGTGATCATAGGAAATATAAATGTAAGGCTGGGTACACACCTCCGACAGATGTACCTCCCAGCAGGGGTCCTGTGCATCCATGTTCACCATTTCAGGTCTGATTTCAACCCAAATTTTGGGCTGAATTCGGACCTGAAATGGACCAAAAGACGCACAGGGCTCCTGTGCAAATTCGCACCGGAGCCGCATTGGAGATATGTGAACCGGCTCCATAGAAAGCCGGTCACAATCTCCTGCTATTGCGAATTGGATGCGCATCCAATTCGGAATAGTGTGAACCCATCCTTAGGCAAAATACTTGTTTGTAACAGCTGAAGGAATGTTTGAAACATTTTCACTGAAACATTTTCACAAATAGATCCCAAAGTGTATCTATGGTCAAATTCGTTTTTCTCTTAGTTTTGCGTAGATGGGCAAAGGATAGAAGCCCTGCCAGGTTTTACTCCCATCAGAGAGATTTCTCCTCACTTCCTGTCTTGGGGGCAATGCTTCACTAGACAGGAAGTGAGGGAAAACCTGCAACAGGAAAAAAGACAACAATAAAAACATGACAGGGGTTTTGGCATTCTTCCAACTGTTGCACATAAGTGCTTGAGACAGCTATAGATTCATGAACAAGGTGTAGAACTCAAAGTTAATAGCAAGTAGTTTATTCTAAAAGACATAACATCTTGAATAAAAACCATAGGCATGAGCATATATAAGCATATAGAATATAAAAAATAAAAAATATAAAAAATATATATAAAAAAAATTGTCAATGTAAATTGATCACTATAAAATCGCAGCTGAACGCTTGATTGTTTTGGCATTCTTCTACTTCCTTCACTTCACTTCCAGTCTGGTGAAAAGGCTGTCCCTGGGACAGGAGGCAAGGAGAAATTTCTCTGAGGGCTCTTTTACACTTAGTATTAGCCCTGTGAAGAGTGACTATTGGTTGATCACTTTTTAGAGCAGTGGTTCTCAACTCCCGTCCTCGGGATCCCCTAACAGGCCAGGTTTGCAGGATAACTGAAATACATGACAGGTGATATCATTTGCTGCTCAGTGATTTCAGTATTCTAGTCTGCATCTCCCCAAGGTAATACTTAAAATCTGGTCTGTTGGTGGGTCCTGAGGACCGGAGTTGAGAACCACTGCTTTAGAGGGTGTATGACAGGCAGGGAGGACATGTTATGTTGCCTCCTCACCATCTGTTTTAACCGCTAGAAAGACAATCACACAGCCGCTTTCATTGCACACAATTGCAGTGTGGCCCCATTCAGTAGAATAGGTCACGTTTGGGGGTCGTATTGCCCTATGGAGGGGAATTTTTTTGCCACCCCACAAGCTACTTTTGCAACTCTTTGGCGAGTAGTAAAAATATAGCTCAACTGTATCCTCCCCCCCAACCACAAGTGTAAATGAGGCCTAACATGGTCCTGGACAGTCCTAAAAACAGGAGTCCTGGCTCCTCTCAATGCAGCCCAAATCTAAACATTTGCCTATAGAAATACTTAAATCTCGATTGAGGATGAACAGTACTCTAATGCTCCTCACTGTGTGTAATGTGTAGCATAACGCATAACAATACACGTGTTTCAGCACATTTTACTGCAATGCAATGGTGTAAATGGGTCCATGTAGTTTTGATAACACCGACTTTGTCTGTAATACTGACCTGATGCTTTTGTGGTCGCGAGAAGACAAATGTTCTCATCCCCCATACACTGCATCGTATCTGTGTAACACTCGCTGAAGTTATAAGTTTTGCAGTATTGGCACATCACTCCATTGGATCCTGAGATGTTCCTTGGCACTAAAGTAAAAAAAAATAAAATGGATATAATGGCATGGGTACTTATATTTAAGTAAAAAAATAAAGGGACACCATTTTTGTCTTTCCAACAATGAAGATGTTAGTGAAATGTTATGATGAAGGCCTACTTCAGTCTTTAGTGCGTCCATGCTGTTTGCTTCCACAGGTGCTATGGCAAGGAGATTACTTTTTGGATATCTCCTCTTGCACCTCTTCTCCAACACCCCTAAAAGTTGTCACAGGGTTTGAAAGGACATCGAGTGGTATTCTTTCCAGCATTGTGGACAGTACCAGATCTCAATGGCCAGGGCCGGGACAAGGGGTGGGCATGAGGAGAAACTGCCCTGGGCACAGTGGAGCAATTTCAAGGCATGCATTAACAGTGAAGGAGGGGTGCAGTTCCTTATTCTTGCCCTGGGAGCTAGATAAACCTTTCCTGGGACTGTCTATGGCTGTCGGATATTTAGGCCAGATGACTGTGGACCATGGGGCACAAACCAACTGCAGGAACACTCAGATACCAGAAAGAGACAGGGATGTCCCCAAGACACCAGCTGAGGTCAAAAAGAACCCAGTGGTGGATACCAAATGAGAGGATAGGAACAGAGTCGGTGACACAAACCGAGGTTGGAAAAGGTCTGTACAAGGCAGGAGAAAGGCTGAGGTCACCATGGGTAAGCAAAGATCCAAAGGAGCAGAGTTGGGGTCAGTGACAAAAGCTGAAGTTGGTTATAGCCCGTCAGCAGACATACGCTCCCAATGCTTTATCCCATTAAAAAAAACTGCAAATACATAAAGATACCTGTTGATCTTGCGAAAAATCTAATTTGCTTCTAACTTCCTGTCTGGACTGACAACACAGTGTTTGTCAGTCCTGCCTACTGGACAAAAGAACTCCACTTATTCCCATCCCTCTCTGTCTGTCAGGAGTGTGTAGTGCTCCTGCTCCTTCGCAGCTGCTGGTCTCATTCCAGCATCCTAGTTTTGGCTGTGATACATTCTCATTGTTTATCTGTCCACCTGCAAGGTGATTGACATGGGCATTCTCTGTGTGTAGAACGAACCATATTTAAGCCAGCCAAACCTGCAGTCTCATCCTTGTAATATTGTGTTTTGTAACATGTGCTCCAAGCTCCTCATTTGTCTTCCCTGCCTGCTAGTTTAGATTACTTCATTGATGACCTTGGATCGGATATCTACTACTCTCTGAACTTTGCCTGCCTTTTGACTATGGATTTGACCACCGACTATTCTGAAACTTGCCTGCTTTGTACCTGGATTGTCATTGAACCACTCTGCACATCTGCCAACCGCAAGTACCTGTTTGCTGTGCTCAGTTTGTGCCTGCCCCAGCGCGGTAACCAGGCACTATATAGCATTGTGTATATGTCCGGGGGAAACTGAGTACCGATAGGCCCGCTTGCCTATCGGTACTCAGTAGTACTATGTAGTTCTGAAGGCGTGCTTATGTTAGTAGGAGCTGCCCTCCCAGCAGCTGCCAATGCAAGAATTTTACTGGTAAAGTCTTGTGATGATGTCATAGGAAGTTATTAAAGATGTTCCTCACTACAGGGACAGAGTACATTTTTTATGCTGAGTAATGGATGTTAATAATACATTACATCATTTATTCAATCATCAAATTTAACCACTTCAGCCCCGGAAGGATTTCCCACGTTAGGACCAGAGCACTTTTTGCGATTCGGCACTGCATCAATTTTACTGACAATTGTGCAGTCGTGCGATGTTGTACCCAAACAAAATTTGCGTCCTTTTTACAAGGACTTGTAAAATAGCTCTTCTTCTTTCTTCCTCCATCTTCTCCTGCCCCGGTCCTTCTTCTGGTCTTCTGCTTCTTCTTTCGGTCTTCTTCCTTCCTCTCTTCGTCTTCAATCTTCTTCTTCTTCTTCCTTCTTCTTCTTTCACCACCCCCGCTCCTGCAGCCGTGCCATCCGGAGGCGCCTCACAGAATGGCCAGTCTTCAGTTTGACATTTCTTTTATAAGATGGGGCGGGGCGGTGAAAGAGGAAGGAAGAAGAAGATGGAGATTAAAGATGAAGAGAGGAAGGAAGAAGACCAAAAAAAGAAGCAGAAGACCAGAAGAAGGACCGGGCAGGAGAAGATGGAGGAAGAAAGAAGAAGAGCTATTTTACACATTAAAAGACTTGTCAAAAACCTCCTCTTGTTTTTTGTACCACTTTACTCCTTTTTTAGTGAATGGGTAGGGGTACAATATACTCCATACCTATTCACATAGGGGGGTGTCGGGATCTGGTAGCTCCCTTATTAAAGGGGGCTTCCAGATTCCCATAAGCCCCCCACCCACAGAACCCCACAACCAACGGCAAGGGTTGTGGGGATGAGGCCCTTCTCCATACCAACATGGGGACACGGGCTGCATGCTCGGATAAGGGTCTGGTTTGGATTTTGGAGGGGACCCCAATGCCATTTTTTTATTAAAAATTGGCGCCGGGTTCCCCTTAAAATCCATACCAGACCTTAGGGGACCCCCACGTCATACATATACACTAGGAAGGTATCTATCTATCTATCTATCTATCTATCTATCTATCTATCTATCTATCTATCTATCTATCTATCTACAGTATCTATCTAGTATATATTTCACTCTACACTAAACTGCCTGCAATAACTGACTGTATACAGATCACCCTATTTATCTATCTATCTATCTATCTATCTATCTATCTATCTATCTATCTATCTATCTATCTATCTGTTTTTCACAATGCACAATAATCAGCTAGCTACACTAAACTGCCTGCACGCCGCTAGCTAAACTCACTCTCTATCCACCATTATACACACACTACATAGAGGCACTATACAAGCGGATTTATATAGTGTGGGGCATGGATTGAGCCTGCTGAGCAGTGATTGGCTAAAGGCAGGGTGCCTTTAGCCAATCATATCTCTCACAGCAGAGTGCTCTGTGATTGGCCAAAGCATGCAGGTCATGTGCATGCTTTGGCCAATCAGCGGGCGGCATTTCCCCCACCATTGGAATTCATTATGGGGCGCTCAAAGTTCCCGTGAAGTCCCCATAATGTTTGGGATGAGCCGAACAGGCGAACCCCCAATGTTTGAGTCAAACATGCATTCGACCCGAACCAGGGGCCCATCCCTGTATATACAAAGACTGTGCTGTGTGGAAGAGCTGTGCAAATCTCAGAACTGTATAGGCAGAAATACAAATCCTTTGGCAAGTAAAACAGCCACAGTTGGGCATTTAGCTGTTTATATGAAGGCAGCAGATTGAGTTACTTACGGGAAGGAGAAGTTGGAGTGCATAGATCAGTTCTACAACAGGATGTACCCATCTTCGCACTCTCATTGATATTACGGCTTAAACTTCCTTTAATGTCACACTGATCCTGCCGTAAACATAACATTGTGTATAATTTTGAAACAAGGATACCTACAAGGAAACAAACAAAATCATTCTCTGCATAGAAAATAAACAAAGGTTTAATGTTGAACAGAAATAGCAACCACCGCAATTTATACCAAGCTTTTAGAGTAAGGTGCACATGGAAGAGCTTTGCACATCACAAACAAAACAAATGTTTCCTAACACACAATGCTGTGAAAAAGTATTTGCCCCCTTCCTGACCACGTGACAGCCGTGCTGGGCGCTCACCCCTTCCCACTGTAGCCTCTGTAGCCTGGAGTCACTTGACCGGCCTGAAGAGCTCTGAAAAAGGTATTTACAGGTTTTGCTTTAAACAAAAACGTACACAGTGTGTTATTGATGGATGAAACAGAGGGGCTGGCAGTGACATTTTAAAAGACTCTTTTAGTACTAATATCGGCAGGAGGAGGGCAAAGACAGCTCCCGCAGATACAGGAACTGACAGGCAAGGAGAGGGTGTCAAGGGGAGAGAGCAGAGCAGCGGCTGATAGAGGCATGGAAACTGACCACGGTGTCAGGCCTCAGCAGCCATGATAAACTGTGGTCAGTTTACAGAGGGGAGGGCAGAACTAGGCAAGATTAGCCAGGTTTTTACAGCTTACAGAGGGGCAGGTTAGACAGCATAAGCACTGTGCTGTTTAGCCTGCTATGAGGGAACAGGGTCTCTTTTTTTTTAGTTTTAGGGTTACAAACCCTTTAATTGATTCTGATAATCAAACAAATTTTAATATTTGTAGCACACCCCTTGTAGGAGCTGCTAAGTTAAGGTTATTGCACAGAAAATCAGTCCTTGGCTTGTTTTTTGTTGTTTTTTATTTAGGGGATGACAACTTGGATGGGGTAGGTAAATTATGGGATGTCCAATCTGAAAATGTCCAAACAGAGAACAAGGGACAACTTCCTCCCTGTTTACAAAGATCTTCTCCTTCCTACCTCCTGCACAAACTTGGTTCCTTTGTACAGCGCCTTCTGCTCACTCCTGGTGAAACTAACAGTATATTGTTAGTTCAGCAAAGGCTCAGGCAGCAATTTTCAGTTCCATAACAAAAGTAGCACAAATAGAGTGAACAGCATAAGATCTCTCCTTCTGCTTCCCTGTGGCCACTGATCCCAGCTCTACTTGCCTGCAGAATGCTAGTCCACCAGCCAAGCCTGGCTACTCTTCCTCCCAGTCTATATGACTGACTCTCTGTACCAGTCCTGCCTGACTGGCACACACACATACACCTGGAGATTTCTCAGGGCAAGGTTAAATGAAGACTTGGCACACTGCGGCCTTCAAGAGAGCACTGCTACAGCTGACAGTGTCTCTGCTTGTCTTGTCCCTGCTGATCTATTCACTGCTTGCTCCTTACCGCTGTCTTTCAGGCTTGAATTCCTCCAATTGCCTTCTGTGGTGTGATCCTTTCAGGCCAGCTTTCCTCAGCTCCAGCCTGAGGTAAAACCCCTCCCCTGCAGGGGTCCCTAAAGGGCCACCAACAGCCTCTCCTCAGCACTGCTTCTCCATCTTTCACCTGACTGGCCTGCTGGCATGGCTTATCTCTATTTATCGGATTTGGAAATCCCCTGCCATATTCATGGCAGCCCCTTCTATCCTCCACCCACTAATTCTAGAACATTCTCCAATGTCCCAGAAACAGGGAAAGGTACAAGAGATCTGCCAGGATGAGTCATCCAGCCATGGCCTCTAGTAACCCTGACCCAATTACAGACTCACCAGCTAATAAGAGTCAGGGTATAGTTTCCCTACTCTCACAACTAGTAGCACATACTAGAGGGTGCTACATATTATGCAAAGATAACCCGAATAAAAACAAAATGCAGTTTATAAATGATGATTTAATTTATTAAGGGAAAAAAGCTGTCCAAACTTGCCTGGTCCTATGTGAAAAAGTAATTGACCCCCCCCCCCCCCCCCTGCTAAATCATGAATAAACTGTCATTAACCACATTTTTTTGGAAAGCTGATATAAATTTTACTTGTCACACCTAGGCCTGATTACTGCCAGAATCAAGAAATCACTTAAATAGTAGCTGTCTGACAAAGTGAAGCACGCTAAAAGATCTAAAAAAGCAATACATCATGCCACAATCTAAAGAACGGGTGAGAAACAAGGTAATTGATATGTATCAGTCTGGAAAGGGTTATAAAGCCATTCCTAAGGCTTTGGAACTCCAACAAACCATGGTGAGAGCCATTATCCACAAATGGAGGAAACTTGGAACAGTGGGGAACCTTCCCAGGAGTGGCCTGCCTTCCAAAGTTACTCCAAGAGTACAACAATGACTCGTCCAGGAGGTCATAAAAGAACTCAGAACAATATCTAAAGAACTGCAGGCCTCACTTGCCTCAGGTATGGTCAGTGTTCATGATTCAACAATAAGAAAAATACTAAGAAAAATGGCATCCATGAGGAAGTTCTAAGGCTAAAGCCACTACTGAAAGAACACAAAAGCTCGTCTCACATTTGCCAAAAAACATCTTGATTATCCCCAAGACGTTTGGGCAAATATTGTGTGGACTGATGAGACAAAAATTGATCTTTGTGAAAGGTGTGCATCTTGTTACATCTGGTGTAAAACTAACACAGCATTTCATAAAAAGAACATCATATCACAGAAAGACTTGGGCAATGGGTAGACAAACAATTACAGCCCCTGGTAGTACAACTGCTGGGTTACCCAAAGAATACCAATCATTTATTGCACATAGTCAAGGATTTTGTGGATCAGATGGTCTCTCCTTGTTGACATGCGATGTGTCCAGTCTTTATTCTTCAATACCTCATCAGTTGGCCCTTGAGGCTGTATTGGTCTACTTAGAACATATGACCAAATTATCTATTGAACATTGCATGTACATGCTGGAGGCATCTTGTCCCATAATTTCTTTGTTTATGATATGGTTTTCTACCTCCAGAGATGGGGGGCCGGGATGGGTGCAAAATTTTCACTCTCCCTCGCCAACCTACATATAGGTTGATGGGAGCAGTCCCGCATCTTTGCAACAGAGAAGGCCGTACATCAAACTGTACCTCAGGTACATAGATAACCTGTTCATCGTCATGTCTGAAGGTGCAGGACGTCTTGGCTCCTTTCTAGAATTTTTAAATTGTAACAATAAGAACTTATCCTTTACAGGTCAAGCTGACAAGAATAACATCTGCTACTTGGATGTAATGTTGACTGGTAGGGAATCGAAAGTAACTACTTCTTTCTACCGAAAATCCCTATCAGGGATCAATCTTCTCCTTGCCCAATCAGGTCATCCGAGGCATACTATTAAAGGTATCCCTGTGGGCCAATTTTTAAGGGTCAGGCACATATAGAGCAGTAATGCTGACCTTGAACAGGAAGCCTCTGCCTTATATAGGCGCTTTCTAGATAGAGGGTATCCCAGGTGGATGATCAATGGAGCTTTATTCATCGCTAGAGATAAAAACAGAAATTATTTATTGTCTAACACTATCAACAAGAAAAAAATTCCCCCTAGCCAGAAGTCTGTGTGACACGGGAGAATAGACTTACTATCACTACCCCCCTTCAGCGCAGAATTTGATGCGATGAAAAAGATCATTCAGAAGTGTTTACCGATTTTGTATGTATACAATGTCTGTTCAGAGATTTTGAAACCAGGGAACAATGTGGTCCCCCTGCCGGGCTCCGACCTTGGGGAGTTACTTGTCTCCTAGTTTTTCCATAGAAAACCTATTAAATCCCTTATACATTGTACTACAAGTGTGGAACGGTTGAATGTCCGTGCTGTGCATGTTCTAGAAGGTAGTAAATTCTGTTTTGCCATGAATGGAAAGGAGTTAAATATAGATTCCTTTTACAACTGTAATACCAGTTTTGTAATTTATCTTATCCCCTGTGCCTCCTTTAATGTACAGTATGTAGGGAGAACCACTAGGCTATTACGAGCATGTGCACAGCATTAACAAAAATAAATCAACCAATGTTGTAAAACATTTTAACCAACATCATGGTGGAGACAGTTCAAATTTGAGGGTCCGGATGATTTGATAGGATTCAGATGCCCAGTAGGGTTGGTGATGCTTTTTGGACACTGTGCAGGAGGGAGGTGTACTGGATATTCCATTTACAGACACACATTCGCATGGGAATGAACTTCTCTGCTCAGGTTCCGATCCATCTACAAATGTGTGTGTGATGTTGGGCAGTGGTTCTCAACCCTGTCCTCCAACAGGCCAGGTTTCGGGAATTTCTCTTAGATAAAATAGCTGCCCAAAATACCAAGCCATTGATTCTGATTTAAAGCACCTGTGCAAGATAAAGGAAGACCTGCAAACATGGCCTTACTTGAGGACAGGATTGAGAACCAATGTAGGGGGTGTTCTGCATAGATGTATAGATTTGTTTACATTTTGCTAGAGAAAATTGAGTACTGTCTGTGATACTTTTTTTATTTGCACTAACATAAAATATTTCAGGACAAGCTTTCGGGGTGTGTCCCCTTCTTCAAGGTCCAAGCAGTACTGAATAAAATCAGTTTTAGCCAAATGTTAAAAAAAGAGAAAAAAAAGAAGAGAAAAAAACCTCTAAGGGAAAGGAAAAACAAACAAATACAAATCAATGTATAAGGCCATGGTAATGAAATCAACGTGCTGCGGTTGGTGTGGCAGCCGCACTCCTTTATCAAGCTCAGATATAGGATAAAGGAGCGCAGCTGCCACACCAATCGCAGCACGCCGGCTCGGATAACGCGTCGCTGTCCAGTGACGTCATCATCCTGGGACTCTAGCTTCCACGGAACCAAGCCTCATTTAAGATTCCCCTGTCTTCGGCCGGTTACCAACTCACAGGGACGCTTGCTACAGTTCATGATGGTGCTATGAATCCTGGCCTATGGACGTCTCACTGATGTTACCCCTTTGAGGACCTGCTCATGTGCCTTTTATCTTCTGTCTCATGTGAGCTGCCAATTGTTGGTTTTAATAAACTGTTTTTAAAGTCTGCACTTAGAGGCGCCTCTTTTCTTCTTTTTTCTTAGTGTTACAAGGACTTTGCTTCTGGTTCTAAGAAGGCTGACCTTTGTGCTGGGACTTTTTACTAATGCTGGTTCTTATACCAGCCACATATGGACTATTTTAAAAAGACTTGATGGGATTTATATGTTTTTTTCAGGGTGTTGCGCCATATTCTTGTTTACGCTGTCCTGTGGTGTGTGACCTTTGATTTTATGTACAACAATAAAGGACTCTTTTTTGGTACTTCAGCGTGCAGCCATCCCTTCTTTTATATACCAAAAGTCACACATGGTGGTGGTAGTGTATTGATCTGGGGCTAGACGACTTGCCATCATTGATGGAACCATGAATTCTGTGCTCTTCCAGAAAATCCTGAATGTCCGGCCATCAGTTTGTGACCTCCAGCTCAAGCACGCTTGGGTTATGCTGCAGCACAATGATCTGAAACATACCAGCAAATCCACCTCTGAATGGTTCAAAAAACCAAAATTAAGGTTTTAGAGTGGCCTAGTCAAAGTCCGGGCTTAAATCCAATTGAGATGCTTAAACAGGCCGTTCATGCTCAAAAACCCTCAGCAGTGTGAAAGACTCATTAAGACTTATCGTGAAAAACACCCCAAGGGTGGCACAACCAGTTATTAGGTTTAGGGGGCAATTACTTTTTCACATAGGGCCAGGCAGGTTTGGACAGCTTTTTTCCCTTAATACATGAAATCATCATTTTAAAAACTGCATTTTGTTTACTTGAGTTATCTTTGTATACTATTAAAATTTATTTGATGATCTGAATCATTTAAATGTGACAAATATGCAAAAGAATCAAAAATCAAATACTTTTTCACTGCACTGTACCTACCAGCTTTGTAAACTTTGTAACTTTTGTTAGCAATCAGCGCCACTGACCCTATCCAATATGGCTGTGCACTCCAATTATCAGAAGTGATATGTCAGGAGAACAGTCCAGAGAAGAATTGACAGATCTGTCAATATCCAGTAGAATTGTGCATTGGCGAACGGAAATATGCCAATGCTAATGCGCATGCACACACGGGCAAGAATGGTCAAGAATAAATATGTGACGGTGCGCACACATAAATGCAATGTGTGACAGATTCTGGCACCCAGTGGCCTATTTAAAGCCAGCAGAAGCAACCACTAATTACTGGATGATCTTCAGCTTCCTGCATGTGTTTCTGCTCTTGATATCTTTGGATTTCCTGTTACTGACCCGGCTTGCCTTTGACTTGTCTTGTCTCCACTCCTGGATCTGACCCCTTGGCCTTCTCCAATGACACTGCTTCTGCCTGCTGATTGGTATTTGAGCCCTGGCTTGCTCTTCAGACTCCACTACTGCCTGATTACCAGTGAAGGACCCTGGCTGACTCCTGACTCTGCTTGCTGCTCTACCTTTGGCTGACCTTCCGTGCATGACTTCTGGTCTGGCTCCTGACTCTGCTCCCCCTGCTGCCAAGTCTCACCCGGTACTCCTGCGGGACTCCTGCCCAGCAGTGAATCCTGCTCGTCGGTCACCACCCAGCAGGCATCTGTCGCAGCTGGTAACCCCTGTCTTTGAGCACAGCATTCCCTGTTACTACCTTCAGGGGTGGTCTGCACTCACAGCACTTTGGCCTCTGACCAGGTACGTGACATGATGTCATGGACATAGCCCTGCCCAATGTGTTTCATCTAATGGATCAAGACTGATCCTTGAAGACGCCCAATAGGCAAAACACATTAGGAGAGGCTATGCTTGTGATGTCACTTACATTAATTGGAGCGCGTGGCCATCTTGGATAGGACCAGTGACGTTGACTGTTTACATAAAGCACATAGTGTGTTTTTACTGAATGTAGGTGTGCAATTTGGATTATTGTGATTTTTTTCAATAAAAAATGATGTTACACTATTTGGATTTCCCCACATTCATTATTTATGGAGGTATGGAGAAAAATGAAGGCTGGCTCTAACAGAGGAACCAGTGGAGGGGGGGGGGGGGTTAAGAGCAGCAGGAGACAATCTCGGTCGGAAGTAAAAAGAGGTATGGAGGTATTTATTACTTACACCCCTTTAGGTTTATCACATTGTAGTAAAAAATAACTTTTTTTAGTGTTATTAGGTTTAACGTGTGGATGTAAGTCATTTTTGTGTGATACACGAAATACATTTGTCAGTTGCAGTGACCAGGATAGGTTCTACCGGTGCGCGAGGTTAATTACATTCACTGTAGTGTTCGTATCGGAGAGGATTACACAAAACGGATAACCCGCAGAAGTTCCTAGTCAGAACTAGGTAATCTACTTTGTGTAACCCGTCCCGATACAGGTACTGTAGTACAGTGCATGGACCAGTCTCCGGTTTCACGACACTCACGTCTGGTGGGGACTTCCATCATTGTCCCTTACGACACGAGTTTCTGTCCCCAATGGTCGACGCTGTCTACGGACGACCCACCACTGGCTGCTCGTCCTAAGTGACGACCCG
>BLSH010422335.1:27683-44148 GCA_018402905.1 Glandirana rugosa
TAACAGAGGAACCAGTGGAGGGGGGGGGGGGGGTTAAGAGCAGCAGTGCATATAGAAAAAAATGTAGATCTCTTCTTATGTTATAAGGGGTCACAACTGATCTGGTTTGCAACTGTCGTGCAATTAAAACCTCCATTTTTTATGCAAATTGTTAGAGTGTAATTTGTTTTTCTAGCTGACTAATAAGTGTGGTAGGAAGGCTTTTAAAGGCTTAAAGTGAGTCTTTACTTTGGTCCTCTGGGGAAAAATAATAGGGCCACTAAACATGCCCTTGTAAATTATCTCATTAAATGGCACTGCTAAAAGTTTTATGCAGAATTGAGCTATATCAGTGCCCATCAATGCAGCCTATCAGTGCCACCCCAACAATGTAGCCTATCAGTACCCATCAGTGCAGCCTAGCAGTGCCCATCAGTGCAGACTCTTTAGTGCCCATCAGTGCAGCCTCATAATTGCCTATCAACACAGCCTCATCAGGGCCCATTAGTGCAGCCTCATCAGTGCCCATCAATGCAGCCTCATGAATGCCCATCAATGCAACCTATCAGTGCAGCCTCATCATTGACCATCAATGCAGCCTTATCAGTGCCCATCAATGCAGCCTCATCAGGGTTCCATCAGTGCAGCCTCATCAGTGTCCATCAGCACAGCCTATCAGTTCCCATCAATGCAGCCGATCAGTGCCCATCAATGCAGCATCATCAGCCCCCATCAGCGCAGCCCATCAGTGCCCATCAATGCAGCCTATCAGTGCCCATTAGGGATGGGTAAATGGTTCGACCTGAGCATGAGTTCGGGCCGAACATTGGCTGTTCGCACGTTCGCCGAACACCCAAATTATCGGAGCATTCAATCCCTTGTTCAGCCCGCAGAATGACCACAATGCATTGCGCCACTGCAAGCTGCATTGAAAGCCCTGATTGGCTGAAGCAATGAAAGCTTTGCCCAATCAGGGCACAGAGCACTGTCAAAGCCATGATTGGACGCTGTCCTGATGACTCTATCCAATCATGGCTCATTGCTCTTAGACCTGCCCCACACTATAAAAGTATTCTTAAAATAGCAGCCATTTTAGTGTAATATTGGTGTGGAGAGAGATAGAACAGGGCTCTGTTCTGTGCTACTAAACAGTTATTGTGCTATAGTGTGCTATTGTGATCTATCGTCAGTGTAGAATATCAGTTTAGTGTGAATCTAGGGATCTTCAGTCAGTGTGAGTGTAGTGACATCCATTCATCTTTATATTAGTGTAAATCTAGGGACAGTTCAGTCAGAGTGAGTGTAGTGTAATCACCATTCATCTTTTTATTAGTGTTAATCTAGGGATAGTTCGGTCAGTGTGAATGTAGTGACCGGTTAACACAGTATATTTCATTGCATTACTGCATTACTGCAAGTGCTTTTGTAAAGCGCTGCGTAAACTGTTGGTGCCATATAACTCGCGTATAATAATAATAACAATAATAATAATAATATTATATTTCAGTGCATTAGTGTATGTTTAACGCAGTATATTTCATTGCATTACTGCAAATTTAACGCTGCATATTTCAGTGCGTTACTTGCCGTTTAATACAGTTTATTTCGGTGCGTTACTTTAAGTTTAATGCTGTATATTTCAGTGCGTTACGTGCCATTTAAAGCAGTTATTGTTCATTAGTGCATTTTTAACGCAGTATATTTGAGTGCATTACTGCAAGTTTAACGCTGTATATTTCAATGCGTTATTGCAAGTTTAAGGCTGTATATTTCAGTGTGCTCCTGCAAGTTTAACGCAGTATATTTCTGTATATTAGTGCACGTTTTAAGCAGTGTGCTACTGCAAGTTTAATGCAGTGTATTTCAGTGTGTTACCTTCCGTTTAACGCAGTATAGTTCAGTGCATTACTGCAAGTTAACGCTGTATATTTCAATGCATTACTGCAAGTTTAACGTTGTATATTTCAGTGTGTTGTGTGCCGTTTAACACAGTTTATTTCAGTGTGTTACTGCAAGTTTAACGCTGTATATTTCATTGCATTACCTTCCATTTAACGCAGTATAGTTCAATATATTACATTAAGTTTATTGACGTATATTTCAATGCATTACTTCAGTGCATTACTGCCAGTATAGAGCAGTATATTGCAATGCATTACTGCAAGTTTAATGCCGTATATTTCAGTGCGTTAGTGAACGTTTAATGCAGTTTATTCCTGTGCGTTACTGCGCGTTTGATGCAGTATATTGCAGTACATCAGTGCAGTTTTACTGCAGTATATTTTAGTGTATCAGTGGAGTGTGTCTGCGTAGTGAGTACTCAAGTTAAAGTTCACCAAACATCACTTTTCATTGATTAAAGTGCATCCACATACACATTTCCACACCTTTATTACATTTTGTTAATAAGCACCCCTCCATCATGTCTGGGAGGACAACAAAGAGAGGCAGACATTCCCATGGCACTGTGAGGGGGGCAGCAGTGTATGTGTCCACAGGCAAAGGTGGTCAGTCCTTAGGCAGGGCATTATTTCCTCTGTTTAATGATGTTGCCCATGCTTTCAAACCACAGCATGCAGAGGACCTGATGGACTGGCTTACTAAACCATACTTATACTCCTCATCTTCCATCACCAAAGCAGAGACTAGTGTGCAGTCCACTGCAGCTGCCAGAGTGGCTAAACCTTGCTCCTTCTCCATAGCTATTCCTGCCATAGCTCCAGAATCAGGCATTCAGGAGTCAGCTGAGTTATTTGAACACTTGCTCCTTGACGATGCTCAGCCATTACTTGATGTTGGTTCTGAGATTGAGGAAGGCAGGAGCATGAGCCTACAGAGAGGGGGGAACACTGGTACTCAAATTGGCAGTCATGTTCCTCCAGCCCACAGAATATTGCCAAGTTGCCTCCAGTGGTAATGAGGATGGAGGAGATGATGATGAAGTCACTGACGTGACTTGGGAGCCAGATAAAGCAGGGGAGGAAAGTGAGGGTGAGGCACAACCCTAATGAGGCAGCTGTCATGGAAGAGTAACGAGTAGCCACCCTATTCCATCACATTGTGGAGTTGTTATCTCTCGGCCCACTTCCCACAGCTTAGCTGTCTAGGGCTTTCTTAGTACACGTGCAGCCGATCGTACTGTTGCAATTTGCAAACTTTGTCTCAAGCGCATCAAGCGTGGCAAAAACACCAGCCATTTGGATACCATATTCTTGACAAGGCATTTAACCTTCCACCACTCAGCCCATTGGCAAGAGCACCTGAAAGCCACATAAAAGGGGCGCAAATCTGTTCCTTCTCCTTACTCACCTCAGTCTGCCCCTGCTATATTACATGACCTCTCAGCAGCCTCCACTGACAAGGAAGATGATATAGCGCAGGGTGTCCCAGGTCCTTGCAGCACATCTGACAGCAATACACCACCAGATGTAGACTATAGCTGGCAAATTTCTCTGCCCATCTGCTGCAGTGAAAAAAAAATACAGCCACTGCCACCCACATGCCCAGTGTCTAAATTCAAGCTTGTAAAAGCTGCTGATGCTACAACTTTTGCTGTTCCGTCTGGTGGATTCTGCCCCCTTCCGTGAATTTGCAGAATGTGCTGTACCACAATGGCAGGTTCCCAGTCACTATTTCTTTTCATGTAAGACCATTCCAGCTCTGTACCATCATGTGGAAGGCAATGTTGTGGCATTGTTGGGCAAGGCAGTCACCTGCAAAGTCCATGTTACTACTGGCACGTGGTAAAGCAAGCATGGTCAGGGACAATATATTTAGTTCACAGCACACTGGGTAACTCTGCTTGAAACTCGGAAGGATGCAGGACAGGGCTCAGTGCTGTAGCTTGTTGCGCCCCCACGTCTCCTTACAGCTGGTGGGGATGATGTGAGATTGGTCAGCTCTACCCCCTCTTCCTCCTCCTCCTCCATGCCCTCCTCTGCTGAATTGTCCTATGAACCACTAAGGGTTCAAGGGGCTATTCAATGAGCCAGGCTAAAAGGTGCCATGCAGTGCTTCAGCTGGTGTGTCTAGGGGACAGGAACCACACAGAAGCAAAGATTCTTGCAGCTCTGCAGGTGCAGGCCCAGAGGTGGTTCATGTCATGGCAGCTGGAGCCAGGAATAATGGTGTGCAATAATTGCACAAACCACCTGTCCACCCTTAGACAGGGAAAGTTGACACATGTGCCATGCCTGGCACATGTCCTCAGTTTGGTGGTGCAGAGTTTCCTAAATAGGAACCCATGGTTGGAAGATCTGCTAAAGCAGGCCAGAAGAGTCTGTAGACAATTCAGGCAGTCATACACAGCCAGTGCTCGGTTGGCTGAAATTCAGCGGGGATTCCACCTGCCTGTAAACCGCCTTATTTGTGACATGCCCACCAGGTGGCAGCAGAGGGCTGTCAACGAGTACCTGTCTGTGAATGGCAAAAAGACAGGCTCAGGCCAGCTAGGATTTTTTCCCCCTGCCAATGGCTGTTCATAAATGATGCATGCACTGTACTTTAGCCATTTAAGGGGGCTACAAGGATGGTAAGCCATGACAATGCATGCGTCAGTGACATAATCCCTGTTGTGTTCCTGCTGGAGCAGACTGTGGCATTATGGAGAGGGCACTCAAGGCAGAGCTCTCCCTCTCCAGGCCCACTTTATGCAGACACCATTGTTCCTATGCCACAGTACACACAGGAGGAGAGAGAGGAGGAAGATTCTGGCAGTTTTGAAGGCACTGAAGCAGAAGAAGACATATGTCAAACAGTAAGAGATGGTTTTCCATACCCAGAACCCTTGGCAGTAGTACGTGCCTGGGAGGAGGCAGTTCCAGATACTGTAGTCCTGAGTGACCTCGAGGAGTCTGCTACTCATGCCTCCACAAATTTGTGGTGCATGGGCTCCCTCATGCTTCAAAGCCTGCAAAAGCACCCAAGAATATGTGGCAAAAAGGAGAAGGATCACTATTGGTTAGCAACCCTCCTTGACCACCATTACGAGGGAAAAGTCTGAGAACTTATCCCATCCCCACAGAGAGTACAGAAGATGAAATCTATTGAGGACAGAAGAGGAGTTTATAAAATGCTTTTGCCAACTCTGGTAGGTTACAGTGTCGTGGAAAACGTTTTAAGGCTTCTGTTGGTCAAGAAAGGAGTGGTGAAGAAGGCAGCCGTTTAAGAGATGCATTTCTGAGTTTTTTTAGTTTTTGCCGCCCAGGACTGTCAGCTTCCACATCCCATTGGCAGCATTTGCATCCAATGGTGGATGATTATCTAGGGATGAAAACAGAGATGAAGAGCTTTCCGGTTGACAATCCTCTGGCTTACTGGGTCATAAGAATAGACCACTGGCCAGAATTTGCCCAGTATGCGATTGAGCTGCTGGGTTGCCATGCATCCAGAATGCTTTCTGAACAGGAATTCAGTGCTGCTAGAGGTTTTGTTGTTGATGATATATAATATTTATAACGCATCTGTCCACAGACTGCATGGGCCATCTGACTTTTATCAAAATGAATCAGTCCTGGATTCCTAGCAGCTATGAAGCCTCTCTCTGCAGGACTTCTAGGCTGCCTAGCGTTGTGTATGTTGATTTCATCTGCAAGAATGTTTTTGGTGTAGGTTTCATGGGCACAATTAACACCCAAAGACCAATTTTTCTGCACCTGTTTGACAGGTGAATATCATACACAAATATAATTTCAATTTTTTACAGCCAGGCCAATTCTTGCTTTCATCAAGAGTACCTCAATAGGGTTATGGTGTGAAGGCGCCACCGACACCCAAAGACCAATTTTTCAACACCTGTTTGATAGGTGCATATAATTGCAATTTTTGACAGCAAGGCCAATTCTTGCTTTCATCAAGAGTAGCTCTATAGGGTTATGGTGTGAAGGCGCCACCAACACCCAAAGATCAATTTTTCCGCACCTGTTCGACAGGTACATGTCATTTCAGTTTTTACAGCAAGGCCAATTTTTGCTTTCATCAAGAGTACCTCAATAGAGTTATGGTGTGAAGGCGCCACCGACACCCAAAGACCAAACTTTCAACACCTGCTTGATAGGTGCATATAACTTCAACTTTTTTTTTATTAAGATTTTTATTAAGTTTTTGAAATAAAGTACATAGAAAAGACAAAAAAACAACAGGGTAAGGTACATATTAGCATCTGAAGTGGTATAAGCAATTTCTGTGGTACAGTTGAAGGAATAGAAATAAAGGAAGAATGAGGATATTTCCCATTAGTACATTGTATGATGTCAGTAAACATTTGGTAGGTTTAGAGGATCTTGTATTTATCAGTGCATATAGACCAGTTTCTGTTGAACGATGCCCTATGAAGAAAGTTCATAGCTAAGACTCGTTCATAGTAGTAGTTTGTTTATACTATTTGCAGGACCTCCCTTGTATGCGGTGGAATGTTGGATGTCCAGGTCTTTAGGATCAATGTGCGTGCTGCTAAGAGTATGTGTGTGATTGGTAAATTTTTGACAGCAATGCCAATTCTTGCTTTCATCAAGAGCATCTCTATAGGGTTACGGTGGGAAGGCGCCACCGACACCCAAAGACCAATGTTTCCTCACTTGTTTGACACGTGCATATCATTTAAATTTTTTACAGCAAGGCCAATTCTTGCTTTTATCATAAGTACCTCGATAGGGTTATGGTGTGAAGGCACCACCAACACCCAAAGACCAATTTTTCCACACCCCTTACTCCTATCAAAATTCTGTGGAAAAGACACCAGAATTTATCCAAAAAATCTCTAATCTTGTTCCCAGTGCACTATATTGTGGCTTCATCACACAGACTGGCTCCCCAAGCCTTTGCTTACAAAATAAAGAAAGCTTGCAGGGAACATGTCATTTTGTTTGGCTTTATAAAGGCAGTTATTGCTGCAGCAGCTTCTATACACAGTACAGATGTGCCACTTTACAGGTCGACTAAGGGGACACCCCAGGCACTATATTAAAAGGATTTTTTTATTTTTATGCTTTAACTTTAACCATGAATAAATCACTGCTCATTTAAAAATGACATTTTTTACAAACTTTTTTCATTGATACATGTCCCTTAGGGCAGTACCCGGACCCCATAACCATTGTATGCTTAATTACTTGTAGGGATGGGCCAAACACCCCCTGGTTCGGTTTGCACCAGCACAGGCAAAAAAATGTGTACGAACACGTGAACGCCATTAAAATCAATGCGACTCCAACATGAAAAATCAAAAGTGCTCATTTTAAAGGCTTACATGCAAGCTATTGCCCTAAAAAGTGTATGGGGACCCGGGCACTGCCCTAGGGAACATGTATCAATGCAAAAAAAAGTTTTTAAATTAATTGTTTTTTTCAGGAACAGTGATTTTAATAATGCTTAAAGTGAAACAATAAAAATGAAATATTCCTTTAAATATCATACCTGGGGGGTCCCCTTGGTCTGCTTGCAAAAGGGCGCAGCTCTGTGATGTTTAGAACATAGCCAGAGCAAAATGAAATTTCCAAAGGAAAAATTGTCATTCAAAACCACTCGTGGCTATGATCCTATTGTAATGATTATTTAATGTTTTATTATATGTACTAATTACTGCAATCATAATTTTTTTTTTTATATTTGATTGCCAAGGATGCTTAATAAAATTTGCTCCCAAGATTACTAACTATATGTACTATGTTGATTTTACTTGTGTATATACAAATATTTCTTACTTGTGTGTTCTTCCATTTACTATTTTGTTCACATCTCATTTAAAGTCCCACCCCACTCTTTTTTCTCATATTTTGTAGTAACCAGCCCCTCTGTGGCAAAGCAACCACCCAACCTTTTCTATCAGCAGCAGCTACTGATATAACAAAGTGGTGGGGATGGTGGCTGATAACATTATACAAATATGGCCACATGACCATATTTGGACAATGTAATTGTCACAGACCCCTGTACTCAAGAAGAGTCTGTCTGCCTTAAATGCTTCCTTTGTTCAGTACCAGCACAATCCAATGGCCCTTGGTCCACCCAGACACTTGTCGAAGCATCAGTGTAGGTTGAAAGCATAAGACTTTTTATTTAAACACAGGTACAAAGGGATATATACTCAGGGGACAATCCCCCCTCCTTTGCATAATGACACAGGGTGGGGTAATCTTTACCTCCTCCAGTACCAAGAAACACATAGATGTATTCAAACTTCTCATCAGTAGACCGTCTTATCAGCAGGGAGGATGTTGGAGGAATCCCCCTTCCATCTACCCTGCACCCGGTCTACATGCTAGAAACACAGATACATCCCATAATAGGTTGCTCCCCAGGCAGACAAACAATAAAACAATGGGATACAGCCACTTATCAAACACATAACAAACCCCCACCCCAGCTCAAACAATCTAGCAGTCTAAAAAGTGAAGCCATCCATCCTCATACATTCCCTGAGGGATACTGTTCAGAAATATTAATGTCCCAAGTGAAAGAGCCCCCTCCTTCCTTCAATACAAACCACACACATAGAGCCCTGGATAACAGGGGTAAAGTGAAACGCTGAGTCCGGTTTGGTTGTACTGCGAGTCTGGTAAGAACTGACCACACTGGGGTTCTCAGTCACCCTAATAGACACAGGGTGACTTACACTTATGAGGGGCCGGGGAGCTGGAAAAGAAGTTTCCCAATCTCTCTAAGGTAAGCTGGCTTCCACCAGCCCTCGCACCCAAAGTGAATCCCGTCACAGTAATTAATCAAATATGGCCATGTGGCCATATAAAGCCAATGATGTCAGTAGCATCCTTTCTTATGTGCAACTGCAGAGCAGGGAAATCCCTGGCCATAGCTGATTGGGCCAGCAGCTTGCTATCATTTGACATCTTCCCCCAGGATCAGACTGAACTATGTTCAGCCCAAACCTTAGCTCATCACGAATGGAGATTACAAGTGGTCGTGAAGGTGCTTAATGCACAATCATGTACGGCATTTGCCACCATCAGAAAATCCGCCCTGAAAAATGCCATACAGCCAATTATAGAGCACATGTATGTAGGCAGGTTGAGGGGGTAGTCAGCAGCACTTAGATGCAAAAAAAAAGAATAAAGGAGATGAAAACAATATTTTATTTATCAAAAGGGCAAATGTCAATTGTTTATGATACTTTTGTGCTTTAACAAACTAATTGCCATCCAGATAGAGTTAGGAGTCACTTTAAGAAGTGCATATTGACTGATTATATTGAGCTATTGAAGTGTGTGCACTGCAGTACTATTTTGATGTTTGGAATTCATTATTGAACTTGAGTGTGCTATTCACACATTATGCAAGTAAAGCAGACAAAACACACATTTCTGGACTGATAAAGGCTCCAGGGACCTCTGATGTGAGCTGACACTTGTGAAACACTGGCAAATAATAGACATCAATTTTTTATCTAATAAATTACCTCTGTTATGGAATTCTGTGTATACAGCTCCACACACAGAGCCAGAAGGACAAGTCGCACTGGGGCCGGTACATGAGTCTGATGAAAAAGAACACTGTGTACAAGAGAGCGAGTATCCTAAAGAAAGAGAAAACACAACACAGGATGAGCATCAACCATGGTGGCCACATTTTTCCAAATCGAGAACCTCATTTATCATCCATTTTCCAAATTTTTTTACTTAACCCCTTCATGCCTAAGCCTTTTTCTGACATTTGTTGGTTAAAAGTTAAAATCCATATTTTTGATAGAAAATTACTTAGAACCCCCAAACATTATATATATACATTTTTTAGCAGAGGCCCTAGAGAATAAAATGGCGATTCTTGCAATATTTTACATCACACAGTATTTGCGCAGCGGTCTTTCAAACGCATTTTTTTTTAAAAAGATACTTTCATAAATTAAAAAAAAAAACACAGTAAAGTTAGCCCAATTTTTTTGTATAATGTGAAAGATGATGTCACGCTGAGTAAATAGATACCTAACATGTAATGCTTTGAAATTGCGCACACTCGTGGAATGGCGACAAACTATGATACTCAAAAATCTCCATAGGTGACGCTTTAAAAATTTCTACTGGTTACCAGTTTAGAGTTACAGAGGAGGTCTTGTGCTAGAATTATTGCTCTCGCTCTAACGATGTGTGGTTTGAACATTGTTTAAATTTGCGGGCGCGACTTACGTATGTGTTCTGCGAGCGAGCTTGGAGGGACGGGTTGCTTTAAAAAAAAAATTCTTATTTATTTTATTTTTTTTTATTTTTGCACTCTTTTTTTTTTTTTTTAAATTGATATTTTTTATTGCTGTCACAAGGAATGTAAATATCCCTTGTGACAGTAATAGTCAGTGACAGGCACTCTTTATGGTGGAATCTGGGGTCTAAAATCCCTCCTTTGTTCTTAAAAGCATTCGAAACACCAAGTTTGGCAGTTTTGAACACTGACATTTTTTTAAATCTGGCACCTTTAAGGCTCCAGTAAACCCGGAAGGGATTTCACGTCTAGTTCCGAGACCTGATCAAAGCTGATTTCAGCTTACTCATAATTACTATGAGTAAGTGCCCTTAGGGGGGCGTGAAACGCGTCAGCATTCGTTTCCCTGTCTGTACCGTATGGGCTTGATTCAATAAAACGTTCAAAGGAGTGCGGCCGTCCGGAGTTTTCTTTCTACTACTATGTCTCAAGCATATTGAGTCTGCACCCTCTGGGACTGTGCAATTATCTATAGGAGTCAGGAGGTTTGGAGCTGTCTGCCTTTCTCTTCCAGCCGGCGGACGTGTCGGCTGGTCGCCCAGGCCTTCCGGTGGGATAGGAGAGCCGGGAGAGCTGTGGAAGGCGGCGGAAGGGGGCGAATCCACTCCCGCTCCTTGGGATAACAGCCAAGCGGCTTTTAGTCACATTGGTTGTCATTCAAAGAAAGCCAAACGTCTGTTTTAAACAACGGTACCAGGGTGATGCGTGCAGCTGCATGCATCACCCCGGTACAACCCTTCAAGTCAAGGCCGAATGGTATATGGTGTATGGTCAGCAAGACATTTCTTGCAATAAGGTAAAAAATGTTTAGGTATCAGCATTACCCCTCGCCCCCCCCCCCCCCCCGTTTACTTACCTCAGCCCTCATTCGATCCAGCGCTGTGCATGTCTGCAGCTCTTCTCTCCCCTTCTGAGTCTCACTGACTTTGCTTGGGTACTGGGAGCCATTGCTATCAATCCAAGCCAGTGATGAGGGAGTGGGGATGTGGGGCCGAGTCCCGCTGTCTGTTTCGATGGATGCATCAGCAGGGCTCAGGAGTGAGCATTCATGAGTGCGGCTTCCCATGGGGGCACTGGACGGAGAAGAGGGGCCAGAAGCGCCAGTGGGTGACTCAAAAGGAGGAGGCTTGGTGCAGCTCTATGCAATTTTTATTACTTTTACAATTGCTGTTAGAATATGAAGTAGTGGTCATCGGTTTTAGCAGATAATACGTTCTTAGGGAATTTTAGAAGGTAAGTTTCTGTGGAATGTTGTGGGTAAATGCTGGGCAGAAAGGGCTCAAAGAAGTTGTTATCAATGAAGTGATGGCTCAGATGGTTGTAGAATAGGACTTTCAGAAACTTAGAGCTAAATAAGAGCACAGAGGTGGGTCTTAGGTTGTTCATACTAGTGTGGTCCAGTGAGGGTTTTTTTTCAATAAGTGGAGAACCAATGCATCTTTTAGAGGGTTGTGTAAGATGCCAGTAGAGAAAAGGAGATGTGAGTTAGAGGGTGTAGAACAGAGAAAAAGGGTGATCATAGCAGTTGTGAGGGAAAAAGGTCCAGGGGGCAGGTGATTAGGTTGGTGTTAGAAAGAAGTTTAGCAACCTCTTCTATGATAACGAGTCGAAAAAGGAAAGTACTGAATGAGTTAGTAGACATGCTATGCTAGTTGTGGGAAATATCTGATATGTGCGCTATTTCTCTGTGATAACGTTTAGGCTACATGGGTTTAAGTAAGCAGATATGTTGGTGGGAACCAAGCAGATCAAGAGTTGTGCAAGTGAACAGAGGACCTATCATACTAAGCATCTCCTGTGGAGGTAGCGCTACAATTGTAATGAGAGGGAGGAAAAGGAGTGTTGGAGAGATTGCAAGAAGTGCAGAGTGAAGAGGTGGGAGTATACAAGGTTACCATTACAGTGAGTAGAAGCTTTTGTCTCTTGTTTTAGAACAAAATGGAAAATTAGACTGAAGAGTTCAGTAGGTAACTGGAGTGTTCACACCAGAACACCATGAACAAACAAACAATTTGTGCGAATATGCGAACGCCGTTAAAGTCTATGGAACTCAAACATGAAAAATCAAAAGTGCTAATTTTAAAGGCTTATATGCAAGTTATTGGAATAAAAAGTGTATGGGGACCTGGATACTACCCTATGGGACATGTATCAATGCAAAAAAGAAGTTTTTCAATTGACCGTTTTTTCAGGAGCAGTGATTTTAATAATGCTTAAAGTGAAAATGTTAAAATGAAATATTCCTTTAAATATCATGCCTGGGGAGGTCCCCTTAGTGTGCCTGTAAAGGGGCGCATCTGTGTGATGTTTATAAACAGTGCCAGAGCAAAGTGACATTTGTAAAGGAAAAATGTAATTTAAACTTGATCGCGGCTCTAATGTATTGTCAGCTCCGGGCAATATAGATAGAAATCAATGACAAAAATGGCATAGGGTCCCCCCCCAGTCCATACCAGGCCCTTTGGGTCTGGTATGGTTTTAAGGGGAACCCCACGCCAAATGTTTTTTTAAAAAATGGTGTGGGGGTCCCCCCAAAATTCAAACCAGACCCTTATCTGAACATGCAGCATCACATGGCAGGAGGGGGGATGAGCGAGGGCCCCCCTCCGAACCATACCAGGCTACATGCCCTTAACATGGGCGGGTGGGTGCTTTGGGGCATGGGGGGCTCTGCGCCCCCCCACCCCCAAGCACCTGTCCCTATATTGATGGAGACAAGAGCCTCTTCCCCATAACCCTAGCCGGGGGTTGTGGGGGTCTATGGGCAGGGGGCTTATCGGAATCTGGAAGCCCCCTTTAGAAAGGGGCCCTCAGATCCCGCGCCCCCCTATGTGAATGAGTATGGGGTACATTGTACCTCTACCCATTCACCAAAAAAGAAGTGTAGAATTACAAAAAACAGTAGGCAGTTTTGGACCTTTATTGCAAAATATCTTTTTCTTCCCCCAATTCTTGTTCTTTCTTCCTCCGGTTTTTCTCCATCTTCTCCTACCCCGCTACTTCTTCTGGTCTTCTGCTTCTTCTTTCAGTCTTCTTCCTTCCTCTCATCATCATCATCTTCTTCCCCCTCCTCTTTCTCCGCCACCGCTCCCGCTGCAGGTCAAAGGCGATTCCCAGAATGGGCGGTCTTCATTTTGGCATTTATTTTATAAGAAGGGTCTGGGCCACCCGGTGATGTAACCGAGTTACCCATCCCTTCTGACATCTTGTGACATCAGAGGGGGCGGGGTCACCCATTTATGTCACCAGGTGACCCCGCCTCTTCTTATAAAATAAATGCCAAACTGAAGACCGCTCATTTCAGAAATCACCTCTGATCTGCAGCGGGAGCGGTGGCGGAGGAAGAGGAGGAAAAAGAAGATGAAGAAGAAGACGATGATGAGACGAAGGAAGAAGCAGAAGACCAGAAGAAGGAGAGGGGCAGGAGAAGATGGAAGAAAACCAGAGGAAGAAAGAAGAATCAGGGGAAGAAAAATAGCTATTTTACAATAAACTGCCTACTGTTTTTGTAACACTACACTCCTTTTTTGGTGAATGAGTAGGAGTAAAATGTATCGCATACTCACTCACATGGAGGGGGATCAGGATCTGGGGGCCCCCGTATTAAAGGGGGCTTCCAGATTCTGATAAGCCCCACGCCCGCAGATACCCACAACCACTGGCAGGGGGACAAGGTACTTTGGGGACATGTGGCTTGGTACAGTTCGGGGGGGGGGGGCGCTGGGGTGCCAGGATGCGTGCTCAGATAAGGGTCTGGTATGGATTTTGGGGGGACCCCCACACCATTTTTTTAAAAAAAATTAGCACAGGGTTCCCCTTAAAAGCCATACCAGACCTGAAGGGCCTGGTACGGACTTTGGGGTGGGGACCCTCACTAATTTTTTTTTTTATTTTTTTGTCGCAGGGTTCCCGTTAAAATCCATACCAAACCTGAAGGGCCTGCTATAGATTTTGAGGAGGCCCTATGTCAATTTTTTTTAAAAAATTGGCGTGGAGTTCCCCTTAAAATATATGCCAGAACATGGGGCGTTTGCAGCAACTTTGCGTGCCCCATAATGTTTTAAAATGTCAGCGGAATACTGCCCGCTGATTGGCCAAAGCATGCACATGACCTGCAAGGGCAATCAGCGGGCGGCCTGCTGTGAGAGCTTTGATTGGCATCCTGCCTTTAGCCAATCACTACACAGCAGTCTCAATCCACGCCCCACACTATATAAAACCGCTTGTACAGCGGCTCTATGATAATGTGTCGGCGGTGGTGTTAGAGAGATAGTGTAGGTTCCTGAAGACAGGCAGTTTAGATAGATAGATTTTTAAATATGTTAAAAAAAAATAAAAAGATAGTTAGAAATCTGTCAGTTAGTGCAGACAGGTTAGTGTAGGGAAAAAAAAAAAAAAATATATATATATATACACACCGCATATTGAGTGTCCACTATATATCTGTCCATATGGTATATAGTACACTTGACATGGTGTATTAAAATATATACCGTTTTTAACCCCTTAACCCCCAGAGCCCTTTTTTTACATTTGTTGTTTACAAGTTAAAATCTGTTTTTTTATAGCAAATTACTTAGAACCCCCAAACATTATATATTTTTTTTCAAGCACCCTAGAGAATAAAATGGCAATCATTGCAATACTTTTTGTCACACAGTATTTGCACAGCGGTCTTTCAAGCACTTTTTTTTTGGAAAAAAAAATCACTTTTTTGAGTTAAAATATAAGACAACAGTAAAGTTAGCCCAATTTTTTGTACATTGTGAAAGAGGATGTTATGCTGAGTAAATAGATACCGTACATGACACGGTTGAAAATTGCGCACACTCGCGGAATGGCGACAAACTCCGGTACTTAGAAATCTCCATAGGCAAAGCTTTAAAATTTTTTAACGGTTACTAGGTTAGAGGTGCAGAGGAGGTCTTTTGCTAGAATTATTGTTCACACTCTGGCGATCACAGCGATACCTCACATGCGTGGTTTGAACACCATTTTCATATTTAGGCGCGACTTACGTATGCGTTTTCTTTGCTGCACGAGCTTGCGGGGACGGTGACGCTTTAAATTTTTGTTTTGTAATATTTTTTTTATTATATTTTTTATCTTAACACTGTCCCTTTAAAAAAAAAAAATCTGATCACTTTTGTAAACATCCCTTGTGATAGTAATATGATGACAGGTACACTTTATGGAAGGATGGGGGGTCTTTTAGACCCCCCATCCCTCCTTTAGACTTCACAGTATTCAGATCGCCAAAAACGGCATTTCTGAATACTGTAATTTTTTTAAAACTGGCGCCGTTAGACGCAAATTTCGTTTGGGTACAACATCGCATGACCGCACAATTGTTAGTTAAAGTGACGCAGTGCCGAATCGCAAAAAGTGCTCTGGTCCTAAAGTGTGAAATCCTTCCGGGGCTGAAGTGGTTAAGGACATTTATGAATTATTAATTAAGATTAATAAGCTCTTACCAGATGCTACCAAGACTGAGAGCACACCGAGAATCTGGAAAAGTGATGCCATTGTGAGAGTCTGCTGTATCTCTAAGTTGCAAAGGAGAACTGAGTGTGCTAAATAGTTTTTTTATTTTGCAAGACCAAATGGGCGTGGACATTTTGGTTTTTTGCAGAACTCCGTACCACAAGAACAGACAAACTTTTGCATCCTTCCTCTTTTATTCTTTCTAAATGCAAAGTCTGAAGGGTAAACTAAAAAGTTTCAACTCATTTCTGAGAATAGAAATGGGCCCATAGATATTCACAGGCTATTGCATTAGGATGTGCACCCCAAAGCTTAAACACGCATGTGTGGGCATAGGAGAAGAAGATTGGATGGCTGCACACCCATGTAATGCAAAAAGCTTCTTTATTCAAATAATCGTCAATAAAATAGGCACAAAAGCATATTGACAAGGGGAAAAAGGTTGACGCGTTTTACACGTTCATTACATGCTTTGTCAAAATCAGTGCGCGTGTGTTTTATGTATGCAGTGCTCAGAATAAATGAGCACACCCCAACAGATTTGTCAGAAAACCTTAACTTTCCTTTCAGGCGCAACATTTTCTATGGGACATTATACTACAAAATACTCCCACAAATGGTCATTTATGGAAACCAAGATTTGTCCATTTGCACACACAAAAAAAAGTATTTTTCCTAACAAATTCATTTCAGACCATGTTGCAAAAATGAATTCACCCCAATGAAAGTCTTAGGAGCAAAGCTAAATTTTAGATAACAAATTCTAATTAATCACTTCCTTACTGGGCACTTAACCCCC
>BLSH010422335.1:44158-62391 GCA_018402905.1 Glandirana rugosa
CCCCCCCCCCCCCCCCCCCCCCCTGCCCAGACCAATTTTTGGCTTTCAGCGCCGTCGCATTTTGAATGACAATTGCGCGGTCGTGCGACGTTGTACCCAAATAAAATTTGCGTCCTTTTTTTCCCACAAATAGAACTCTCTTTTGGTGGTACGTGATCACCTCTGCTTCATTTCTGATCGCCGCTATAAACAAAAAATGAGCGACAATTTTGCAAAAAAGAACAATATTTTTTACTTTTTGCTAAAGTACAAATCCATAAAAAAAATGATTCATCGGTTTTGGCCGATATATATTCTTCGACATATTTTTGGTAAAAAAAAAATTGCAATCGGCGTATATTGATTGGTTTGTGCAAAAGTTATCATGTCTACAAACTATGGGAATTGATTTATGGAGTTTTTATTTTTTATTTTTACTAGTAATGGCGGCGATCTGCGATTTTTATCGGGACTGCGATATTGCTGCAGAAATGTCGGACATTTTTTACACATTTTTGGGACCAGTGACATTTATACAGCGATCAGAAATTTAAATATTCACTGATTACTGTGTAAATGTCATTGGCATTGAAGGGGTTAACTTGCAGGGGGCAGTGAAGGGGTTAACAATGTTCCCTGGGTGTGTTCTAACTGTGGGGGGGCGGGGCTGGCCGGGACATAACAGATCTAACTGATACCAGTGACAGGGATCAGTAGATCTGCTATGTCCCCTGTCACAGAACGGAGAACCGCCGTGTTTACATCGGCGGTTCCCCGTTCTGCAGCTCTGTCAGGCGATCGTGGGTCTCGAGTGGACATCGAGTCCGCCCGACCCACGGGCACGCTCGCGCAGCGTGCGGCGGGTGCGCGTGTGCGCCACCGCTGCCGCCAGAAGGAGCGCCGGGAGCGTGCACAGGGGACGACGTCCATGGACGTCCGCCTGGCATTTCAGATCCGCGCTGGAGCCGTACTTCGGCAATAGCGCGGATCTGTAGGGGTTAACAAGAATTCAACTACAGGTGAGTCTAATTATTCATTAGACAGGTGTCCAACAGACAAAAGGGCGTTACTTAACAAAGAAAACCCTTTCCCATTTTATACTGTCAGCAATGGCACCACATGGAAGAAAAATGTCACAAGGCCTGAGAAAGAAAATAATTTATTTTCAAAAGAAAGGTAAAGACTACAAGAAGATCAGCAAAGCTTTACTTATCAGTCAGAATATGGTAGCAAAAGTAATACAAACATTTAACACAGATGGAACTGCAACAGTGACGGCTGGTGAAGTTTTAGGATGGGGGTGCCAGACCCCACCCTTCCTTTTTGACCCTTCCCACTTCTCATAAGCACCTCCCCATATAGACTCCACCCACTTTGTCCCCTGTATTCCACATATTGTTTTAGGAGTATACAGCCCAGCATCACAGGACAGAGTATACAGCCCAGCATCACAGGACACAGTATACAGCTCAGCATCACAGGACAGAGTATACAGCCCAGCATCACAGGACACAGCATACAGCTCAGCTTCACAGGACACAGTATACAGCCAGCATCACAGGTAGGATATATAGCCAGTATCACAGGTAGGGGTACAGCCAGTATGACAGGTAGGGGTATAGCCAGTATGACAGATAGGGGTATAGCCAGTATCACAGGGAGGGGTATGTAGCCAGTATAGCTAGTATGACAGGTAGGGGTATAGCCAGTATGCAAGTTAGGGGTATAGCCAGTATGACAGGTAGGGGTATAGCCATTATCACAGGTAGGGGTATAGCCAGTATGACAGGTAGGGGTATAGCCAGTATCACAGGTAGGGGTATAGCCAGTATCACAGGGAGGAGTATGTAGTCAGTATGACAGGTAGGGGTATAGCCAGTATCACAGGTAGGGGTATAGCCAGTATCACAGGGAGGGGTATGTAGCCAGTAACACAAGTAAGGGTATGTAGCCAGTATCACAGGGAGGGGTATGTAGCCAGTATCACAGCGAGGGGAATAGCAAGGATCACAGGGAGGGGTATGTAGCCAGTATGACAGGCAGGGGTATAGCCAGTATGACAGGTAGGGGTATAGCCACTATCACAGGTAGGGGTATAGCCAGTATCACAGGTAGGGTTATAGCCAGTATGACAGGTAGGGCTATAGCCAGTATCACAGTTATGGGTATAGCCAGTATCACAGGGAGGGGTATGTAGCCAGTAACACAAGCGGGGGTATAGCCAGTATGACAGGTAGGGATATAGCCAGTATGACAGGTAGGGGTATAGCCAGTATGACAGGTAGGGATATAGCCAGTATGACAGGTAGGGGTATAGCCAGTATGACAGGTAGGGGTATAGCCAGTATGACAGGTAGGGGTATAGCCAGTATCACAGGGAGGGGTATGTAGCCAGTATCACAGGGAGGGGTATAGCAAGGATCACAGGGAAGGGTATGTAGCCAGTATCACAGGGAGGGGTATAGCAAGGATCACAGGGAGGGGTATGTAGCCAGAGCACAGCACTCCCACTCCCCCCCCCCGCCACTGGACTCGTGGCACTGATAGCAGCACTCAAACCCCCCTCCCCGCGGTTTGAACGGCACTTACCGCTGTGTGTCCTCCACAGTGTAGGGCAGTGTAGAGCAGCGGCTGCTGTTTCCTCCGCTGTGTGCCCTCCTCCGTTCCTCAGTGTAGGGCAGCAGTGGTGGAACCTTCTCCTCTCTTTGTGTTTCTCCGTCTTTAGCGGCAGGCATCCAATAGGATCGCCTGTCGCTTTGGCCAGTTGGGAAACAGGTCTCACAGACCTGGCTCCTAATTAGTGGGGAGGCACTGCATTGTGAACATAGCGAAAATTAATTTGCTATTGTCACACAATCTCTGCGCCCTGAGCCCACCCTTTTTTGAAGCCTGTTAGAGCCTCCGGCTCTAGTCAGGTACTTAAAAAAAAAACACCTCCTCCCGCCCCCGCCATAGGACTCCATGCGTCCAGCGTCCTGAAAGTCGCCGGGTGTATGGATGGGGCAGCAGGGATTGGGGAGCGGCGCCCGTGCACCAAGATGGGGTCCGCCATGCTGAAAACATAGAATTACCCAAGCTATGATTCATGGTAAAATGGAATCTGGTCCTATTAGATAAAGTTAAAAAATTCAGAACCCCTGGGTTACCCATTTTCTACTCCCTGGTTTCGATGACACCATATTGCTCCAATAATCTCTTCAGCAAACTTTCTTTAGCTTACCCTTGAGTCTGCCACCACTCCCCTATCCTCTCCTAGGGGGGTTCCTTCGCCTACCCTCCATTTCCCTCACCCCTCTACCCCTTCCCCCCTTGCCTCTTCCCTTCCGCTCCTTTGCTCTCCTCTACTCTCTTCACTCACTCTTCCCCTGTCTTTCCATCTTCTTTTCAGACTCCACCACTTCTAAACTGTTCCCGCAGCCTCCCTACCCCTGGTTCAGATTTCTAACCAGGCTTACCCCCAAGCATGCCCTTATCACCCATCCTGACTTAGTCTCCCTGATCTTGTGTGCTCTTTGGCACTCTACCTTGTTGGAGTGCCAAACAGCTCCCTCCATTATTATTAGTTGTGCATGGTTGGGGGGGGGGGGGGTCTAAATTTATGCTCTCCTCCTTATCTGTTCTTCATTTCAAAATGATTCAAATAAAGTGAGCCAATCTCATGGACTCTGTCGCAAGTAATGCCGTGAGGATATTGAGACACTGTTGTAATATATATACATGACAAAATATCACATTGCTGCAAGAGGATTTGCTAATCTTACTACAGCTGTGTTTGTAACCAGTGGTGTTAGAAATCTGTGTGATTCATAATTTAGATATACTCACAGTAGTGTAATGGAAATAGTTTAAGTATACAAATTATTTCTATGCGTGTAATTAATAATTTAATTATGGATCGCTGTATTGCCATGTCTGTAGCATAGGCTCATTTGCCCAAAGGTTAATAATCACAAATAAGGCCACCATACCCCGAAGATATTTGATACCCTCTGAACAAAACACACACTATATTACCAAAAGTATTGGGACCACACACAAATCCTTGTTATCCTGCGCTCAGAGGGACATGGCGTCCTGGTCCAATATTTCAATACAAGAAAACCTTTTTTTAAAAAAACGTTTTGAGAAAAGGCACTTGAGGTAATGAGCCGCCTTGCTGCCACTGTTGAACCGGGGGTAGTCCAAAGACACTGTGGTAAAAACAAAGGGACAATGGCGCACTGGCCTAGCGCATTACCTTTGATAAAACCTTTATTAAAAGATTAAAAAGAAATATACTCACAAACGAGCTTTATAACTGAGCATTCCACACAATTGTGAAGTCCTGCCCGTTCATCCACACGTCATGTATGGCTGGTACTCACACCATCAAGGCTAACGCGTTTCGAGGTTATAATACCTGAGGAAGAGTATATTTCTTTTTAATCGTTTAATAAAGGTTTTATCAAAGGTAATGCGCTAGGCCAGTGCGCCATTTTCCTTTTGTTTTTACAAAAGTATTGGGACTTCTGCCTTTACACGCACATGGACTTTAATGCCATCCCAATCTTAGTTCATAGGGATCAATATTGAGTTGGCCCACCCTTTGCAGCTATAACAGCTTCAACTCTTCTGGGAAGGCTGTCCGAAAGGTTTAGGAGTGTCTATGGGAATGTTTGACCATTCTTCCAGAAGCACATATGTAAGATCAGGCACTGATGTGGACGAGAAGGCCTGGCTTGCAGTCTTCATTCTAATTCATCCCAAAGGTGTTCTATCGATTTGAGGTCAGGACTCTGTGCAGGCCAGTCATGTTCTTCCACCCCAAACTCACTCTTCCATATCATATCCCCCCTTATGTATTTATACATGGAGATCATATCCCCCCTAATCTCACCTTCTCAAGAGAGAATAAACTCAGTTCTGCTAATCTTTCCCCATATCTTATCAGATTTATTTTCATTTATTGCCCTGATGACAAGGAAGCCTCCCAACTTTTTATTGCTGTCTGTAACAGTGCTGCTGATGTTCATTGACATTCTGTCTGGTGAAAATGACAAAAGAAAAGACACCCCCCTTTCTACATAGATAAAAAATGTACATTTTCTATTAGGCAAACTAGTCTTGCCCAACCTACATAAATGGAAGCATACAACAGTGATCTCAAGCTTTTTATTATTTTAGTTATATGTTTTTTTTATTATAGTTATATGTAGCACAAGTTGCAAACAAAGCTCCTGGAACTAAAACAAGTTCAGCCAATTTCTAGCGATTTGTCTTCCACTTTTAGTAAATTTGTTTAACCAATTTAGATTATTTTAATTCATGTTCACATATTTTACCATTATGTGTTTTAGGAGAAGATTCCTTAAAAATAATGACAATAAAAAGATACATTCATAAATTATTTCTCATAGATTAATAAACACTTACCAGATGCTACCAAAGCCAAAAGCGCACTGAAAGAGCCTGCAGTACCTCCACCTTGGTGCAGGGGGGATCTGTCTGTGTTTGTCAGAGAATTCCTTTATTTTTACTTTATTATACTTTGGGTGTGGACATTTATGGACCAGTTACAAATACTATTTTAATATTTCCAACCATGATTTTTTTTTTCATTCATAGAAATGAACACAGGATTGCCATGTCTAAAGAGTGAATTACATATTTCAAATACTAGAGATGAAAATTCAATATTTCTTTTTAATTCTTTATTTCAAGGGTAAAGCAGCCAGGTACAATGGAAAGAACAGCTTATGTCACAACAAACCGACAGTAATATAGATGAAAAAATCTAACATTACAAATGCATAGTATAGGTGAAAGAGGAACTGCAGTCAAGCTTAACCTCCTGCCTGCATTATAGGGAAATGATGGCCAGCGGGATCCCCTCTCGTTATGGGGCCATGTCATATGATGTTGCCTCAGTGCCACTGCTCTCACGCAACCCTGATCTAGGTAAAGAGCCGATCACATGTAAATGCGGAAGTGCCATTTATGGGCTCTCCCCATCTCACAATGACAGAGTGTGAGGTGAGGAGAGCCGATCAGCAGCATCTCCTCACATGGAAGACTGTACAGTGCAGCCCCAACAGTGCCCAGCAAGTGATGCTAGTTTGTGCCCATCAGTGACACCAATTAGTGCTGCCTTTCAGTGCCCATCAGTGCCTGCTCATCAGTGTCGTCCATCTGTACCTATCAGTGCCTGCTCATCAGTGCCGCCCATCAGTGCCACCTATCAGTGCCCACCAGTGCTGCCCATAAGTGCCACCTGTCAGTGCCCATCAGTGTGACATATTAGTGCCTCCTCATCAGTGCCACCTATCTGTGCCCATAAGTGCTTCCCATCAGTGCCCATCAGCGCTACCCATCAGTGCTGCCCATCGGTGCCACCCATCAGTGCCCATCAGTGCTGCCTGCACAGTGACCATCAGTGTGGCATATTAGTGCCTCTTCATCAGTGCCACCTAATCAGTGACCATCAGTGCAGCCTATCAGTGGCCATCAGTGCCACCGTATCAGCGCACATCAGTGAAGGAGAAAAATTACTTATTTACAAAATTTTCTGACAAAAAAAAGTTTTTTTTTTCAAAATGTTCAGGCGTTTTTGTTTTTTTTAGAAAAAAAATAAAAAAACCCAGTGGTTAATAAATATCACCAAAAGAAAACTCTATTTGTGGGAAAAAAAATACAATTTTCATTTGGGTACAGCATTGCATGACCATTCAAAGGTCGACAACACTGAAAGCTGAAAACTGGCCTGGGCAGGAATGGGGTAAAAGTGCCCGGTATTGAAGAGGTTAAAGTAGAAGTATAGCCAAAGCTTGTTTGGCTGTACTTCTCCTGTGATCAGTTTGCAGCTAACAGTGGGCTGAAGCCCGTTGTAGACTGACGTCCACAGGCTCGGGTAAGATCATGACCATAGGGTCAGGATCCGCCTACATGCTTGGACTGGCACCAGGCTCAGCCTCTCAGCGAGCTGCTGAGAGCCTGAGATGGCCGCTCCCACCCCCTCCACAGCCCAGCACTCCCGTGAGCGGGGGGGCAGAGCAGAGAGCCAATGACTGACAGTCACCAGCTCTCTGCTCAGGGAGCTCTGAGAACCGAACGTTCAGTGGTGTTTCAGCACTTGGTTCTCAGCCGGTGGAGGACAAGCGCGGCATCAGACTGGAAGTATGATTGCAAAAAAAAAAAATTCTAGTACTTAGGAATTATTGTTATTTTAAAGCTTACTTTTTTCATGTAAAACTGCATCTTTTTCATACCACACACAGCTTTTGTGAGCTGCCATGTTTACTCTGGGCAAATTAAGCTCTAGCCATAGTATTCCGGCAATAGTGTTACGCTCCTGGCGGTGGAGTCTGTCTTATGCAGGGAGCAACCACTCTTACGGCCCTAATTCGCGAACCCGTGGTAGAGCAGACAGGGAGTTCGGGAGTGCAGGGAGCACGAGGGCTGGACTGGTCCACAGATGGTACTGTGAGATGTCCACAGAGGCTTGTGCTAGCGGGTAGGTTGATGGTGCAGGCTGGGTCGGCAACTGGCTGGCAATGCGGTACAGGAGGAGCAGGCAGAAGAATAGTCAGGCACAGGCAAGGTTGTCAATGGGCTGGCAGCAGAGGTACAAGGGGTAATCCAAAGAGTGGTTGTGGGCAAGCAGAGGTCTGTTCAGGCAAATAACAAGCGGGTCAAGGCAAACTGGGTCACAGGAACACAGGAACAGGTAACAAGTCTCTCAGGTACACTTAACGCTGTCGAACGGATAGCACTTGCTACCTGGAGCTGCCCGTTCAAATAGGCTGTTTGGTGCAAATAACGGCGGGCATCCGCGCACGCACCTGCTGCGTGCACGCTCCCGCACGGGCCTGCGCACAGGAACGGACATTCCAGCTTGGTTACTTAGATTGACAGATGATGTTTCCTGACAAATAGTCAGTGTTGCTTCGCCTCGCCAGCCCAGTGAAAATTTGCGCACGTGCAGTAAAATGGATACCGGTCGTGCATGCACAGTAAGCACACCCATCCTGATCTTCACACAAAGGGCTTGGAAAGGCATGGATAAATGGATCCCCACGTGTTTCCTTCTATCTCCGCTCTCATCTGGCCCCCTCCAGCCGACCTCGCCACTCCTCTCCTTTCCTACAGTTCTCCTCCACTCTTCCCGCCCCTCCTTCCCTGCTAGCAAACTCTAATGAGAGAGGAAAAAAAAGGGCGTGACCATACGGCGACCGGAAGTGACATACAGGGGTTAATTTACTAAAGCTGGAGAGTGCAAAAACTGGTGCATCTTTGCATGCTAGCCAATCAGCTTCTAACCTCAGCTTGTTCAATCAAACTTTGATAATAAAACCTTGAAGCTGATTGGTTTCTGCGTGGAGCTGCACCAAATTTTGCACTTTCGAGCTTTAGTAAATCAACCCCAATGTGTTCCATCAGACCAGGAGAAGGAAGAGTCTGACTAGCGGTGACACTGCTGGCCGCTGCCCAGGTGAGAGTGCATCCTGGGATCTAGGAACTGCCAATAGGAATGTTTGTGGTCTACTACATGTGCTTACCAGTTTTTTATCCTGTAAGTGTGTTTTATGGGGGCGTGCACAATAAAGTGAAGTGACTGTACTATGCTATGTGGAGCGTTTTGCTTTATATGGTGTAGAGTGCCGGTGAGGCCTGGAGAGCCTGGAGAGCACCATGGCTTTGTGGTTTATAGGCACCAATCATATTCCCTTTGGTGAGTGCATACCCTTATGGGAGTGGGACACATGTGGTGCCAACCTTTGGATGCAGTGATTGGAGGCTATTGACACCCTGATTTGAGGAATATCTGGAAGGTGCAAAATCTTTTACTTGGTGTACACACATGGACTTTTAGTGGACTGCTCATGGGATGTATTAGTATCAGCAATTCGAGTGCTGTTATTGGCATTATTGAAAGTTTTATTGCTTACTAATTTTTTTTAGGTAGTGGTAATGCCTGCTGAACACAACAGGGGGATCATTTTGGCTGCACTGTAAAGCATCCTGGAAGGTGTACAACCCCACCCAGCTGCCTTTTCAGCTTCAGAGGGCAGCAAAAAAAAGAGGTTCAACTGCCTATTGTTAGCTCCCACAGCTACATAGCAAGTAGATGGAACCAGGAGCGACTCGTCCATACTGGGCCCAGGGGCGTCCCCTTAATCCATGCGTCCGGCCCCTAATCTACATGTGGACGGATGGAATATAATGTTTTTTTTTTTTTTTAGAAGCACGTGATTAGTGCCAGAGGCTTTAATTGGCTTCAAAAAAGTGTGGGCTCGGGGCGCAGAGCACTGCGCCCCAAACCCACCCAGTTGTGTGAAAATAGCGAATTAATATTCACTATTGACTTCCTGATTCTCTTCCGAGCCAATCAGGAAGTGGGTTCTGAGACTCATTGCCCTACTGGCCGAGAGGATAAGAGATCCTATTGGCTGCCGAGGAGGAGGGAGGAGACTCAGGGGAAGCTGCTGTGAGGGAGGAGACACAGGGTGAAGCCACCGCCCATAAGGTGTAAGTGCGGGGCTGGTGGGGGGGGGTTGCCTGTGACCGGATCTGGGTGGGGGGGTGGCAGCGGGTGGATTATATGTTGCCCCCCCCCCCAAAAAAAAATATACACCAGTTGCCACTGGATGGAACACAAACCCTTCCCTCTCTGCTGTGCACACTGAATTTTCAACTAAAACTGTACATTTGAAAGCCAATAAAACTTGTATTACATTTTTATTTGTAACATAAAATGTTTTATTCAAATAGTGAAAAAATGAAATAAATCAGCAGTTTCTAAACAGTGATTTTTTTTAAAAAAAAAGTGAATATAAAATCAATCTAATGCCTCTATAGTTTTTATTTATACCGCACTCAGCACAACATTAAGGATTGCGGTTATATTACAAAGGTACTTTTAGAAAATTCTCTACTACTGACAGAAAGAATAGAAAATCCACAAAATCAGCCTTTTCTTTTTTGTTTCTAGTCTAAAGGCCATTTTATTAGACATTTCAGATCGATAACTTTAAAAAGAAAATACAAATCATAGCTGGGAGGTAGAAGCCTTTGTGGAGAACGGGGCTTCCACTGGTGCAGATAAATTTAACGTCTACTGATTCTCCTTGGACGCTTAAAGATAGGCTGCCTAAATCACAGACGCTTTTTGTGGCACAACCACGCACTGCTATTGAAGCTTCTGTTGATCCTGTAAAAAATAAATACATAAAAAGATTGGAAAATTAAATTTTTAAGCAAATATTAAAAAAAAAAAAAATACAATAAAACTGTAATGGCAATTTCATCTCAATAACACCAACACATACCAATAAAGTTTTAATAATAAGGCTCCAAATGTGTCAATTTGCTGCATTTTTAAATCTTGATAACTTGTTTTTCAACAAACATTTTGTTTAAAGCAGAGCTCCACCCAAAAGTGTTGTCTGCCTCCCCCCCCCCCTCCGGTGCCACATTTGGCACCTTGGTGGGGGGGGGGGGCACCTGGGTTTGACAGGTACCCGCTCCCACTTCCTGCTGAGTGGGGCAGAAGTTCTGCCCTCACCGCAGCCGGCCCATTAAGAAAGGGCAGTGTAATCTGCGCGTGCGCAGTAGGAAACCGGCTGTGAAGTCGCAAGGCTTCACTGCCGGTTTCCCTTACCCAAGATGGTGGCGCCAACACCCGAGAGCCGATTAAAGAATCGGCTTGGGTGAGGACACTGCAAGAGCCCTGGACAGGTAAGTGCCCTAATAGTAAAAGTCAGCAGCTACAGTTTTTGTAGCTGCTCATTTTAATTTTTTTTGGTGGAAGGGGGGGCTGAAGCTCCGCTTTAAATGTTGTGAAGTTAAAGGGATCTATATAAAAGATTTTTGCTCAGCTGTCACAAATGGCCCTGTATTTTATCTAATAGGTTTCTTTCCTGTGACCTCCAGCCCTATCTGACCATAGAGTGGTATTTTCATAATTGAGATATTTCAGAAAAATACTGCATTATGGCCAATAGATGGTGCTGATGATGATAGGAAATATACATATTAGGCAAAATACGAGATTCTTCAGGACAGCTGAAGGAATGCTTGAAACATTTACACAGACATTTTTTCATTAATAGACCCCAACTTTCTATCTGCAGCCAAACGTTTTGGAAAGTTTAAGTTTTGGAGAGAGAGGGGAAAAGATAGAAGCTCAGTCTGGTTTTACTCCTATCAGAGAGATTTCTCCTCACTTCCTGTTTTGGTTCAAATGTTTTACTAGACAGGAAGTGATCTGCAACAGGAAAACAGACAACAATAAAATGATGGCGGGGTTCTAGCATTCTTCTGTTTAACTTAAAAAAGCATTTTTACTTCTCTCTGTTTTGCTGTTAAAGAGTTTCCTTCACGTCCTATCTGGTGAAAAGGCTGTCCCCAGCAAGTGAGGGGAAATCTCTCTAAATTATTTACACTTAGGCCTTAATCATGGGGAAGAAATACCTGAGGAACTTAAAGGAGTTGTAAGGGCAGAAGGTTTTTTATCTTAATGCATTCCATGCATTAAGATAAAAAGCCCTCTGTGTGCAGCAGCCTTCCCCTCAGCCCAACCAACACTTACCTGAGGTCCCTCTCTCTCCAGCAATGTCCACGATGTCTCAGCCACCCAATATTCTCCCTCCTGTTGGCTGTCGCTGCTGTCAATCAAAGTCAGCTAGCCAGTCAGGGGAGAGAGGGGGCAGGGCCTTGTCAGGGCTCCGTGTCTTAATAGACACAAGGAGCTGCGCCTCGGCTCAGGTGCCCCCATAGCATGCTGCTTGCTGTGGGGGCACTGAACAGGAGGGAGAGCCAAAGAGGGACCCTTGAAGAGGAGGATCGGGGCTGCTCTGTGCAAATCCATTGCAACAGAGCAGGTAAGTATAACATGTTTGTCATTTTTAAAGCGAAACAAAAGAGCCTTTACAATCACTTTAATTCCTCTATGAATTTCTATGGTCACCTGGGAGCAGCTGTCTGGTTGGATGCTGGCTCCCTTGTGACCACTGCAGCCATCTTGGGTGAGATTAGAGCTTAATCAAGCACTTGCCAACCACCCACCGCAGTTATATTGTGGCATGGTGGCACGGCTGCGCAAAATGATATACAGTAAGGTATTCATACCCCTTGGAATTTTCCACATTTTGTCATCTTACAACCAAAAACATAAATGTATTTTATTGGGATTTTATGTGATAGACCAACACAAAGTGTCAAATAATTGTGAAGTGGAAGGAAAATGATAAATGGTTTTCAAAATGTTTTACAAATAAATCTGTGAAAAGTGTGGGGTGCATTTGTATTCAGCTCCCCTGAGTCAATATTTTGTAGAACCCACTTTCTCTGCAATTACAGCTGCAAGTCTTTTTGGGGAAGTCTCTACCAGCTTTGCCCATCTAGAGAGGACATTTTTACCCGTTCGTCTTTGCAAAATATCTCAAGCTCTGTCAGATTGGATGGAGAGCGTCTGTGAACAGCAATTTTCAAGTCTTGCCACAGATTGTCAATTGGATTTAGGTCTGGATTCTGACAGGGCCATTATAACACATGAATATGCTTTGATCTAAACCATTCCATTGCAGCTCTGGCTATATTTTTAGGGTCGTTGTCCTGCTGGAAGGTGAACCCCCATCCCGGTCTCAAGTCTTTTGCAGACTCTAACAGGTTTTCTTCTAAGATTGCCCTGTATTTGGCTCCATCCATCTTCCCATCAACTCTGACCAACTTCCTTGTCCCTGCTGAAGAAAAGCATTCCCACACCATGATGCTGCCACCCCCATGTTTCACGGTGGGGATGGTGTGTTCAGGATGATGTGCAGTGTTAGTTTTCCACCACACATTGCGTTTTGCTTTTAGGCCAAAAAGTTAAATTTTGGTCTCATCTGATCAGAGCATCTTCTTCCACAAGTTTGCTGTGTCCCCCACATGGCTTCTCGCAAACTGCAAACGGGACTTCTTATGGCTTTCTTTTAACAATAGAATAGGAGCAAATGAGACATGTATTGCAAGACATGGCGCCACATCCAATTATATTGAAGGACAAAAATGGAAAGAAAAAAGAAGAAAAAGATGGATTTTTAAGGATGCCACTAAATTCCCAAATAGAAAATATGATCACAAATTAAATAGGTTTAAAAACATATGCATTTGTATATATTAAAATAATGGGAAAATTGGGAAAAGGGGGATACAAAACATTGGTGTCACATCGACTCTGTTCCAAATTGGAAAGCATAGAGGTGTTTGACATCGACCATCATGTGGAGGGTCATAGATAGTGTCCAAAAGAGGGGTTCACAAAGAGCCCTTGGACGTGAAGGGCCCAACTTGAGGATGGGTAAATGTCGACAACCAAGGGATCGCTACGCATTTCGCCTATAGCTTCAACAGGCGATCCAAATGCTACTGGTCACTGGATGGCCTGGTCACTAAGGGGGTAAAACCTTACGGTCCTTAAGTAGTTAAGACTCTGACTCCTTGTTTTAGCACGCAGAAGTGGCTAGCAGGATAGGTTCCCTGTTTGTCAGGGAGAGTGCTTAGTACTAGCCAAAGGTTCCGGAGGAGTAGAGAAAGTGCAGGGACTATGTCTTCCTTCTTGGAGTAGCTCCCCTATTGGGTTAGACTGGGCAGGCCGCACAGCAAAAAAAAAAAAAAAATGTCCCCTTTAAAAAAATAAAAAAAAGTTTGTTTAAATTAACATAGTGCACTGTGTTCGGGCGCCGGACACAGTGCACTATGGGAAGCGGGACATCGTTGCAATCACATGATTGCAGGCGTCACGCATCAATGGCAGGGTTTAATCCTGCCTTGAGGCGCTTTGCTCTGCGCCTCAAGCCGCCTATTGGCTCCTGGTACTGTCAATCAATCACCGCCGTCCAATATACGGTGGTGATTGATCTGGAGGAGCCTCGGCGTCTGTCCGGGACTCACCGCAAGAGCTGTCTCTGCATACAAATAGCTGCTGGCCGCATGCCGATATCTGCACACTCCTGCCTGCCTATTAGATGGGGTAAGTGCGGGACTTGTCCCAACTTTGGGGGGGGCGCCGTAAACCCCTATCTGGTGACTGTATACACTGTCTGGGACCCTGTATGTGCAATGCTCTGCATGGAGCTGCCTGTGACATGTACTATGTGCAATACTCTGCATGGAGCTGCCTGTGACATGTAATATCTGCAATACTTTGCATGGCGCTACCTGTGACATGTACTATGTGCAATACTCTGCATGGAGCTGCCATTGACATGTAATACGTGCAATACTCTGCATGGAGCTGCCTGTGACATGTACTATGTGCAATACTCTGCATGGAGCTGCCTGTGACATGTACTATGTGCAATACTCTGCATGGAGCTTCCTATGACATGTACTATGTGCAATACTCTGCATAGAGCATGAACTGCCGCAAACCCCTTCCTGGTGACTGTATACACTATCTCGGACCGTTTATACCCCTTTCTGGTGACTGTATACACTATCTTGGACCGTATATACCCGTATCTGGTGACTGTATACACTATCTGGGACCCTGTATACCCCTATCTGGTGACTGTATACACTATCTGGGACCCTGTATACCCCTCTCTGGTGACTATACACTATCTGGGACTCTGTGTACCCTATCTGGGGCTCTGTATACCCTATCTGGGACCCTGTAAACCCTATCTGGAGCTCTGTATACCCTATCTGGGACCCTGTATACCCCATCTGGTGACTGTATACCCTATCACGGACCCTGTATACCCTATCTGGGACTCTGTATACTGCTATCTGAGAGCCTGTATACCCTATCTGGTGACTGTATACCCTATCTGGGACTCTGTATAGTGCTATCTAGGACCCTGCATACCCTATCTGGTGACTGTATACCCTATCTGGGACTCTGTATACTGCTATCTGGGGCTCTGTATACTGCTATATGGTGACTGTATACTGCTATCAGGGGCTCTGTATACTGCTATCTGGGGCTCTGTATACTGCTATCTGGGGCTCTGTATACTGCTATATGGTGACTCTGTATACTGCTATATGGTGATTCTGTATACTGCTATCTGGGGCTCTGCTGTATACCCTATCTGGTGATTGTGGGCTGTATACTCCTGACACAAGGGGTGGAAACTATAAGGGGTGGGGCTTATGAGAAGTGGGATGGGTCAAAAAGGAAGGGCGGGGTCTGGCGCCCCCCATCCTAAAATTTCACCAGCCGCCACTGCCGCACAGCATCACTCAAGTTACGGGATCACTGCTGTGAGCCTTGTAGGTGGCACCGGACAGCTGAGCTCACCCACCAGGCCCAGTTGTACCTTGTTGGAACCTTTTTAATATATCCAGATCACTGCACTCCTCTTCTGTGTATTCTCGGCGTTGCTACACCACGCTGCACACTGCTCACACACACAGCCATGTCCCCTGCACACAGTTGTAGTACAGCCCCATTTAGAATGGGTAGCATTCTGGGGGTAGTACTGCCCATTGAGCATGGCAGGGGGGATCATTTATGCCCCACCACAACCCCCATCTGCTGCCTTTGCAGCTCACAGGGTAGTGGTATAAATAGGGCTCAACTGCGTTTTTGCCGACCCCCCTTTCCCATTCACAAGTGTAAAAAATGAGGCCTAACATGGTCCTAGACAGCCATAAAAACATAAGTTCTGACCCTTCCCAATGCAGCCTAAATCAAGAAATACTTTAATCTTGGTTGAAGAGGAACAGCACTCCAATGCACCTCACTATATATAACACATAGCACATTTCATAATAATACATGTGTTTCAGCACATTTTACTGCACTGCAATAGTGTAAAAGGACCAATAAGGATAAAAAAACTACTTTTTTTTTTAAAATAGCACTGGCTCTGAACTGTAACACTGACCTGATATTTTTGTGGTCTGGAGAAGACACATGTTCTCATCCCCCATACACTGCATCGTATCTGAAGTGTAACACCAGGTGGACTTAGTAGTCAAGCAGGATCGGCATGTCACTCCATTGGATACTGAGCTGTCCCTTGGCACTAAAGTAAAAACATGGCAAGGAGATAATGGTATGAGATTAAAGAGCATTGTATTTTAGTAAAAAAATAAAAGGTCACCACGCTTGGTCCTTCTGACAATGAAGATGTTATTGAAATGTTTCAATGAAGGCCTACTTCAATCTTTAGCACTTCCATGTTGTTTATTTGCTGCCACGGGTGCTATAGCAAGGAGATTTGTTTGAGGGTGAGTATCACATACCTGGTAGGAACCAAACTAATGAGGGGTCTTCTCTTGCACCTGCAGCACCCTCCTAGTCAGGTGCAAGGATAGGTAAATTTAGTTTTGATGCCCACTGTACTCAATAGGGTTAATCTGTTCTGTTTGGCAAATTTAGTTGGCTCACTGTAGCCATTGAAGCTGGAATTCTGTTTGGGGTTTACAGTTAAGTGTTAGTGAAGGTAAAATTAATTTTAGCCCACTGTAACCAGTGGAGGTGGGTTGGATTATTTGGGTCTGGTCTGTGTTCCAGATGCTGCATGACTGTTTGCTTCTCCCTGTTCACCCGGAGGATATAGGGTAATATAGGCAGGAGCATATCAGTTAGTAGCTTAATATTTATGTAGCCCCAGCCAATACCTGTGAGGTCTGGCCCCAGAGGATTCTGGGAGAATATATAAATATCCTGGAGTGGAGAGCAGATTGTCTTCTTCCAGGGGGAGATATTTTCACTCAGGGGGCTTGTTTTGTCCTTCCTGGGCATAATTGGAAAACCAGGCTGGGAGGCTGGAGGGCATGGAGCAACTGTATGTTGCTAAAGGCTAGCTGGGGGATCTAGGATTTAGTCTGGTACCACTGGGAGAAGCTGCCTGCATGATACTGGTAGGAGGCCACCACTTATCCAAGGGCCTTCTGTGCGTACAGTTGGGGAAAGATACTAGATACTGAGCACTGCCACCCCTGTGCTAGAAAGTCAGCTATGTGTTTGCTAACAGGTTTGTCTGGAAGAGCATAGTAATTCCATTTGGACTGTTCACCAAGGAAGGTTCAACCTCTCTCAATCCTATACTGCAGAACCTGTCTTCTATCTGCTACACAAGGACAGTGTTTGGAGTTTCAAGAGTTCGGATTGTGAAGAAACAAGTTTAGTGCCCTCAAGTTTGTTCTAGCAAGTCATTGGTGTATCCTACTTTCCCCAATCCCCATCTAAGTTCATCCTTTATTAACACAACAAAACCAACAACCCTAGATAGACTGTTTCTTGAGCCAAGAGAGTGGAAGTGCATGTTTGCTTGGCTGTGGGGCAAAAGCAGGAAAAGACCTTGAGGCCAACAAACTGCTTGCCCCTATGGGGGTCCCTCTTGTCCAACACCCCCAGAAGTGGTTACAAGGAGTCTGAGGACATGGAATGGCATGAGTTCCCATGTAGCAAGCAGTACCAGATCTCTATGGGTATGTAGGTCAGATGACTGTGGACCATGGAGCATGAACCAGCTACAGTAACACACAGATACTAGAATGAAAGACAGGAATGTAACCAAGACACAAGCTGAGGTCAGTAAGAACCAGGTGGTGGGTACCAAATCAGAAAACAGAAACAGGTTGGTAATTGCCCGTACAAGGCAGGAGAGCGGCTGTGCTCACAATGGGTAGACAAAGGTCCAGAGGAACATAGTGGGGGAAAAAAGCTGAGATTGGTAATAGGATGGTAGCAGAGGTACATTCTCCATGCTTTGTCCAGTTCAAAAAAATGTTGACCTGCCAAAAAATCTGGTGTACTCCTAACTTTTTGTCTGGGCTGACAAGGATTTCTACTGTACTAAAATCTTAACCAGCCCAGCCAAACCCAACCATATCAGACCTGCCTACTGGACAACAGAACTCCACCTGTTCCCATTACTTTCTGTCCCTCTACTAATGCATACATTTATTTTTTCTAGAAAAAGAAAAAGAGTTCCAAGAGCTTTCGTACACACTGGGGTAAAGGTGCAAAAATCAGCTTGTTTTTATCAGTTTTTCCAGTTTTATTGCCGAAGCTTAAACTGATTGTAAAGGTTCTTTTTTTGCTTTTTAAATAACAAACATGTTACACCCCAGAAGAAGTCTTAGGAGACGAAACGCGTTGGATTGTTCCCCCCCCCTGGTCATTGCGAAATTGTTTTATGATTGAAGGGCCCTTTTTTGTCTTCATTGATGTAAGTGTTTACAACCTTTTTTTATTAAAAGAGTATTAGTTTTACATTATGGAGACTTCTTTTCTTTTCATGGCTTGATTAACATGTCTGGAGTTCTTACTACTC
>BLSH010422335.1:62401-78523 GCA_018402905.1 Glandirana rugosa
GGATTACGCCCCCCCCCCCCGGTCATTGCGAGATTGTTTTATGATTGAAGGGCCCTTTTTTGTCTTCATTGATGTAAGTGTTTACAACCTTTTTTTATTAAAAGAGTATTAGTTTTACATTATGGAGACTTCTTTTCTTTTCATGGCTTGATTAACATGTCTGGAGTTCTTACTACTCGAAGTATCTTGGTTGTTATGCCATTTTAAATCATTCTGTGGAGATTTATATATCAATATTGGAACGGTTTTTGTGGAGGTGGAGACGTGTATGAGGATCTGTAGTCCCACTCGGTTGGAAGCCAACGAATGATTTCATCTATACGCAATTTCTGTCACTTTCTGGTAAGTGTTTGGTGTATCTGGTGATGGATTCTCACCGAGGGATTGGTGGTGGTCACTGGTTACTATTCATATATGGTGTTATGAACAATGGACACCTTTGCATATTTGTCTCCAATCAAGATTACATGCTCATTACTCAAGCACGAACACTTTATTGTCAGTTTTGAATGTTTACTGCATAAAGCACGGATACTTTCACTTCTGAATATTGGGCACAATTTACAATAATTATTGTATACTTTTTCTTTTTATGCACTTACCATCTGGAAGCAGATTGGGACTCTCATTGTTTACACAAAACTTGAGCACTTTAATTATGTTGTTTTTTAGCACCTTATATAACCATCTGTAATAAGGCTTTGGATGTTTAATACACACGCTGCACTATATTTTAGCTTAGTTGTATACAATTGGTTTGTTGGAGTGACAGCAGCTGTTATATGCATTTTTAATCTTTACCAGGAGCGCAGTATTTTATCTCTTTCTTTGATGTTACACTAACCTGCTCTGTGCAAGGGTTTTGCACAGAGCAGCCCCGATTCTCTTCTTCTTAGGTTCCCCGGCGGCGCTCCTGGCTTCCTCTCTTCATCTGGTGACCCCATAGAGAGCCACTTTCCCTGGAGGCACCTCACAAGTGCCACAGCTGCGTCCATTGACACAGACAGCAGGACTCAGCCCCTGCCTCTGGCTCACGTGTCACTGGATTTGATTGACAGCAGCGGGAGCCAATGGCTCCTGCTGCTATCAATCTATCCAATGAAGACGGAGACAGCAGCTGGAGAAGCTGGGCTCATGCACATCGCTGGAACAGATTGGGCTAAGGCATTGGTTCTCAACTCCGGTCCTCGGGACCCACCAACAGGCCAGATTTTCAGTATTACCTTGGGGAGATGCAGACTAGAACACTGCAATCACTGAGCAGCAAATGATATCACCTGTGATGTATTTCAGTTATCCTGCAAACCTGACCTGTTGGGGGGTCCCGAGGACCGGAGTTGAGAACCACTGGGCTAAGGTAAGGATAAGGGGGGACTCTGGGGGCAGCTGCAGCACAGAAGGTTTTTCAGCTTAATGCGTAGAATGCATTAAGGTGAAAAACCCAGAGACTTTACAACCCCTTTAATAAAACAAGCTGAGGTTAGAAGCTGATTGGCTACCATGCACAGCTGCACCAGATTCTGAGTGCTCCAATTTTAGCACATCTACAGTACCTCACTGTGTGTAGGAAAAAGGCTCTTGTACTTCTGATGGTCTGTGTCAGTAGGAATTGACCTCCCAGCAGCAGTGTTCATTTCGTCGACTAAAACATTTTAGTCGACTAACTTAACTAAAATACGACTAAAACTAAAATGGCATTTTAGTCAAAAGACTAAAACTAAATTGAAATTTGACATCAAAATGGTCTGTAGTGCATGTTCATACTGCAATACCATAAATAATAACATTCGATTTTTCACTCCAGCAGTATATAATGGGTTTGGAAATTGTAGAGAAATGCTTAAATAATGCATTACAATTTAACTAAACCCATTCGATTTTAGACGACTAAAATGATTTTAGTTGACTAAAATGTCCTGGAGATTTAATAGACTAAATACAACTACAACTAAAACAATTGCAGAGAACTACAATGGGATTAAAACTAAAATGCCATTTTAGTCCTAAGACTAAGACTAAAACTAAATCAAAATTTGCTGCCAAAATGAACGCTGCCCAGCAGCTGCCCATGCAAGAATTTTACTGGTGAAGTCTGCTGATGATGTCACAGGGAGTAATAAAAGATGTTCCTCATTACAGGGACTGTGTACATTTTTTTATGCTGAGTAATGGATGTTGACATACTTTCAACAAAGTTCCCAAAGTGCCTAAAGTTTTAGTAATAAAGTTGGATCCTACCAAAAAAATGCAAATAATGTCTTTATTTTTTAAATCACCATTGTTTATTCTGCAAATTTATTTTTATATTTATGCCTTTTATTTATTTTTTTATATACAGTAAAACCTTGGATTGAGACCATAATTCGTTCCGGAAACATGCTTGTAATCCAAAGCACTCTTATATCAAAGTGAATTTCCCCATAAGAAATAATGGAAACTCAGATGATTCGTTCCACAACCATTATTCATAAATCTTTAAGTTTATCCGGTTAAGGACCGGCTCGAGTACATTTACTGCTGCAAAGTGGCAGGACGCCGCAAATCACCGTCTATAAACGGCGGCATGCGCATGTGCGCGGCTAGCGGGTGGGAATGGCCCGCCGGCAGCGCTCTCTCGTGCCCACCACACTCTCCAGCAGTATGGCTGCGGGTCGGGCAGACTCGATCTCCGCTGGAGAGCCACGATCGCCTGGCACGGAAGAAAAATGGGGAGCCGTCGTGTTTACACCGGCGGGTCCCCGTTTTTCTTCTGTGCCAGGCGCCATGTGAGAGATCTACTGATCCCTGTCACGGGGAACAGTTAAATCTCTTATGCCCCTGGCAGCCCAGCCCCCTCACACGCCTCACACAGTTAACTCCTAGATCGCCCCCTGCAGGTTAACCCCTTCACTGCCAATGACATTTATATATTAATCAGTGGCTATTTAAATTTTTGATCGCTGTATAAATGTCATTGGTCTTAAAAAAGTGTCATAAATGTCCGATCTGTACGCTGCAATATCGCAGTCCCGACAAAAAACGCAGATTGTCGCCATTACTAGTAAAAAAAAAAAAAAAAATAGTAGAAACGCCATAAATGAATTCTCATGGTTTGTAAACTCTGCAGCTTTTGGGCAAACCAATCAATATACGCAGATCGCTATTTTTTTTACCACAAATATGAGGAAGGATATAAATCAGCCAAGCCAAAGCTGATGAATAAATTAGTTTTTTTATATATATTTTTTTTTTGGATATGTATTATAGCAAAAAGTAAAACATATTGTTTATTTTTTCAAAATTGTCGCTTTTTTTGTTTATAGCGGCGATCAGAAATGACGCAGAGGTGACCAAATACCACCAAAAGAAAGCTCTATTTGTGGGGAAAAAGGACACAAACTTTGCTTGGGTACAACGTTGCACGACCGCGCAATTGTCAGTTAAAGCGACGCAGTGCAGAATCGCAAAAAGTACTCTGGTCCTAAAGTGAAATCCTCCTGGGCTGAAGTGGTTAAATTTGGTACTGTTGTCATTCGGAAATTCAGATACAAAACAAACCGGACATATCTAGCGGTGAGGAGGACGGTCTATATGGACAGCTTTACCCCGGATGTCTGCATACTTGGATGTGCCCGTTTTAATCATCAACCATGTGAATTGCTAAACTTTGTACCTTCATTAAATGTAATCATATTGCTACACTTAGAGGCGCCTCTCTTCTCTGTATTTGAAATGACTTCTATATTTGCATTTGTTTTGTAGCCCTGATGAAGGGGGAGTTGGTCTGTCCCCCAAAATGCATTTCCTTTTTCTGCTATTAGCCCATTTTATCAATAAAACTTTGGAGTCTTGGATGTGTTTTTAGCACTTACATTGGACTGTATATATGTGTAGCTCTCCCATAGTGTAGGTGCGTTTTTCTAGCAGGGTTTGCTAGATGAGGAAAAATTTAGTCAGGTCTGAGTGTAAGAGCAGGCCTGAATGTTTTGATCTGGGCCGGGAGGAGTGGCTCAGGGAGGATTGAGTGGACTTGACAGATGAGGTCACAAGAACCTCCCACTTCTTTCTAGAAAACTGGGAAAGGTTTCTGGTCAGAGAGCAGGGAGATAGGTGGAGCCATTTGCAGTGTTCTAAGGAGCCCTGGCCAATCTCCAGGCAGGATTGGCAGGGGGCAGTCCTCCTTAAATACTCTGAGTCAGCCCAATCTGAGAGGAGAAGTGTCGGGTGGAGGTCTGAAGATGTAGCCGAGGCGCTGTGGAGGCCCCTACCTGGGAGATCGCCCCAGTCTGGGGAGGATGATCTTGGGGCCTGGAGGTTCGGGTGCAGCCGGGAAGGTGGTGATTCCTGGAGAACACCGGTTCGGTGATTGACGATCCCTGGGAGCTGCAAGAGAAAGTGCTGGAGCAGGCTGGGAGAGGAATAGTGGACAGTCTGTGGAATCCTTGGGAGTCAGTTCAAGGAAAGGAGTGTCACTGAGGAAAAGCAGGTTGGTGGGACCTGGAAGAGAGATGGGCTGGGAGTTGTAGTCCATCAAAGGCCTGGTTAGCGCTCAAGTACTTTTTGCTACACATTCAGGGGCCCATGATCCCTGACATGTAATGGGTTCTGCTGAGATTAGGCCTCACCATGTGCTATCCGCGGTGAAGAGAAAGGAACAGAAAAGTTTGATAAATTTCCTTTCAAGCTGGAAACGAAGTGCAGTACTGAAGAGAAGTAATGGAGTGAAGATTGCTGGAGAGATAACAGGAGGAGAAACGGTCAGCAAGTTGAGTGCTGGTGAGTTGTGAGGAGTAACAATCTGCAGAGGGACGGTCTGCAGGGAAGTGCACATATACAGGACTGTATATGGACTTCATGAAATATAGCTCTTTGGGCATCCCACAGTCATCCCTTATCTACCATCCAAGTTATTTCCCCTAAATAAAACAGCAAAAACAAGAGCCTGCCTGGTCAGTGTCTACGGATGTGTGAAATATGGTGTGATTGAGGGCAGCTATAAGGTGAACCACAACTACCAGCCACTCTCAAGGGAGCACATGGCTACAAATAAGTAGACACGTGCAGTTAGTTTCGTTCTGAATTAAAATGCAGACGAATTTTCGTTTTTCTTTTCTATTATAATAGTACCGAATTTAAACGAATCCGAATAACGAGAAAGAAAATTTGGACCAAATTCAAATTCAAATAATGTTTGAATTGTTTCAGAATACTTTTCGAATTTGAATAGTTTTCAAATTCGAATTCGAAAAGTTTTCAAACTCCAATAATTTTCGAATTCGAAAAGTCTTCGAATTTGAATAGTTTTCCAATTTCCAAAGAGAACAAAAAAGAATAGAATACAAGAGCTCTGTTCCACTCCACCACATTCTATTCTTTCATTTTCTATTATATTCCCCTCTATTGTATTCTATCTTTTTCCATTCTATTCCTCCACTTTCCACTCCACCCCATTCTCCTTGGAATTTGGAAAACGTTTCGAATTCAAAAATGATTTGAAATTGACTTGAAAACTTTTCTGATCGATTTGAAAACGAATAAATGAAAAGAATTCTGAAAACAAATGAAATGAATGAAACAAATCTAATTAAACAAACTTATGTGAATAACTAATTGAAACAAAACTAAAATAATTTGTATATATACGAGGACTGTGCTGAGTGGAAGATCTGTGTTAATCTCAGAGCTGCATGGACAGGAATACAAATCCTTTGGCAGGTAAATCAGCCACATAAGTGCTTTTAGCGGTTTATAAGAAGGCAGCAGATGGAGTCACTTACTTGAAGGAAAATTCGGGGTGCATCGATCAGTTCTACAACAGGATATACCCAACTTTACTCTTGATTGGTTAGGAAGGCTTATACTTCCTTTCATTTCACACTCGTCCTGCTGTACACATGACATTTTGTATGTTTTTGAAATAAGGATACCTACAAGTAAACAAACAAAATCATTCTCTACCAGGAAAATAAACAAAGGTTTAGGCTCCTTTCACACTTGCGTGACTTGTCCTGCGACTTGGGACTGCAAAGTCGCAAGTCGTACCCCATGAGTACCGTTCATATCTGTGCGACTTCAAGTCGCAGCGACTTCAAAGTAGTCCCTGCGCTACTTTGGTCCGACTTTGATGCTACTTGAGGCCCATAGACCTCAGGATTACACAGGCATTGCTCCAAGTGCATCAAAATTGCGGCAAAATCGCCCGACTTTCAGGTCGCACAAGTCTGAAAGGGGACTTAATATGAAACAAAAATGACAACCACCCCAATTTATACCAAGTTGCATAGGTGTGCACAGGCTATTGCATTAGGGCAGGGGTTCTCAAACTATGGCCCTCCATTTGTTCAGGAACTACAATTCCCATCATGCCTAGTCATGTCTGTGAATGTCAGAGTTTTACAATGCCTCATGGGATGTGTAGTTCCGCAATAGCTGGAGGGCCGTAGTTTGAGGATCCCTGCATTAGGGTGTGCACCTTAAAGCGGAGTTCCACCCAGAATTTTTTTTTTACATCATTCGAGTCCTTTGTCTATATAGACTTACCTTTGAAGGAAAAAAAAAATGTACTCACCCTAAGTCGCTTGTTGCTAGGTGGTCCATGTATTCTGCCCCTTTTTGGTCCTAGGCTCTTTTCCTCACTTCCTGCTTTGCCCGGCCTCCTGGGAGATGTGACTCAACATTTCCCAGGAGTCAGTGGGCTTCCCTGTACTGTAAAATCGTGTTATTTCCAGACAGGAAATGATGCGATTTAAGGCGGACCGAGATCGAGGAGTGCATGATGGTTACCCACCATGCACTTCTTTCAGGAAGAGATGCCAGGAGACTACGGATGGGCTTCAGGTGCCCTCACTTAAAATGGTTTATTTAGCAAATAAAAATTTAAAAAAACGCAGTGGTGATTAAATGGCACCAAAAGGAAACTCTATTTGTGTGAAAAAAATGCTACAAATTTCATATGGGTATAATGACGTATGCCTGGGTAATTGTCATTCAAAATGCAACAGCACTGAAAGCTGAAAATAGGCCTGGGCAGGAAGGGGGTAAAAGTGCCCAGTATTGTAGTGGTTAAAGTGGTGACCCAACAACCCCCCCCCCCCCCCAAAATACCTAACTGAGGCAAAAACTTGATCCAGCGATGTGCATGAGAGAAAGGGCTCTCCTGGCTCTCTCCCTCCTTATTGGCTCAGACACAGAAGCAGGAGCCAGTGAGGTGGTGGGGCTGAGCCACGCTCTGTATGTCTTATGGACACACAGAGCTGGCTCAAGAGTGAGCATGCCCGAGTGCCCCCATAGCAAGTAGCTTGCTATGGAGGCACACAGCAGGGGAGAGGAGCCAGGTGTGCCGGCAGGGGACCCGAAAAGAGAAAGATTGGGGATGCTCTGTGCAAAACCATTACACAGAGCAGGAAAGTATAACATGTTTATTTATATATATTTTTTTGTTTAATTTGTACTCTTGCAATCACATAAAAGTGCAAGGGTATATCAGAAGCCCAGGAAAACACAAAGACAGCTGAAGGCTGGTAAGTGTGCAGGGAAAACTTTTGTTTTGTTTGTTACAGCGTGAAGCTCTTCCATGTACACCTTACTTTAAAAGCTACTTATAGATTGGGGTGTGCACCATTTTTGTTTAGCTTGCTGGAATTGACATGGGGACACATTGGTGGAAACACCATATGGGGAATCGTGTTTCTCTTCCCTTTATTTCACTCTACCGGGAACTTCCAAACATTTTTTCAATGGGGTGAATAGAAAATGGGGTGGCCAAGGCCAAATATCGTTATTAACATAATGTAGGGTAGACAATCCATTATACCCGCTATTTTGGCCTAAATGGGCACTTTAAAAATTGCCTGACTCCATGCAATATATTATTGGATACTACAGAGCAAATAGAAAGTGAAAGGATATCATCTTGTGAAATCCTCAATACAACCTGGTGGAGTCCTGCACTACCAACTGGATGCAGCAAATAGTCCACTGTTGATCCTGCTAGACAGCACAGAGTCACTTCCCAAAGTGTGCTTCCTGGCTGACACATTTTATGGGTGAACCCTCTATCTGACCTACACACCCATTATATAGCCATTCTCTTAATCTATGAGGTTTGTCTAAAAAGTTCACTGAATGGGCCAATATCTCAAGAGCAATACGGGGCAGGTGGCCATGCATATGGCTATCCAGAGACATGTCAAGAAGCGCCACCTAGCATGGAGTACACATGGCCATCAAGGTAAATCTGCTGCGGGCAGTCAAGCTAAAGCCTCGTATAGACGGTGCGACGGTCGTACAACCGAACGGACCAAATCGTATGTTGGCTCATGTATCTCGCGTACTGACGTGCATTAAGCAATCGTACAACCAAGCCGTACGTAGTGACGTGTTACGAACGTATAAAGAGTAAGTTCAGGTGCATGTCATTTGTGAATTAAGAACGAACGGACACTTCCGGTCGTTTCTGACTTCTGAGCATGCGTGTTTTGCACAGTACAACTTGTTGGACCAACTTCTCTCTGCCCATGGTACAACAGTCGTACGACCGCTTGTTGTGCAACCAAAGTTTTCTAGTTTGCTCATACAACGCCTATTGTACGACCGTCGTACGTCGGCTGTTCTAATTGTGCGTACTAATGGTCGGATGATCAAACAAGATCGGTCGTAGTTCCGTTTGCATATGACCGCCGCATCGTGTGTACGAGGCTTAAGTTAGTGTGAGAGGTAGGGTCACAATGCAGTGGAGCAACGAGTGAACATCAATGCTCCAAATTGGGCAAAACGGCAACGGAGATGAAAAGAAAGCAGAACGAATGGAAACCTCTGGAGATTTCATTACCATGTGTACCCAGGATTCATCCTTTCTGTGAACCATCATCACAGGGGATGAGACCTGGTGCTACCAGTTTGATCTGGAATCCAAGTGGCAATCGATGGAATAGCATTAACCACTTACCTACCGGGCCACTTTTTTACATTTGGCGGTCACAAACTAAAAACATTTTTTTTTGCTAGAGAATTACTTAGAACCCCCAAACATTATATATTTTTTTTTCAAACACCCTAGAAAATAAAATGGCGATTGTTTCAATACTTTTTGTCACACTGTATTTGCGCAGCGGTCTTTCAAGCGCGATTTTTTTGGAACAATTTTACTTTTTTGAGTTAAAAAATAAGACAACAGTAAAGTTAGCCCAATTTTTTGCATATTGTGAAAGAGGATGTTATGCCAAGTAAATAGATACCATACATGACATGGTTGAAAATTGCGCGCACTCGCGGAATGGCGACAAAGTCCGGTATTTAAAAAGTTCCATAGGCGACGTTTTAAAAATTTTTAACGGTCACCAGGTTAGCGTTACAGAGGAGGTCTTTTTCTAGAATTATTGCTCACACTCTGGCGATCGTGGCGATACCTCACATGTGTGGTTTGAACACCGTTTTCATATGTGGGCGCGACTTACGTATGCGTTTTCTTTGCTGCGCAAGCTCACGGGGACGGTGGCGATTTAAATCTTTTTTTTTTTTTTTTTATATATTTATTTTTAGCACTGTTCCTTTAAAAAAAAAAATCTGATCACTTTTATTGCTATCACAAGGAATGTAAACATCCCTTGTGATAGTAATATATGGTGACAGGTACTCTTTTTGGAGGGCCGGGGGGTCTTAAAGACCCCCCATCCCTCCTTTGCACTTCACAGTATTCAGATTCCCAAAAATGGCGATTCTGATTACTGTCACTTTTTTAAAATTGGCGCCGTTAGCCGCCGAGTAAACCGGAAGTGAAGTTGTGACGTCGCTTCCAGAATTTGCCGAAGGAGACCCGATCGGAGCCGATTACGGCTTCTGTCAGGTCTCCTTCCAGCCAGCGGACGCGCCGCATCGTCGCTCCGGTCTCCCGGTGGGACGGGAGGCTGGAGAAGAGCGGCGGAAGGCGGCGGGAGGGGGGTGTCCCCTCCCACCCCCTGGGGTAATGACCGAGCGGCTCCTGAGCCGGATCGGTCATTACCCCTGGATAGCCGACCGCCTGCTCTAAAAAATTATACCGGGATATAGCCTGCAGGTGCAGGCTATGTCCCGGGAGAGCCGCTCAAACCTGACCGCCGCCTATTTACGGCACTGGTCGGGAAGTGGTTAACTATCTTCCCCGCAACCCATAAAGAGTCTCCTGCAAAAGACAAAAGTTAAAGAAAATGTTGGTCTTCTTCGATAACGATGGCATCATCCATAAGGCATTGGTCCTTGGGGGTCAAACTGGGAACGAAGAAGTTTGGAAACGGTTGCTACTTTGCATATGTTCATCCAGAGTTGCACGGGACTGGACAGTTTATGTTGCTGCACGATAACGCGACTGCGCACTGCGCAAACTATGTGCGTCAATTCTTGGCTCAACGCAGCATACCTGTTCTCGATCATCTACCATACTACCCTGATCTGGCGTCTGCGGTCTTCTTTCTGTTACCCCGCCCGAAGGGTGTCATGAAAGGCGCACGTTTAGTGAATGTGGCGGCAATCCAAGAATGTGTGATCTGCGATCGATTCCTAAAGAGGCCTTTGCTGACAGCTTCTAGAAACTTTATGAACGTGGCCATACGCCATAGACACAGCTTGTACAATCAGTACATGAGTATTTACACTTATTCATAAATATGTATTACATACACATACATATATTACACATATTTACTGTATATACCCTCTGTGGTCAAGTAACCTGCAGCTGCGGATTTAACAAAGGGGTGGGGATGGTGGCTGATAACATTATCCACATATGGCCACACAACCATATTTGTACAATATCATTGACCAAATGTGGTCATGTGACCATGTTAGGTCAATGATGTCATCATTTGTTACGTGCAACTACAGAGTGGGGCAATAGCTGAGTGCTATCATGGGGCAGCTTCCTGCAAGATTGGACCAAACTGGGTTTAGCACAAACCTTAGCTCATCACTAAGGCCTCATACACACGGGCGTTTTGCACGCCGGCGTTTGTAGGCGTTTTTTGCAGCTCTCCATGTTATTCAATGGCCTTCTAAAAACGCCGGCATTAGTGAGCAGTAGAGGGCGTCGGCGTTAGTGAGCTGTTTTTAGAACGCGGGACCATCGCGTTCTGTAGCTGTAGCGTTTTGGCGGTTTTTGACGCCAATCGGCAAAACGCTCACTAACGCTTGCTAACGCCGTACCGGCGTTAACAAGCGTTTTTTGACGCCGGCGTTTTTAGGTTGAAAAATAGTAGAGGACTGATTTTTTTTTAAAAAAACGCCTATTGACGCCGACGCTCACTAACGCTCGCTAACGCCGATGCAAAACGCAGCAAAAAACGCAGATTTTTTAAAAAACGTCGGACCTGGCGTTTTGCTTATTTATTATAAAACGCCCGTGTGTATGAGGCCTAATAGAGACTACAAGTGGCTGTGCAGATGCTCAATGCCAGGGCTGGATTAACCACTTCCCATCCGGGCCATTTCTGGCACTCCTCTCCTACATGTATAAATCATCATTTTTTTGCCAGAAAATTACTCAGAACCCCCAAACATTATATATGTTTTTTTTAGCAAAGATTCTAGGGAATAAAATGGAGGTTGTTGCAACTTTTTATGTCATTCGGTATTTGCGCAGCGATTTTTCGAACGCGTTTTTTTGGAAAAAAAAACAGTTTCATGAATTAAAAAAAAAAAAACAAAACAGTAAAGTTAGCCCAATCTCTTTTCATAATGTGAAAGATGATGTTATGCCGAGTAAATAGATACCCAACATGTCACATTTTAAAATTGCGCAAACTCGTGGAATGGCGCCGAACTTTGGTACTTAAAAATCTCCATAGGCGATGTTTAAAATTTTTTACAGGTTAGGTGTTTTGAGCTACAGAGGAGGTCTTGGGCTAGAATTATTGCTCTGACTCTAACGCACGCGGCGATACCTCACATGTGTGCTTTGGACGCCGTTTACATATGTGGGCGCGACTTACGTATGCGTTCGCTTCTGTGCGCGAGCTTGCGGGGACAAGGCGCTTTAATTTTTTTTAAATTTATTTATTATTTTACTTTTATTTTTTTAATTTTGACACTTTCGCTTTATTTTTATTTTTTTGATCACTTTTATTCCTATTACAAGGAATGTAAACATCCCTTGTAATAGGAAAAGTGTGTGACAGGTCGTCTTTATGGACAGATGCAGGGTCTATAAGACCCCCACATCTCTCCTACAGGCTGGAAAGGCTGAGATCAGAAAAAAACAGACGATCTCAGCCTTTCCTTCCCCTTTAACGGCTGTTGTTTACTTCGTTTACGACGTGCGCCCGGGCCTCCGAGAGCCATAGAGATGACCGAGGGACAGAATCTCTGGCACTAACATCCGGCGGCAGGCGATTCCTTCTCCCGGCCACCGATCGCTCAGGTGAGTCGGGAGAAGCACCGGAGGGCGGCGGGAGGGGGGGGGGCTGATCTGCCGCTATGATTGTTCTTACGGTGATGGGAATCGCCTGCTCTAAAAAACGATACCTCAATGGTGCCTGCAGGTGCCGGTATCATTGAGATATCACCACTGAAAACCCAGGACGTCAATAGACGTCCTGCGGATGGGAAGTGGTTAAGAACATCATGGGCTTGGTGCTGAGGATTTTGGTGGGCATGTGATTTACATATCAATCATATGTACACACACAGAGCAGGGCAGGGCAGCATCAGTGACTCACTGGGCTGGCCCTATCTTAAAGTAGGGGCCTGGAGCTACAGCTCCAATAGCCCTTATGTTAATCCGGCCCTGCTCAATGCAAAGTCAGTTGTCACCGTCAGAAAGCCCACTCTAAAAAATGGCAGTCAGGAAGAGGTTGGGGAAAGTCAGCATCACTTAAAGGAAAAGGGTGAAAGCATTCAGAAAGCATTTTATTCAACAAACGAAAACTGGAGCAGTAAGGAATCCAGAGACCTCTGATGTGAACTGATGCTTGTGAAACTCCGACATAAAATACACATAGCATTTTTTACTGAATATCTTACCCCTCATCCAGGTTTCTGTGTATTCAGCTCCACACACAGAGCCAGAAGGACAAGTCACACCGGGGCCGGTACATGCGTCTGATGAAGAAGAACACTCTGTACAAGAGAGCGAGTATCCTAAAGAGAGAGAAAACACAACACAGGATGAACATCAACCATAGCAGACAAATTTTACCAAAATTGTGAGCCTCATTGATCATTCATTTTCAAACTGCTATTTTCCTATGTGTGTGTGTCAACCCAGAGATTAAAAAGATTTTCATTTGTTGAACGGATAAATATAACACTGCGACTTTTTTTTAGATACCCGATTGATAGTAACAAATTAATGTTGATCCTACCATGTTAACAGGTGACAACACTAACCAGAGGTTTCTATTGCTGTGACAGCCTTGTCACCTCACCCTGCTCATTCCCACATTCGGACTACAAGATGGCATTTTGATCCACAGCTTCCCTCTGTGAGTCTGCGACATCACTGCCAACCATGTCTCCAGACTTCCCCCAAAGTGATCAGAAACCATTGGAGGGATTGGCAGACAAGAGTGGCAGAAACTGAACAGTTGGTAAGTTGGACGAGTAGACCAGATGATCAGTAGATGAGTGAATCAGCAGCAAGATGTTAAAGTGGAAGTAAACTCCCATATCTGATTTTTACCTATAGGTAAACCTATAATAAGGCTTACCTATAGGCAGGGGCGTAACGATAGGGGTTTCAGGGGTTGCAATTGCAACCGGGCCCCATGGTCCAGGGGGCCCATGTGCCTCCCTTGTACACCTGAATAGGAGAGATGGCGGGGGTGGCATTTAGAGGACCCAATCTCCTCCATTTTCTTCTATCCAGTTTACTTGTCTTCTGCTGTTCCCAGGGCCCCTGTGTGCTTCCCTGGTCCCCCTGGGGCCTGCTGCAGAACTTGTGAAAGGGCCCCACAGCAGTACCGTAATAAAGGGACCCTCAATAGGCGTAAAGGGCCCCAGGATCAGTGGGAAGAGGGAAGGGCCCTGGCCAGGGGTCAGGGGGCCCTTCATAATTTCTTGCACCGGGGCCCTGAAGGTTCTAGTTACGCCTCTGCCTATAGGTACTGTAAATATCTCCTAAACGTGCGCCGTTTGGGAGATATTTACTGTAGATGCAGCCGGTGACATCACCGGCGCATGCGCTCTGAAGGAATGGCCTTGAGGGTTCCTTCAGAGTCCTGTGCTGTAAATAGCGGCATGGAACTGGCAAGAAGACTCAGTGAAGAATGAAGAGCCTGCAGCGGTGACAGCTCGGCGCTGGAAGGCTTTATTTTCAGGTAAGTTTAAAGGAGATGTCCAGCCTGAGCTCGTATGGCTGGGCTTCTCCTATGGGTCACAGGAGTGCAATTCGACCTTAAGGTCTGCTCTCTGCTGACATCAACAGTGTCCACCCAGGCACCACGTCATCACGTCAATGAAGTCTGGATCCGCCAGGTACCTGGATGGACAGCCGTCTCAGGCTCTCAGCGAGAGAGCCTCAGACAGCCGATCCCCAACCCTCCACAGCTCAGCGCGGAGGAGCAGAGCGGAGGACTTGCTGATTGACAGTCAGCAGCTCTCCGCTCAGCCTCAGGGATCTGTGAGAACCGAGCCATCGGTGGTGTTTGATGCATCGGTTCGGTGAAGAGGCACCAGGGAAAAGATGCAGCACCTATATAAGTTTAAAGGGGGAATAAAAAAAAAACCCATACTTCTCTTAACCACTTCAGCCCCGGAAGGATTTCCAGCTTTAGGACCGGAGCCCTTTTTGCGATTCGGCACTGCGTCGCTTTAACTGAAAATTGCGCAGTCGTGCGACGTTGTACCCAAATGAAATTTGCATCCCTTTTTTCCCACAAATAGAGCTTTCTTTTGGTGGTATTTGATCACCGCTGCGTCATTTCTGATCGCCGCTATAAACAAAAGAAAAGCGACAATTTTGCAAAAAAACCCAAATTTCTTACTTTTTGCTAAAATGCAAATCCAAAAAAAAAATATAAAAAAACATTTTTTTATCGGTTTTGGCCGATTTATATTCTTCCTTATATTTGTGATAAAAAAATCACAATCGGCGTTTATTGATTGGTTTGCGCAAAAGTGGTCGCGTTTACGGATGATGAGAATTCATTTCTGGGGTTTTTATTTTTTTTTTTATTTTTTACTAGTAATGGCGGCGATCTGCGATTTTTAGCGGTACTGCGATATTGCGGCGGACATGTCGGACCATTTTGACACTTTTTTGGGACCATTGGCATTTATACAGCGATCAGTGCTATAAAAATGCACTGATTACTGTGTAAATGCCATTGGCAGTGAAGGGGTTAACCTGCAGGGGGCGCTCTAAGGGTTAACTGTGTTCCCTGGGCGTGTTCTAACTGTGTGTGGGCTGCCTTAGCTGGGGAAGGGAAGTGGTCACAGCCTCCATGTACAGGAAGGCTGTGATCACAGCACTTCCCCCCTCACAGAACCAGTGTTGCCAACCGTCCGTAAATTTACGTAAAAATGGTGCCGTTTTTTGGGTGTCCGCAAAAGTCCGTAGCAGCCGAAAAGTGCCAGTAAAAACGGCGGCCATCGACTCTGGTCAGAGCTGTGCATGTGCAATTACGGAAATCCTCGAGTGGCGAGCTGGAAGATCCGATCCTGACCCTGAGACGAGTTGGATGACCACTCCTCCTGCTGCCAGTTAGTGCCTGTGCCCAGCCCATCCGCCCTCAAATGAGGTTACTGCATTTTCCACCCATACCACCGCCAGCCAGCACCTTACCGGAGCAAACGCTCCAGATGGATGGATCCTCCTGATTCCTGCCTGCCTCCCTGCTCTGGCTGACCCTGCAGCCCTCCTGGTGACGTCCTCCCGACGTCCCAGTCGGTCTCGTCCCTCCGTCCGTCCTTAGTCCTCCTAGGTAGGTAGACCTCGCAAACGAGGCCATTCCACGACCGACCGCCACCATACCCACCTTTTACGTCATTGGAGTAAACTCCCGCCTACCCGACCCGTGTCCGTGATTGACCGTCGTCCTCCTCACCAGTAGGTTGAGCAGAGTCCCAGTCCTAGCCTAGAAGGTCGAGCGGTGAGCTCCTAAAGGCATTAACGTGTACGTGTCGAGACTGGTCTCAGCTACCGGCGGCAAAAATGACCGTGAAAAGCCGACG
>BLSH010422335.1:97050-117791 GCA_018402905.1 Glandirana rugosa
GGTTACAACTGATAAAAATGCACTGATTACTGTGTAAATGCCATTGGCAGTGAAGGGGTTAACCTGCAGGGGGCGCGCTAAGGGTTAAGTATGTTCCCTGGGCGTGTTCTAACTGTAGGGGGGCTTGCCTAGCTGGGGAAGGGAAGTGGTCACAGCCTTCATGTACGTGAAGGCTGTGATCACAGCCCTTCCCCCTCACACAGAGCGGAGGTCCGTGTTTACATACACGGACCTCCGCTCATTCGCTCCGGGGGGGGCATCGCGGGTGGCCGGCGGCAATCGAAGCCGCCGCACCCGCTCCCTGGCCCCCCCCGAACACAGTGAGCGCGCGCGCTCACAATGGCTCTGTATCGCGCCCGCCGTCGTATGACGGCGATTTGCGTTACAGAGCCATTCTGTTGCCGTCAATTGCCGACCAGCGGTCGGCAAGCGGTTAAACGGACCTCTGAGACTATCACAGTGCAGGTGCATTTATACGGATACTTGATTACACACAGGTGGATTTTATTTATCATCATTAGTCATTGAGGTCAACATTGGATCATTCAGAGATCCTCACTGAACTTCTGGAGAGAGTTTGCTGCACTGAAAGTAAAGGGGCTGAATAATTTTGCACGCCCAATTTTTCAGTTTTTTATTTGTGAAAAAAGTTTGAAATATCCAATAAATTTCGTTCCACTTCATGATTGTGTCCCACTTGTTGTTGATTCTTCACAAAAAAATACAGTTTTATATCTTTATGTTTGAAGCCTGAAATGTGGCAAAAAGGTTGCAAAGTTCAAGGGGGCCGAATACTTTCGCAAGGCACTGTATATATGGATATATATGTTCAACCTAATTCATATAAAGTGCAAGTGCAGTATAAAACTATTACAGCATATATCAGACAACGTCCTATGACGAAACGCGTAAGACGGAGCCTTTGCATCATCGCGCACCCATGATCCCTTCGGGCTGAACCAGTGGACAATACGCCAGCCGCAGTGTTGCTCGAGTCTGACTTCCAAAGCTGTAGAGTAAGTGTACGGTACTAATATTGCTATACACATGAAATAGAGCTCACAGTCCCTTTTTTATTATACCTTACATTTGAAGGGATGTTGAGGAGCGACTTCTGACACCGGGGACAGTGACACCATTAGATGCGGTCCTTGAGAGGGCCGCTCAGAAGTGATCCTCGCGGCATTTCCTGTTATTAACAGCTGGGTTGTGTTTTACCTGAAAACACTTCGATTTATTACAGTGGGAGATCTAGGAAGTGTCTGGTTTAACCCTAGCTAAACCACCGTGGACTCGTGTTTTTTGGAGTTTTTGGATTGATGTAGCACAGTCTATACTTTGTGATATATACTGTAATAGTTTTATACTGCACTTGCACTTTATATGAATTAGGTTGAACATATATATCCATACATAAAAAAGGAGGGGGGCTGGGGGCGGGACTTTAAATGAGGTATACATTGATGCGATTTCAAACAAGGATACCAAATAATGTAAATATTTATTCTTGAACATTGGCAACAATACCATGCAATAATGGGTACATAAGAGACATAATAATCATGTAAACAATATATAGCAGACTTGTTGCACATGATTAAAAAAAAATGGGTTGATAAAAAACAAGCTCCAAATGGTGGAGTGCTGACAGCACATACTGTAACCTGGATAAACACATTTGCATCTAGAATATGTCCGACGCGTTTCGTGGAAGTAGGGCCACTCTTCAGGGGCTGATGTGAAATGAATAGAATCTGAAAAAGACATGGGCATGCCACTAAGGCACAGGCAAAGCGACCCTGCTGGGGAAGCCAAAAAATGATAAATAATAAAAAATGGTTAAAGCGGTAGTAAACCCGTTGGCAAGACAATAGCATAATATGTTAGTATGCATCGCATACTAACATATTATGAAATACTTACCTTAGAACGAGGCCCCCCGATGCCCGAGTCGGTAAGCCCTAAGGATGCTGACATGTTGGTCCTCTTCTTTCTTACGGGTACGCGGCTCCGGCGCTGTGAGTGGCCGGAGCCGCATGACGTCACTCCCGCGCATGCGCGCGGGAGCTCTTCTTTCCGGCAGCCAGCTCTGAGTTGCCGGACGCCTCGGCCGGATCATCAGAGTGCATGCGCCGCTAATGTCAGCGGCTGCATGCAGGGCGAATATCTCCTAAACCATGCAGGTTTAGGAGATATTCTTTTTTACCTACAGGTAAGCCTTACTATAGGCTTACCTGTAGGTAAAAACAGCTTTGGGGGTTTACTACCGCTTTAATAGCTGTAGATTGGATACATGATGAGCTACTTACACAAACCAGCATGCGCATGACAGTGAGCAGAGATAGGCAGGCTGACATGGACGCCCATACCGGGAGCTGAGGTGTTGTTTGTGGTACGAGGAAGCACAGGAAAGTGATAATTGTTGTCAGACTGTGAGTGCGCGCCGGGAGCACGCACATGGCCAGGACATCCATGGACGTCCACCCGGCAATTCAGATCTGCACTGGAGCCGTACTTTGGCTATAGCGCGGATCTGAACGGGTTAAAGAAATGCATTTGTTAATTTCCTTGTAACCTTTTTTGGATTTGTTGACATCTGTTACTATGTCTATTTGGAAATATACTTCCGTATCTCCAAAAATCGATTAGTTACAAAACGAGACACACATGTGTAGCTGTTATTCATGGTTAACTATAAACTGATGAGTTCTAGGAACTTTTAACCGATTGCCGACCGCCGATCGGCATCTGACGGCGACAAGCTGGCTCTCCTGCGCGAATCGCCGTCATATGACGGCGGCTGCGAGATTGTGTCCGGGGAGGGCCAGGGAGCGGGTGTGGCGGAGTCGATCTCCACCAGCCACCCGCGATGCCCCCCCCCCCCCGGAGTGAAGGAGCGGAGGTCCGTGTAAGTAAACACGGACCTCCATTCTGTGAGAGGGGGAAGAGCTGTGATCACAGCCTTCCTCTACATGGAAGGTGTGACCACTTCCCTTCCCCAGCTAGTGCAGTCCCCCTACAGTTAGAACGCTCAGGGAACACTGTTAACCCTTAGAGCGCCCCCTGCAGGTTAACCCCTTCACTGCCAATGGCATTTACACAGTAATCAGTGCATTTTTATAGCACTGAAAAAGTGTCAAAATGTTCCGACATGTCCGCTGCAATATCGCAGTACCGCTAAAAATCGCAGATCACCGCCATTACTAGTAAAAAATAAAAAAAAAATAAAAACCCCAGAATTAATTCTCATCATCCGTAAACGTAACCACTTTTGCGCAAACCAATCAATAAACGCCGATTGCGATTTTTTTTTATCACAAATATGAGGAAGAATATAAATCGGCCAAAACCGATGAAAAAAAATGTTTTTTATGTATTTTTTTTGGATTTGTATTTTAGCAAAAAGTAAGAAATTTGGGTTTTTTTGCAAAATTGTCGCTCTTCTTTTGTTTATAGCGGCGATCAGAAATGACGCAGTGGTGATGAAATACCACCAAAAGAAAGCTCTATTTGTGGGGAAAAAAGGACGCAAATTTTGTTTGGGTACAACGTTGCACGACCGTGCAATTGTCAGTTAAAGCGACGCAGCGCCGAATCGCAAAAAGGGCTCTGGTCCTAAAGGGGGAAATCCTTCCGGGGCTGAAGTGGTTAAAATGTCACCTATTGGCCTATTGACTATGCTGAACATCTGTTTAATCCATGCCACCTCATCCTTTAAATTTTACCAAAAATTGGGTAATATATTGTGTTTGCGTGTCCTAAAATTAACTTTAGCCTATTTTTTACTGAAAATGTACGTTTGATAAAATGTCGTGCAACTATACAATACATAAAATTGTATTTCTAAAACTCCTAAATTGTAAGCTCTAATGAGCAGAGCCCTTTGATTACTCCTGTATTAAATTGTATTGTAACTGTATTGTCTGCCCTCATGATGCAAAGGGCTGTGCAAAACTGTTGGCACTCGCTATATAAATCCTGTGTAATAGTAAAATAATAATAATAGTAATAATAATAATAAAATGCAGCACAATCTCATAAATTAACATAAAATAATTTGAATAATAAAAAAAAAAAAGCCCTATCCACAATCTCCTCTTAAACGTCTATAAAAACCTATAACCAATGTGCTGTAATAGTAATCTCTTAATTTATTCAAACTCTAGGTGATACATGCATACACCCCACATGCATCCAATATGCTCAATTTCTTTATTTGACCTCAATATGAATTATGGTCTCTATTCACTTGTTGCACCACCATGGGCTTTTAGTTATCTGTGGCCAAAGGGGATGAAAATTTCTATGGAGGAAATTGTAGATGAGAATTTGTTTTTTTATTATAATTATTTAATGTTAATTTATGTGATTGCGCTGCATTTTATGTAAGTGTAGTGAAAAGCACTGGGTAATGTGCTAGCAGCAATCTTTTTTGGGTATCACCATAGGACAGCGTTGGTTGTTCTTTTGAGCACAGTGTCATGCAAATATCATGCAACATGAACATTTAAAACCGTTTTATTCTCCAGGGTCCCTGCTTTCAGAAAATACCATTTGGAGGTTTCAATTAATCCCCAAGCTTAAAGTAATAAGAGTGTTAAAGTGCCCCTATTTTTGTTCAAGGTGATACGTAGACAAGATGGTATATGCCAGTGCCGACCCACCCTGTGCCACCCCAGGCTGTTGGGGCTCTGGTTTTGGAACTAAATATATCATTTTGCACACTAGTTTCTCAGATCCTGAGTCTTGGAGTGCTTTGAAGGACCAATGTATATGTACTTCTCGGTCAAAACTACAACCTTCTAAAATTGTCTAAATCACTTTAGATAGCTTTACTCTATGGTAGTGTGGATTCCCGTTATTTATTTTAAGAACTGCACATATTGTTTAAAATAAAATAAAATAGTGCATTGCTTTAAGAACATTTGTGAATTTGTAATTAAGATTAAGACACTCTTACCAGATGCTACCAAAGTCGAGAGCACACCAAGAATTTGGAGAAGTGATGCCATTATGAGAGTCTGCTGTATCTCTAGGTTGATGAAAGGAAGAACTGACTGAGATTGCTGGACTGTTTTATTTTGTAAGACTTATGGGCGTGGACATGTTGGGACTGATAATCATAAGAATTCTTTACCTCATTTCTCCCTTTCACCAACCTAGAAATACAACGGACTCTCATAATGACGTCACTTCTCCAAATTCTCTGTGTGCTCTCGGCTTTGGAAACTTCTAGTAAGAGTCTTGTTTCATTTCCATTTTTTTGATTTGATTCTCTCTAAATGCAAAGCCTGAAGGGTGAAATAAACTTCAAATAGTTTCATTTAATTTCAGATTTCTGAGATTGGAAATGGGCCTTATTTATCAATTTGTAGCCTTAAAGCATGACCCTTCTGTAGTCTAGACCACAGGGATGGACGGGAAGGCGGCAATCAGTGGCTTACCTTAGGAGGCAGATGATGAGGTGGTACTGGATCTAGTTTAGGGCTCCTGAAAGCTTAAAAAGGCTGTTGCTGCCCCTCCACCTGCTTCTCCTCGCTCCAGTTGCTTCTTCTCTTGGCCGAACAGGAAGTGGGTCCTGAGACCCGAATCCCCATGAGTCCTAAGACTCCCTAGCCAATCAGGTCTTAGGACCCGCTTCCTGATTGACCGGGAGGAGAAGCAGAAAGACATAAGTGAATATTAATTCACTAATCTCACACAACTGGGTGGGCTTAGGGTGCAGTGACCTGCACCTCGAGCCCACTCTTTTTTGAAGCCAATTAGAGCCTCAGGCTGTAATTATGTACTTAAAAAAAAACAAAAAAAAAAACTTTGAAATCCATGCATCCGGCACCCTGCATGTAGATTAGGGGCCGGGCACATACGGGTTAGTATTGTGTAACTGTCGGGTGCCACAAGGTGGGCTGCATGGTCACGGCATGTATTCCTAAAGGTAAAATTAAAATTTGGTATTTTCTTTCACTTTCACCCTCGGTTGTGTAGCACCTCCTAACACCCTCAAGGTATGGTAGCACCTCCAGAGGCACAGGGTGGGCCAGCATTTAACCCCAAGGCTTAGTCCATGTCTAAAGTGGGGGACTGAGACAGAATATTAAGTGCCAGTCACTTTTGTGTTTTTTAAAAAGTTATTGTAAAATGATCAATGAAGTAAGGGTTAGGGGTTCCAGATACCATGAATACCATTTACAGACTCTCCAGATCCGGATCAATGTCCAGCTTCACAGTGTCAGAAGTAAACTTAATTTTAAAAAAAAACAAAATCATGGTCCCCGGGTGGTTTAAGCACTGCATACTATCACATTATGGCATACTTACCTTAAAGGAGTTGTAAAGTCAGAAGGTTTTTTATCTTAATGCATTCTATGCATTAAGATAAAAAGCCTTCTGTGTGTAGCAGCCCCCCCCAAATACTTACCTGAGCCCCATCTCTATCGAGCGATGTCCACAAGTCCCTCGGCTGTACAGGACTCTCCCTCCTGATTGGCTGAGACACAGCAGTGGCGCAATTGGCTCCCGCAGCTCCGTGTCTGAATGGACAGCTTGGCTCGGGTGCCCCCATAGCAAGTTGCTTGCTGTGTGAGCACTCAACAGGAGGGAAGGGCCAGGAGCAGCGAAGACGCACCCGAGAAGAAGAGGATCCAGGCTGCCCTGTGCAAATCCACTGCACAGAGGAGGCAAGTATAACATGTTTGTTTTTTTCATTTTTTAATAAAAGCAAGACTTTACAATCACTTTAAAACGAAGCCCTCCTTCGGTGTGCTGTCACCGCTGACAGGGCTTCCATCTTCACCTGGTCTTCTTTCCAGGTTCACAGTGCTGCGGCCACTGTTTAAGCTGAGCCAAGATGATGTCACTCCTGCATATGTGTCTGGGAGTCATGGCCACTACTCAGAGCTCTGAAGGGACAGCATGACTATGCCATTCCCTCAAAGTGCATGCGCCACTGGCTGCATCTCGTGTGAATATCTCCTAAATACCACAAGTTCGGGCCGAACTTTTGCTTTTCAGTCGTTTGGCGAACAGCCGAACAAACGGGACGTTCAACCATTTTTTCGGCCCCCCGAACCAACCAAAATGCAATGGGGCACTGAAAAAGGCATTGCAAGCCCTGATTGGCTGAAGCAGTGAAAGCTTCAGTTAATCAGGGCACAGAGCACTGTCAGAGTCATGATTAGACACTGTCATCATGACTTTATCCAATCATGGCTCATTCCCATCCCACAGTATAAAAGTATTCTTTCAATGGCCGCCATTTTCAGTGTGATTTTGGCTGGAGAGAGATAGAACAGGGCTCTGTTCAGTGCTATTAGTTAGTGTGCTATACTGTGCTATTGTGCTTCAATTGTCAGTGTAGAATATTTGTTTAGTGTCAGTCAAGGGGTAGTGCGAGTGTAGTGAGGAGGACCATTATTCAGCTTTGCATAGTGTGCAGCTAGAGTAGGGACAGCTCAGATAGTTTCAGTGTAGTATAGAGAGACCATGTCACTAATTTTTACATTAATGTATAGCTAGACTAAGGACAGTTCAGATAGCATCAGTGTAGTGACGATCTATTTGATTGTGTTACTGCAAGTTTAACTCCATATAATTCTGTGTGCGTTACTGCTAGTTTAACTCAATATAGTTTTGTGTGCGTTACTGCCAGTTTAACGCCATATAGTTTTGTGTGCGTTACTGCAAGTTTAACACCATATAGTTTTGTGTGTGCGTTACTGCCAGTTTAACGTCATATAGTTTTGTGCGTCACTGTACGTTTTACCCATTATATTGCAGTATATTATAGTGTATCCGTGGAGTGTGTCTGTATAGTGTGAGTAATCAAATTAAAGTGCACCAAACACCACTTTAAACTTCTTAAAGTGCATCTACATACAGATTGCCACTTCTTCTTAACATTTGCTATTAAGCACCGCCCCCTCCCTCCCAATAATGTCTGAGAGGACAACAATGAGAGGCAGACGTTCCCTTTGCACTGTAAGGGGGCCAGCAACAAATGTGACCACAGGCAAAGGTGGGCGTGGTGGTCAGTCCTCAGGCAGGGCATCATTTCCTCTGTTTAGTGAGTTTGCCCGTGCTATCCAGCCCCAGCATGCAGAGGAGGTGGTGGACTGATTTACTAAACCTTCCTCATCCTCCTAATCCTCTGTCCCGCAAGCAGAGACAAGTGTGCAGTCCCCTGCACTTGCCAGAGTGGATAAACCTGACTTTTTGTCCACATCCATTCCTGCCATAGCCCCGACATCAGCTATGGAGGAGTCAGCTGAGTTATTTGACCACAGTGTCAGCCACTGGCTCCTTGATGATGCCCAGCCATTACTGGATTCAAATGTTGGTTCTGAGGTTGAGGATGACAGGAACATGAGCCTAGAGAGAGGGGAGAACAGCAGCATATTGCCAAGTTGTTTCCAGTGGTAATGATAAAGATGGAGGAGATGGAGATGATGATGATGATGATGATGATGAGGTCACTGACACAACTTGGGTGCCAGATAGAGCAGAGGAGGAAACTGAAGGTGAGGCGGCACAGCCCCAAGGAGGCCGACATCAAGTAATAGTAGAGAGCAGCCACCCTATTCCATCACATTCTGCAGCTGTTATCTCCCGGCCCACTTCCCAAAGCTCAGCTGTCTGGGCCTTTTTCAGCACATCTGTAGTCGGTTTGAGTCGAACGCTGCTGCCTTTTCAGCTGGTAGACTCTGCACCCTTTCGTGAATTTGTGGAATGTGCTGTCCCACAGTGGCAGGTTCCCAAAAGACATTTCTTTTCACGTAAGGCCATTCCAGCTCTCTACCGCCAAGTGGAAGGCAATGTTTTGGCCTCATTGGGCAGTGCGGTCAGCAGCAGGGTTCATATTACCACTAACATGGTCCAGCAGGCACGGTCAGGGACATTACCTTTCCTTCACGGTGCACTGGGTAACTCTGCTGGCAGCTGTGAAGGATGCAGGACAGAGTTCAGTTTTGGAAATAGTTCCACCACCGCGTCTCCAAAAAGCTGGTGGTGATTTTGCCACATCCTCCTCCTCCACCCCCTCCTCTTTTTCTACCTCTGTGGCCTCTTCTGCAGCATTGTCCTCTGAACCTGCAGTGCTCCCTAAGCGTTCAAAGGGCTATACAAGTAGTCAGGCAACAGTCAGACTAAAAGATTCCATGTGGTGCTTGAGTTAGTCTGTCTTGGGGACAGGAGCCACACTGGGGAAGAGATTCTTTCAGCTCTGCGTGGGCAGGCTCAGAGATGGTTGATGCCATGGCAGCTTGAGCCAGGAATGGTTGTATGCGACAATGACACCAACCTTCCTATCTGCCCTCTGACTGGGACAATGGACACATGTTCCATGCTTGGCACACGTCTTGAATTTGGTGGTGTAGCGTTTCTTGACCAGGTACCCAGGCTAACCAGATATCCTGAGGCAGGACAGAAAAGTCTGTGGTCATTACAATGCCAGTGCCCAGCTGGCTGAAATCCAGTGGGAATTCAGCCTGCCCAATAAACGCCTCATTTGTGACATGCCCACCAGGTGTAACTCAACAGTGCCAATGCTACAGCAGCTGCACGTACAGCAAAGGGCCATCAATGAGTACCTCTGTGAGCATGGCACCAGGACAGGCTCAGGGGAGCTTGGCTTTTTTTGCCACATCAGTGGCTAATGATCATGGATGCATGCACTGTTCTGTCACCATTTGAGGCCAAAAGGAAGGTGAGCAGCGACAATGCATGCATCAGTGACACTGTTCCACTAATATTCCTTCTAAAGCACATGCTTCGTGGAATCATGGACAGGGCACTTGAGGCAGAACATAGGGAGGAAGAGGATGGCTTTATTTCCTCTCAAGGCCCCCTTATGCAGGGAGGATTCCTGCAGAGCCACCAAACACACGGGAGGAGGAGGAGGATTGTGTCAGCATGGATGTGGAGTATAATACACAGCAGTCTTCAAGGGATCATGGTTTTCAGGCCCCAGAAACCCAAGGAGTTGTACGTGGCTGGGAGGAGGTTGTTCCTGATAATGTCATCCTCAGTGACCCGGAAGACACTCATGCCTCCTCGAACTTACGTTGCATGGGCTCTCTGATTCTGAAAAGTGTATCAAAGAGTGCGCCTGTCCACAGACTCGGTTCATAGGCTCACATTTATAAAAATGAATCAGTCCTGGATCAGCAGCTATCAAGCCCCTGATGCTGATGCAACTGATTACATTTGCTAGGGATCTGGGATCCCTTGAAGACTGCTACTGCTCCTAGGGCACCACCAAAACCCAAGGCCCAATTTTTCTGCACCTGGTCTACAGGGGCATGCCATAACAATTTTTAAACTAATTTAAAACAGCGGGGCCCATTCCTGCATCCAACAAGAGGAACTGCAAGGGGTTACAGTGTTCTGGCACCGCCTGCACCCAAGGCCCGATTTTTCACCACCTGTTTGACTGGGGGATTTTGTCACAATGTTTAAACTAATTTACAACATCAGGTCCTGTTCCTCCGTCCAACAAGAGTAACTGCAAGGAGTTACAGTGTTCTGGCACCGCCAGCACCCAAGGACCAATTTCTCCTTCGTTCATCGACGGACACAGCGCCTCCTTAATCTTGACCAGTGGGTTATATTGCCACCTTCAGGAGTAGGACTAGGCAGACATAAAACTTGGTTATGCCCCATGGGCTGTCCTCAGTCCCTATATAACCCCCTCCCTGCTCCAGGTACTCCGTTTTTTCTGTCTAGTCAGGAGTAGGGACCTAGCTCCTTGGTGGGATCTTTTGGGTCCTAGCAATTTTTTATTTTTTCTTCATTCCATGCATCTTCTGGGAGATCTACAATCAACTGCCGGGCTGTGTGAGGGGCTGGATAATCTAGATCCAGTGGTCTTCCCAGTCCAGCCAGCGAGTGCGTGCAGACCGCAGTTATGCGCTAGGTCAGCCGCAACATAGCCTCAACGGACGGAGGCTGACCCGCGAGTTAAACGTCTCGCAGGGTCGCATATGACCGGGCTTTGGTCCGAGTCGCAGCGTCACCCTGGCCGAAAGCCCCCCACTTCGGTGGTGAGGATCCTGTCTGGAGCGACACCCCCAGCCGTGGAAAGGGTAAGTACAGTCCCCCCTCCTTCTGTGTGGTGGTGGGGTGGATGCAGGTACTCTCCAGGGATGGTCGGACCTGCCCGCAGGATCCCTCCTCCCATCCTAAAATCCCTCAGTTGAGCTGGACTCCCCCTTCCCCCCAATGAACTAGTGGGGTCCCAGGACAGGCGGCAGGGACCCTGGGGGGTCTCTCTCTTCATTCCCCCTCTGTAAGGGGCTTGAGTGTGTGTCCTGCCCTGGTGGTATAGGGGGGTTCCAGTGCAGAGGGGCAGTGGAGACCCCTAGGTGCATTGCTTTGCTGTGCAGTGCAGCATGAGGTATAGTGCAGTTTAGGGGCCCCAGTGCAGAGTGCACAGCGGTAGCAGAGTGCACAGTAGAGTCCTCTAGGTGTTCATCCTGCCAAGTGGGGTACAGTACCTTTGTGAGTTCCCTTGCAGAGATAGCACTAGAGATGATCCTGGCAGCATGCTTCAGCGTGTCAAACGACCAGCGGCCATCTTGGAGAAGTCCAATGACATCACGGAAGCCATTTTCCATTAGTTTCACTGGTTTCCGGCTGGCGGCCATGTTTGTGTAGCCTGATGTCACGGCAGCCATATTTCATTGGTCTACTGAAATGCTGGAGGACTGAAGCCTCATGAAGATGCTCCTCCTCTTCCTCTCTCTCCTCTTCCTGCCTAGGATATATAAAGGGAGATGGGTTGCTGATGCTGAATGGTGGTAGGGTGAGTCTTTGGAGGTCCCTCGAATCTCTGTACCTGCTGACAGGTACCCTGAGCATTGGGGGATCCCTTAGTAGTGCTAAAAGATCTTTTGTACTGCAGGGTCTTCCCTTTTCCTGATGGAGCCTCAGGGTCACATCTCCCCCACTGACCTCCTCATGGAGTGGGCAGGTCCCTCAGAACTCCAGCTTCCCATGGCTGCGCTGACGGCGGTCCTAGAGTCATTTGTATCCTGGATGGAAGTAGCATGTGGGCAAGGGCCCAGGAGGAAGCATCCCCCGCCTTCCCCTGCTCAGTCGGTCTCATCTGATTCTGAGCCTGATGCCGCTGGAGATGTGGTGTTTCCTGACCCATCCGATAGTGAGGATGACTCCTCCATGGTCACCACAGCGAGTGAAAAAGCGCTGGTGGATGCACTTATTACTGCAGTGCATGAGACTTTAAAAATGGAGGATGCGGCTGGTGTGGCCACGGACGTGGCTGTGGCTTTTGGTACACAAAAGTCATCTTGTGCACCAAAGGTATTTCTTTATCTGCCTTATTTTGATAGGTTTACCTATAAAGAATGGGAACAACCAAAGTCACCATTTGTGGTCCCCAAACGTTTTGCAGTACATTACCCCTTTGAGGAATCACTTATAAAAAAGTTGACCAGTCCACCTGTGGTGTACCCTCCTGTTTCCAGGTTGAATAAAGCAACCATGATTCCAGTAGAGGATTTCCCATCCTTTAAAGACCCAGCCAATAGGAGAGCGGAGTTTGTATGTGATGCATCTTTGGATGCGATTCTCCTGCTGTCAAAACTTTCTGTTTCAGCGGTAGTGATTAGACGTGTGCTTTGGCTTAAGAACTGGTCAGCAGACCAAGCTTCTAAGAAAGCGCTCATAGATCTGCCCTTTCAAGGCGATTGCCTGTTTGGGGCTACCCTAGATGACATCATTAAGGGTGTCATGGGGGGAAGAGTATCTTCCTGCCACAGTCTAAGAAAGGGAAGGGGCCCTGTAAATGTGGGCCTTCCTTCTCAGACCATAAGAAATTGTTTCGGGCCCCCGGGACTGCAGACAAGGGAAACAGGTCTTTCAAGTCTTCCACGGGGGGTTCCAAGCAATCTTGGTCTGGTAAGCCCAGAGTGGGCTATCCCAGTCCCGCAGACAAGACCCCTTCAACATGAAAGCCTGCCCTCACCCACTACTGGGGTGGGGGGACATCTTTGCTGGCTTCCAGCCTTGTGGACCTCCTTCGTGAGCGTCAGGGGGATCCACGAGATGATTCTTTTGGGGGTTCCCAGAAAGTGGGGCAAGGTTTGTCCATTTCAGGTTGTTTAGTCCCTGAATCTTCTGCAGATAGAATCCCTGCAAAGGTTCAGATGACGTCCAGAATACCTAAGGTTCCCCCTATCCCTGTCCAGGGAATTGGATTACCTAGGTCTGATTTAAATTCTGACCGGGGGGTCCTTCCTCTGGACAAACTTCAGGAACCACAGGTGGTTCACCGGCTGCTGTCACACAGACAGCTTTCTCTCCCAACTTGCATACAGGTTCTGGGTCAGGTGGTATCCACCTTCAAGACAGTTCTGCTTGTGCAGACCTGCATGCAGCTCCTTACGCAGGTTCTGCTCCACAGGAGGATACAGAGGTTCTTGGCGAGGTCAAGGGTGCCTCTGGTAGACGCCGCAGTTGCAGTTGCAATCACAATGTACCCCATACCTTATTAAAGGGGGCTTCCAGATTCTGATCCTGCAGACCCCCACAAGCACCGACCAAGCTTGTGGGGAAGAGGCTCTTGTGCCCATCAACATGGGGACAAGGTGCTTTGAGGAGGGGGCAGAGCCTACCTCCCCCAAAGCACCCATACTCCCCATGTTGAGTGCATTTTGGCCCCCCAATCCTAATCGGCCAGGGCTGCATGCTCGGATAAGGGTCTGGTTTGGACTTTAGGGGGAACCCTACTTCAATTTTTTTTTTTTTTAAATTGGCGCGGTGTTCCCCTTAATATCCAGGAGCCAGGTTTGGTTTTTTAGATTGCTGGGAACCGGCAATACATTACAGCCGCAATTTTAAATGACAATTTTTCCTATGGAAATGTCATTTTGCTCTGGTTATGTTCTAAACCTGACAGAGATGCGCCCATTTACAGACAGACTAAGGACATCCCAAGGGCACAATATTTATTTATCTTTTTTTTTCACTTTAAGCATTTTTAAAATCACTGCTCCTGAAAAAACGATCAATTTAAAAACTTTTTTTTCAATGACACATTTCCCCTAGGGCAGGACCCGGGTCCCCATACACTTTTTAGGCCAATAACATTGCATATAAGCCTTTAAAATGAGCACTTTTGAGTTTTCATGTTCGGGTCCCATAGACTTTTACGGTGTTCAAATGTTCACGCAAACTTTTTGTCTGTTCGCATGTTCTGGTGCGAACCGAACCGGGGGGTGTTCGGCTCATCCCTAGTTGCTATCTGCAAACTGTGTCTCGGGCCCATCAAATGGGGCAGAAGCACCAGCTATTTGGGTACCACATGCTTAACAAAGCATTTAATGTCCAACCACTCAGCCCGTTGGCAAGAGCACCTAAAAGCCACACAAAAGGGGCACAAATCTGTCCCTCCTCCTCCTTACCCACTTCAGTCTGCCCCTGCTATACCAAGTCATTACCTCTCAGCAGCCTCCACTGACAAGAATGATGGTAAAGCACAGGGTGTCCCAGGTCCTAGCAGCACATCTGCCAGCAGCACACCACCAGCGGTAGACTGTAGCTGGCAAATTTCTCTGCCCCATCTGCTGCAGCGAAAAAAAAAAATGCAGTCCCTGCCACCCACATGCCCAGCATCTAAATGCAAGCTTGTCAAAGCTGTTGGCTCTCCAAGTTCTGCCTTTCAGCCTGGTGGATTCTTCCCCCTTCCGTGAATTCGCACAATGCGCTGTACCACAATGGCAGGTTCCCAGTCACTACTGCTCTTCACGTAAGGCCGTTCCATCTCTCTATCATCACGTGGAAGGGAATGTTCTGGTATCGTTGGGCAAGGCAGTCAGCCGTGAAATCCACCTTACTGCTGACACGTGGTCCTGCAAGCAAGGGCCGGTACGATATATTTTGTTCACAGCACACTGGGTAACGCTGCTTGCAACTCGGAAGGATGCAGGACAGGGCTCAGTGCTGCCGCTTGTTGTGCCCCACGTCTTCATACAGCTGGTGGTGATGATGCCAGACCTGTAAGCTCTACCCCCACCTCCTCCCCCACCTCCATGCCCTCCTTTGCAGAATTGTCCTATGAACATCAGGTACCCCCTAAGCATTCAATGGGCTATTGCATGATTCAGGCTAAAATGTGCTATGCAGTGCCTCAGCTAGTGTTTCTAAGGCACAGGAACCACATCGGAGAAGAGATTCTTGCAGCTCTGCAGGGACAGGTGGTTCACACCACGCCAGCTGGAGCCAGGAATGATGGTGTGCGATAATGGCTCAAACCTCCTGTCCGCCCTTGGACAGGGAAAGTTGGCACATGTGCCATGCCTGGCACATGTCCTCAATTTGGTGGTGCAGCATTTCCTAAATACATACCCAGGTTTGGAAGATGTACTAAAGCTGGCCAGAAGAGTCTGTAGCCATTTCAGGCGGTCTTACACAGGCAGCGCTTGGATGGCTGAAATTCTGTGGGAATTCCACCTGGCCGCAAACAGGTGGAACTCAACTTTGGCAATGCTGCAGTGGCTATACATGCAGCAGAGGGCCATCAATGAGTACCTGTGCCGGTACGGCACGACAACAGGCTCAGACCGCCTCAGCTTTTTTTCCCCACACTAATGGCTGATCATAAAGGATACATGCACTGTACTGTTACCATTTGAGGAGGCCACAAGGATGGTGAGCCATGACAGTGCATGCATCAGTGACACAATCCCTGTTGTGTTCCTGCTGGAGCAGACCCTGTGTGGCATTATGGACAGGGCACTGGAGGCAGAGCAGCAGGAGGAAGAGGAGGACTTCCTTTCTTCTCAATGCCCACTTTATCCAGACACCATCATTTCTATGTCACAGAACACACAGGGGGAGAGAGGGAAGGAGGATGAGGAGGAGGATTCTGACACTTTTTCAGGCTTCGAAGAAGAGGAAACATGCGTCAATCTGTAAGCGATGGCTTTCCAACCCCAGGCCCCTTGTACGTGGCTGGGAGGAAGAAGTTCCAGATGCTGTCAACCTCAGTGACCCCGAGGAGTCTGCTTCTCAAGCCTCTGCAAATTTGAGATGCATGGGCAACCTGATGCTTCAAAGCCTGCGAAAGGACCCAAGAATACATAGCATAATAGAGAATAATCATTACTGGTTGGCAACCCTCCTTGACCACAGTTATAAGGGATAGGTCTCAGAACTCATCTCATCTCCACAGAAATTGCAATTTTTCCCAACTCCAGTGGGTTACAGTGTCGTGGAAAACGTAGTTTTGAGTCTTCTGTTGGTCAAGAGAGGAGTGTTGGAGAAGGCATCCGCCTAATTGATGCATTTCAGAATTTCTTTAGTCCTCGCTGCCCTGGACTGTCAGTTTCCACATCCCATCGGCAGCATCTGCATCACATGGTGGATGTTTACCTTGGGGCCAAAACAGAAATGGGCAGCTTTCCAGTTGACGATCCACTGGCTTACTGGGTCATGAGAATAGACCACTGGCCAGAACTTACCCAGTATGTTAATGAGTTGTTAGGCTGCCCTGCATCCAGCGTGTTTTCAGAACATGCATTCAGTCCTGCAGGAGGTTTTGTTACTGATCACAGAACGCATCTGTCCACCATCTGTGACCTGTTTGACTTTTATAAAAAATCAGTCCTGGATTACCAGCTATGAAGCTCTTGCTGCTGATGTCACTGACTCATTTTTTTGGGGATGTGGAATCTCTGCCGGACTTAAAGGCTGCCTAGCTTTGAGGGTGTTCAATCATTTCACCTGGAAGAATGTTTTTGGTATAGGTTTCATGGGCACAATTAACACCCAAAGACCAATTTTTTAACACCTGTTTGACAGGTGCATATCATTGCATTTTTTTTGCCTTCGTGAAGAGCACCTCTATAGGGTTACGGTGTGAAGACGCCACCGACACCCAAAGAGTAATTTTTCTGCATCTGTTTGACAGGTGCATATCATTGCAATTTTTTACTTTCGTCAAGAATACCTCTTATTTATGGTGTGAAGGCGCCACATACACCCAAAGCCCACTTTTTCTGCACCCATTACTTCTATCCAAAGTCAAAGTGACACCAGAATTTATGCAAAAAAATGTTTAATCTTGTTCCCAGTGCCCTACATTGTGGCCTCATCATACACACTGACTCCCCAGCTGTTGCTGAGCAAAATAAAGGCAACTTTCAGGGAAAATGTCTTTTTTTGGCTTTATAAATGCGATTACTGCTGCAGCAGATTCTAGACATGGTACAGATCTGTCGCTTTACAGGTAGATTAAGGGAAACCCCCAGGCACTATATTGGAAGGAATTTTTCATTTTTATGTTTTAAAAATCAAAAATCGCTGCTCATTTAAAAGTTTTTTACAAACTTTTTTTTCATTGATACACGTCCCCCAGGGCAGGACCCAGACCCCTATAACCATTGTATGCCCAATTACTTGCATATAAGCCTTCAAAATTGGCACTTTTGATTTTTGACGTTCAGGTCCCATTTAATGGGGTTCGTTATATGGGTCCAAACTTTCGCAGTGTTCAAAAGTTCTGGTGCGAACCGAACAGGGGTCCATTCGGCTCATTCCTAATTATAAGCTTACCTGTAGGTACAAGTTCAAAAGCAGAGTTTACTACCACTTGAAGCTTACCTGACAACACTATTGATAGTATCTTATCTGGTTCACAGACTTTTCTATCTCCATCTACTAGGCTTAGTGCATCTTCCAAGCGAGTCACCAGGCCCTTCTGAGGCACCAGCCTTCTTTCTGGCTTTCTCCAGCAAGGGGCTTCCTCTGGATCTTCTCCTTGACACAGCTTCCTCCAGACCAGGCAAGACAGCTTCAGGACCACTTCAACACACGTTAGGCTCCAAAAAAAGTAATGGGCCTAACAGCAGAGCTCCAAATAGCAGAACATCCTTAGGCCTATGCCCAACGGAAGTGAGCAAGCAAATGGCCCGGCACAAATATTTATATCATCCCCCAGCATTCACCAGTGGCCTAAACCTCCTACTGGATTGATTGAAGGAAATGTGACTATTGATCTCAGTCTCATCATGAAATCTCTTACTATGGCCAATGATACCAGTGACACCTACTATTGACAGTGAGAAATCACAACCCCACTGAGTTTAGGGAAGACCAAGTGAAAAATACACAGTTAGATTGAGCTGCCTACCACCCAACCAAAAACTAAATTTAACTAGTAGTCCCTGTGTAGGACAAGGGGGTCACAGTTATCAGGGTAAATGGGAGAAACAGAGAGGGTGAATGTCTACTCGGGGGTACACACAACAATAAATACCTTTGCATGAGCTCACACCTTTAGAGGCACCAGGTCTGGCCTGAGCAGTATTCTCTAGCTGTGCTTCCACATACCCTCTATATGTCTTTCAGCAATGGCACACACTGAGAAGACATTCCCAACAGGTAAGGAAAATGAAGAGTCAATGCTTTACTTGAATAATCTACATATACAGTGGGGAAAATAATGATTTGATCCCCTGCAGATTTTGTAAGTTTGCCCACTGACAAAGAAATGAAGGGTCTATAATTATTATCATTCAGTGATCTGGCTGAGGGAAGAGGTTTGCATGCAAGGTTTTGCAATACATGGCCCCTCCATGTGGCAAAGTCGGCCTGTACCCTTAGCAGAGAAACAGCCCCAAAGCATAATGTTTCCACCACTGGGCTTGACAGTAGGGATGGTGTTCTTAGGGTGTTTCTTCCTCCAAACACGACGAGTTGAGTTAATGCCAAAGAGCTCAATTTTGGTCTCATCTGACCACAGCACTTTCTCCCAATCCTCCTCTGAATCATTCTTGTTCAATGATGTTCATTGGCAAACTTCAGACGGGCCTGTACATGTGCCTTCTTGAGGGCACTGCAGGATTTCAATCCATAGAAGTGTATGGTGTTAACAATGGTTTGCTTGGTGACTGTGGTCCCCACTGCCTTGAGATCATTCACAAGCCCCACCTGTGTAGTTCTGAGCTGCTCCCTCACTTTTCTCTTAATCATCTTTACCCCATGAGGTGAAATCTTGCATGGAGCTCCAGACCAAAGGCGATTGATGGTTATTTTACATTTCTTACATTTGGGAATAATCGCTCCAACAGTTGTCTTCTTCTCACCAATCCTCTTGCTGAAGTTCTTGAAGGCCATTCCAGCCTTGTGCAGGCCTACAATCTTGTCCCTGACGTCCTTTGACAGCTCTTTTGTCTTGCCCATGATGGTCAGGTTTGGATGGAAGCAAGAGATCCTGTGGACAGATACCTTTTATGCCCATAACGAGTTGTCATTAGGAGCACCTTCTTAAATTGACAGGACTAATCTGTGTACCACATGAGCTCCTACTGCAGCCAGTCTGTGGGAGGCAGAATTATTGTTGGTTGGTTGGGGATCAAATACTTAATTTACTCACTGAACTGCAACTCAAATTTTTAACATTTTTATAATGTGTTTTTTTCTGGATTTTTGGTTGATATTCAGTCTCTATCATTTACAATACACCTATGATAAAACATATAGACCCTTCTTTGTAAGTGGGCAAACTTACAAAATCTTCAGGGGATCAAATCATTATTTCCCCCACTGCCCATGCTTTAGTCATCCTGGTCCCAGGTGAATATTTCAGTTGCAGCCAGAACATTGGATAAGTGATGAGAGAGGGAATTAAAGAGTTGCCAGTACCTTTACAGGGAGTCCGGCATCCCTAGACATGGAGGAGTAATCTCAAAAGTCCTACGGGTTTCCTCCCCTGCTTATCCCTCAAGGGGGAAGAACATTACAGACTATGGGGATGATTTACTAAAGGCAAACAGACTGTGCACTTTGCAAGGGCAGTTGCTTCATAGCTTTGTAAATGAGGTAGAGCTTCACTTTGCAAAGAAAAGCCAATCACATGCATGAAAAAAAAACAAAAGAAAAACAGCATTTTTTGCTTGCACATGATTGGATGATGGAAGTTAGCATAGCTTATCCTCATTTACTAAGCTCTGGAGCAACTGCACTTGCAAAGTGCACAGGGGAGAATTTTATGAAAACTGGAGAGTGCAAAATCTGGTGCAGCAGCTGTGCATGGTAGCCAATCAGCTTCTAACTTCAGCTTGTTCACTTAAACACTTACCAACCTGAAGGTTTTCCAGCTTTAGGACCAGAGCACTTTTTGCGATTCGGCGCTGCGTCGCTTTAACTGACAATTGCGCAGTCGTGCGACTTTGCACCCAAACAAAATTTGCGTCCTTTTTTTCCCACAAATAGAGCTTTCTTTTGGTGGTATTTGATCACTTCTGCGTCATTTCTGATCGCTTCTATAAACAAAAGAAGAGCGACCATTTTGCAAAAAAACCCAAATTTCTTACTTTTTGCTAAAATTCAAATCCAAAAAAAAATTATAAAAAAAAATTTTTTTTTTCACCGGTTTTGGCCAATTTATATTCTACCTCATATTTGTGATTAAAAGAAAACACAATTGGCGTTTATTGATTGGTTTGCGCAAAAGTGGCCGCGTTTACGGATGATGAGAATTAATTTCTGGGGCTTTTATTTTTTTTTTACTAGTAATGACGGCGATCTGCGCTTTTTAGCAGTACTGCGATATTGCAGCGGACATGTCGGACATTTTTGACACTTTTTTGGGACCAATGACATTTATTCAGCGATCAGAAATTTAAATGTCCATTGATTACTGCGTTTTACCAGCGAGAAGAAAACAAATATCTTCGCTAGTCTTTACTGCGTCTTCACTAGTTTATGGTGGTTTTCTTTCGAGA
>BLSH010422335.1:125689-144654 GCA_018402905.1 Glandirana rugosa
GTTTCTTTCCGGCTGTCGGGAAATAGGTCAAAAACGTCTAGAAATACAAACTATTCCTAACCCTAACAAACGTAACCCATCTCTTCGAAGCGTTTTGACTAGTAGAACTTTTCCGTTGTAGAAGGGCAATTACTCTCCCCCTCCGAGTAGGTCCTCAGGTTAACACAGTGTTAAAACCTCTAATCGCCTCCTATCAATTCCAATATTTCCCTACTCCCAAGAGATGGCTACAAGTGCGGGTCCATCCACTACACTAAAAAACATAAAGATCTGCAAAAACTGGATAAAGGGCTGTCGGCCTTTCTTTGGCAACGAAAAAAGCCAAGAATCACTTTATCTAAGCTCCGACTCCCCAGAGGAGAAGGAGGTCTAGGGCTTCCACATGTGAGACTTTATAATCTGTCCTGTGCGCTAAGATGTGGTCTGGACTGGATTACCGGACGGTCCAGATACACCAACCACAAAATTGAATCAGCAATTGCCTGCCCATATGATCTCACCTCCATCCTCCACAGCAACCTGACCTGCCTACCGCCCCATCTCAAAAATAACCTTTTGGTGAGGGATACAATCATAGCCTGGAGAAACACAAGGAGGGCCCAGCGCCTGCATACGAACATATCAGCATTCCTCACAGTCCGGGGGAACCCCATGTTCAGGCCCTCCACCCAACACAAGGCCTTCCAGGACTGGGACCACCTCAATATCAAGAAACTCTCTGACCTGTTTGACACTCACTCCGGACAGGCTTTACCAACACAGGTAATACAGGATATATTTAAACTGCCGAATCACCATTACTTCCATTTACATCAAATCACCACATTTGTAAACAAGACTTGTCCGGACCCACTTCTAAGATTCCGACCTTCAGTATTGGACCCCATGATTCAAAGTCAATCGTTCACTGTCTCCAGCATCTACAAGAGCCTACTACCTTTCTTCTCACAAGCCCTTGACAACTCCTCTATAAAAGCCTGGCTCAAAGATCTCCCAATGGACCTACCCCAGGACACAATACTTGCGGGACATAAAAAAACTCTCTGTCTGACCACCAATGAAGCCTGGAGGGAAACACAACTAAAGATATTGCACAGAGCTTACATACCCTACTATATTCCTCCCGATCTTCCAGGTACCAGGTGCTGTCCATGGTGCAATACGAAAAACCCGACCCTGTCTCAGAGACTCTGGCTATGCTCATCTATAGCAACATTCTGGACCCAAGTAAAGTCGTTTGCAGCCAAGGTAATTGGCCAAGACATCCCACTACATCCGGCACTAATGATATTTGGGGATAGCTCAGCTTTTACCTCCAGCGCATCAGGCACAAAAGTGCTAACAGAACCCTAGATTTACTTGTGTATGCTGGCAGCTCGTAAAACCATTTTGATCCACTGGACACAAACCAGCCTCCCCGGTGTCCAAGAAGTCCAAAGACAACTAAACACACTTATGTTTAGAGAACTACTGGACATCTGGGCTAACAACCAAAACTCGCAGAAACGATTCCACAGGAGATGGAACTCATATATTCAGGCTACATTTTCTAAGGAAGACCAGGAAGGACTCACCCCCCCCCCCCCCCACTTATACAACTTGAGACATAGCTTGAAAGACCCACCAATCAGTTAGACCATGTCTAACCTCCTACATCCTCATAATAACCGGAAACGGAGAAAACAAACTCTCTCAACAATGACAGCTCATACTAGCCCAACGGGGCCAAAACCTGTCAGTCCTTGTTACTCCCCCTGAGCTATGTTAAGTTACGATGCATAAATAGTTAACTGCTCTCTTTAACCACGCTTGAATAATAAGTGTATCCTCCACGCCAAGTGACTTACGAAAATACCGTCACCCCCCCTTCTCCTGATATCTAACCATCTCATCATAGCCTCCTGGACGCTGACCCCCCACCTGCTATCTCCCCTTCTCCCTGTTAGGGGGAGAGGGCGAGAGGAGCAGGAGAACCAGGTCTCCCCTTTCTATCCAGGCAAAACTATTAAACACCCCCCCAGATTATCAGGATGCGTATTATACAACGAAGGTGACTTGGCCTGCAGGAAACTCTTCCCCTTCCCCCCCTCTACCTTCTACTTACCCCCACCACTCGCTAAATCCTTCTAATTTCCTGTATACCTTCTCTCCCCCCCCTCCCTCTCTCCTTCCCCCCACCTCTCCTGAGAAAATGTCAATGTATAAAACGGCACTTATGTCACTGTTAAATATTGACCTAATAAAATTTGAAATAAAAAAAAAAAAAAAATTCATTTAGATTAGATTTGTTAGATTATTTATATGCATTACCAGTGCCCGTGTCTGTATGTTTTAAATAAACAAAGTAAAAAGCAAAATGTGCAATGTTAGGATCACCAGGTGAAAATAAAGGAAAAAAGCATGAAAATAGATAACTAATGCAGCCCCCACATCTAAGCAATAGCAAGTTGTAATATATTTTTATTGAATTTAGTTAGCCTTGAGTTATATAAACTAGAGCTAAACATTTGGAGATGGCAATACCCCTGGAGGATTGGCATACCTCATTCCTGTTTACTCATAAATCCTCGATATCGGGTTATACACTTCAATACCATGCACTTAAAACACATCCTGCCCAGACCAATTTTCAGCTTTCAGTGCTGTTGGGCTTTGAATGAGAATTGCGCGATCGTGCGACCTTGTATACAAACTAAATTTTTATAATTTTGTTCCCACAAATAGAGTTTTCTTTTGGTGGTATTTGATCACCCCTGCGGGTATTATTTTTTGCACTACAAATTAAAAAAGACCGAAAATTTTGAAAGAAAAAAAACTTTTTTCTTTGGTTCTATCACAAAACTTTGTATAAGTACATTTTCTCCTTCACTGACGGGCACTGATGGGCACTGATGAGGCTACACTGAAGGGCACTGATGAGGCAGTACAGACTGGCACTGATGAGGTGGCACTGATGTTGAGGCACATATATGCAGCACTGATGGGCACTGATAGGTGGCACTGATAAGCAGCACTGACGGGCACAGATAGGTGGCACTGACATGCCCCACTGATGGACACTCATAGGTGGCACTGATAGGTGGCACTGGGCACTTATGGGCACTGATAGGTGGCACTGCTGGGCACTGATAGGTGGCACTGGTGGGCACTGATAGGTGGCACAGATGGTTACTGATAGGTGGCACTGGTGGGCACTATTACATGGCACTGGTGGGCACTGGTGCATATAGCACTGTTAGGAATGCCAATGGCAGGCATCACATATGGGCACAGTGCCATCCTTACAGTGCACTGTATGCCCCTTACCTGGTGGTCTAGTGTGGGCTCCCTGGGGGTCCCTTGGTGGCCTCCAGATCTTCTGCCTTGTGGTCCATGGGCGGCCTCCTTATGTTGTCCCCGGGGGGGCTCCCTGGTGGTCCTGGTCGGCTCCCTGGTGGTCCAGTGTGGCGATCCTGAGGGGGGCTGCACTGATAAACATTCAGCGCAGTCCCCTTCAGGAGAGCAGCAGATCGGCTCTCCACTACTCAGGTCCGCAGACCTGAGTAGAGGAAAAGCCGATAAACGGTTCTTCCTGTTTACACTGTGATCAGCCGTGATTGGTCCTGGCTGATCACATGGTAAAAAGCTTCCGATGGAAGTCTTTTACCTCGATCGGTAATGCTAGGGGTCAGACTGACCCACAGCTCCACCGATCGCCGTGATGAGCGCCCCTGCGGGCGTGCGATTGCGGGTTATCCTGAGGATGTCAATAGATGCCCAGTCAGGATAACGAAGCCACCGCCCGGCCGTCATTTGTCTATAGGCCGGGCGGGAAGTGGTTAAGTTATTAACTAGGTAGTATAGTGACCCAGTTTCCATAAATCAGATTTTCCCCAACTCTACGGATCTCTGTTGGTGATGTCATGGAGAGAGGGGGACCTACCTGCACATCGGGTGGGGATGTCCCAGAGTTTACCCCCTATGGCAACGCATCTTTCAGGTGTATAATGGCATTTATGATGCCTCACTTGCCCCCTCGCCCAAGATAGCCCTTCTATCTATCCTACCTGAGTCGGTGAAGTCAAAAGAATCTGTGGGTAGACATTATCAACGACACCATGCTTATGGAGGAGATGCAGGTCAGGGAATCCGATAATTGGGACAAACATAAAACGCTCTGGGGTGTCTGGATCTATTATTCAAATTCAGATGTGTTTGAAAGATGGTTCCTCATTTAGAGAGGATGCCCTCTCTTTTTTTGGGAATTGTTATAGCCGCTAGCCATATAGGCTTGACCTGATTATTATTGGATTCCTCGTGTCTCTCTTCTTGGTCTTGCTCTCTTTCTCTCTTCTTCTTTTTTCTACCGCTCTCTTGCTTACCTCTTCTCCGCTGCTTTACCTTTCTTATCCCCCCTCCCTTTTTCCTTTTTTGGGTAATTTTTTTCATTTTGGTTATTCATTGGGGATACTCATATTACTAATTGCCTATTCTGATACAGATGAGGCCTTGGGCTTTTTGTTATGAGATCTTATTTTATGTATGTTACTATGTTCCCTTTTTGTTATGAGATCTTATTTTATGTATGTTACTATGTTCCCTTTTTGTTATGAGATCTTATTTTATGTATGTTACTATGTTCCCTTTCTTTTTTGTACCCATACAAGTTTTGCTATGTTATTTCTGAAAATCTGATAATAAAAATATTTTCAACCTACACTAGAGCAAAACATATTTTTAGTGCACTGTGAGATAAACAGGATTGCATTCTTATTAAGATTTTTATTATTATTATTATCATTATTATTATATTTTTTTGCATTTCAAAAATAAAATAAAGATAGGTGTCACCCCATTCTCAATATCTTTATGCAAAATAATAAACCTTTATTAACAGTTTCGTGAAAAAAAGGATTTTTATAAAACAAAATTGTAAAAAAAAAAAAAAAAAAAAAAAAGCTTATTATTTTGTATAAAATAAATATGCAGTATGAGTACATAAAATAGCAAGCTGAATTTTTTTTAACTTGTATTTGGATAAACTTTAATAAGTCGTATAAAGTAAAGCTAAACTCTCACAAAAGAATATGTCGTTTTTTTAGAGCACTGTGAATTACTGTAAACAGGATACATTGTTATAGATATATAGATATATATTTTTTTTTTTGTTCAGAAAGTCCCATTTATTATGTGTTTCCTATTCATGTGTTATGCACATCATATAGATCTCTTCGTGTGAACTTCCTGTAGACGTGAGTAAGGTAAACCATGAGAAAATGTGTCAGGGTGCTCTGAACAGCCGTTTGAAGTCTTAGGAGCATGCAGAAAATAGTTATAACCTGTTAGAGTAAAAAGTGTTGTCATCCTAGAAAAGAATGTACCAATGGATACAGCTTGCTGGTATGATGACACTAAAAACAGGGCATAGAAAAAAAATAAAACTTTTTGAAATAAATCAGTTTAATTAAATAAATATTTTTTAACTGCATTTATTCTCCCCACCCAAGATAAAAGTATGTATTATTTAATTCATTTTTAATTCTATTGACGGGAGTAATGTATTTACTATGGTATAAGTCCTTCATTTTGGGGGATACCATCATCTCTAAATATTTTAAACCCCAGCTTTTCCATTCGAATGAAAACAATGATTTAAAGCCCTTAAATTCTGCAGAGGTTATTGGAATATTCAATATTTATCTAGATTAATTTTTAACCACTTCAGCCCCGGAAGGATTTCCCCCTTTAGGACCAGAGCCCTTTTTGCGATTCGGCACTGCGTCGCTTTAAGTGACAATTGCGCAGTCGTGCAACGTTGTACCCAAACGAAATTTGCGTCCTTTTTTTCCCACAAATAGAGCTTTCTTTTGGTGGTATTTGATCACCACTGCGTCATTTCTGATCGCCGCTATAAACAAAAGAAGAGCGACAATTTTGCAAAAAAAACCCAAATTTCTTACTTTTTGCTAAAATACAAATCCCAAAAAAATATATAAAAAAACATTTTTTTTCATCGGTTTTGGCCAATTTCTATTCTTCCTCATATGTGTGATAAAAAAAATCGCAATCTGCGTATTTGATGGTTTGCGCAAAAGTGGTCGCGTTTACGGATGATGAGAATTCATTTCTGTTTTTTTTTTTTTATTATTATTTTTTACTAGTAATGGCGGCGATCTGCGATTTTTAGCGGTACTGTGATATTGGGGTGGACATGTCGGACTATTTTGACACTTTTTTGGGACCATTGGCATTTATACAGCGATCAGTGCTATAAAAATGCACTGATTACTGTGTAAATGCCATTGGCAGTGAAGGGGTTAACCTGCAGGAGCGCTCTAAGGGTTAACTGTGTTCCCTGGGCGTGTTCTAACTGTGGGGGGACTGCCCTAGCTGGGGAAGGGAATCGATCACAGCTTCCATATAGAGGAAGGCTGTGATCACAGCCCTTCCCCCTTCACAGAACGGAGGTCCGTGTTTACTTACACCGACCTCCGTTCTTTCACTCCTGGGGGGGGGGCATCGCGGGTGGCCGGCGGAGATCGAATCCGCCGCACCCACTCCCTGGCCCTCCCCGGACACAGTGAGCGCACGGGCGCGCCTCCGTCAATGGCCGATCAGCGGTCGACAAGCGGTTAAATGTAATGATTCCCCATATATGCCTGGTTCTTTTCAAACACAAGATCTTTTATTTAAAAAAAAAAAAATGAGTTCTTACGAAACAGTTGCTTTCTAGGAAAGAATACAAAACGTACATAAAACAAGAGTTTGTTTGACCACTTCAGTCCCGGACGATTTACGGCACTGTGTTACTTTAACTGACAATTGCGCGGTCATGTGACACTGTACCCAAATAACATTTATGTCCCTTTTTTTCCCATAAATAGAGTTTTCTTTTGGTGGTATTGGATCACCTCTGCGTTTTTTTTTTGCACTATAAACAAAAAAAAAGTGACAATTTTGAAAAAAAAAAAACAATGTTTTTTACTTTCTGCTATAAAACACATCCAATAAAAAAATGAAAAAAATCAAATTTTTTCATCAATTTAGGCCAATATGAATTCTGCTACATATTTTTAATAAAAAAATCCCAATAAGCGTATAGTGATTGGCTTGTGCAAAAGTTATTGTGTCTACAAACTGTGGAATATTTTTATGGAATTTTTATTGATTTCTTTTTTTTTTTTACTAGTAATGACGGTGATCGGTGACTTACAGCGGTATTTCAGCGGACAAATCAGACTCTAAGTGACACTTTTTTGGGGGTCAGTGACACTAATACAGTGATCAGTGCTAAAAAAATGCACTGTCACTGTACTAATGACACTGGCAGGCAAGAGGTTAACATCAGAGATGATCAACGGGTTAAGTGTGCTCCTAGGGAGTGCTTGCTAACTGTATGGGAGGTGCTTGTACTGTAAGAAGACAGAGATCCACATTCCTGCTTAGCAGAAACGCAAGATCTCTGTCTTCTCCTGTTACAGAACGTAAATGTTTAAATAGGCAGACCGCTGCTCTGTCTGCCTTGGGAACGATTGGCAGGTCCTAGTGGACATCGGCTCCGCTGGACCCGCTGATTGGCTCCTGCTGTGATTGGAGCCCCAGACCCGGATGAAAAAAAAATCACGTACAGGTACATGGTTTTGTGCTAAAGGGCTGCCCTGCTACAGTAAATGTATGTGGGGCGGTCCATAAGCAGTTAAACACAAAGTCCAACTGTCTTGTGTGGAAAGATGTACAACTTCCATCCAGATTTTAGACATGTGCAATTTGTTTCGTTCCAAACTCGTTTTTCAACTAATTTTGACAAATTCATCATTTCGGAAATATCCGAATTAATGAAAACCCATTTCACAAATTTTGATAATATTGATAATATTCGTATTCAAATATATAACTATAATATTCATAAATTCGTAAACTTGAAAAAATTTGTAAATTCATAAATTTGAAAATTCGTAAATTCTTAAATTCTAAATTTGAAAATCCGAAAACCCGAAAATCTGAAATAATAACTAACTAATAATAACTTTTGTTAAGAAAAAACATTCCCCTCTGGGTGATCTATGTACATTGCAAGGATTATAACAAACTTTGCCGATTCCTACCTTTTGTTATTCTGAAGAAATCGCTGCTTGTTCCTCTGTGCCTCTCTGCTAAGTGTTTCTAATGGGAGAGGGTTCATAATTATCAGTCAGCTGTGGCAGCACTAATGAGGAAATCTGCTGGGCCTGCGTCCCTTTAGACGTGTTCCTATTGGAAGTATCTCTCCAAAAATGACGTTTTTGTTGCAAGGAATGCCTGAAATCTGAATTATCAGATTAGGCAGACTTCTGGGAAAATTGGTGAGCCAATCACACAAGCAGGAAATTATGTTTCTAGGGAGTGGTCAGTACACATTCTGTGTACAGAACACCTCCAGGTTGCCATATTGCATGGCATTTATGGAAAATTACATCAGCTGCCTATTGAAAAGGAAAGGTAATTTTTAATAACATTCAATTACAATATGACTTGTGTCGCAATTGTATATGATTTTTTCTTTATTTGTTATTTTTTTTCCCCACGAACGTGGAGTTACCCTTTAACTGTTACTAACTATTAAATTATAGGTATTGGAATCTCCTTTCAAATTTGGCTGTAACGAATACAAAGTTACAAATTATCCAAAATAAAGAATACCGCATCAAAGCAAATGGAACCTAACAAATTAATAATAATAAATAATAATAATAATAATAAAAAAATGTTCTATTATTATTATTTGTTATTAATTCCTTCCATTCCATTTGTTTAGATGCATCATTTGTTATTTAGGATAATTCATAACTTTGTATTCATTACAGCCAAATTTGAAAGGAAATTCCAATACCTATAATTTTTAGTTATATATTATTAGTTAGTTAGTTAGTTATTATTTCGAATTTTCGTTCTTTCGAATTTTCGGATTTTCTTTGTTATTTGCGAATTTATGAATTTTCTAATTTCCAAATTTATGAATTTACATATTTATGAATTGCGATCATAACGAATGACTTGAAAAACGGAAAAAAACAAAAAATAGGAAAATGAACAAATTATTCGGCAGTGCACGTGCCTACCAGATTTATTTTGGAAAATAACTTTTCATACTACTGGGATAATTTGCCAAAATCGTAAAAGCTGTACTGTGTTTCCCTGTCAGGAAAATAAGTCAAATGCATTAAATAAGGAACTAAAATCTTTAAACCTATGCAATATTTGCAGCCAACGTGCTTGCTGGCAGTGCTTTTATGTAAAGAGTCCATCAAGCCAAAATTTCTGGTAGATTGTGGAAAAAGGTTTGTCTATGATTTTGAGAGTAATGCCCCGTACATATGGTTCGACGATCGCACGTACGACCGTGTTGAATCATATGTTGGCTGTTGTATGTAGCATACTGACTGCACTACACGATCGTACGGCCGGGGAAAGAACGTTCAGGTGCATGTAATTAGCATCGGCCATTCCTGACTTTGGGCATGCGTGTTTTGCAAAATACAACTTTGTTGTACCAACTTCTCTGTACACACGATACAACGGTCATATGAGAGCTTGTTGGTACGACCAAGTTTTCTAGTCTGCTCATACAACTCCCTTGTACGACCGTCATATGTTCGATTGTTCAAATCGTGCATACGAACGATCAATATCGCATACAACGGTCGTGAGTACGACCTTTTGTATGCGATCGTCGAACCGTGTGTACGAGGCTTAAGATCTCAGCGAATGAGTTCCTAGGGCTGAAAGTTTGCCATGGAAGCAGCAGGTCCCACTCCTCATCTTGAATTTTGAATTTGACACTGAATGAAACAGGAAGAAAGGGATTGGGACTCCAAAGTGAAATTGAACAGAAGTGAACCCTGGCAGGGGAATTCTGTGCTGTAGTTCCCCAAGTCATACTTACCAAATTCCACTAATACCTAAAATATCCCTTTTGGATGGTGTGACCCTTAACAGTCCAGTTTCGGAAAAAAAACATTCCACTATATTCTTTACTACGTTTTAACATTTTGAGGACAGTTACAAAACAAAAATAGCATCTGGTAAGTCGTATTTTGGCCAATAGGCTCAGTGACCCCATTTTAACCACTTAAAGTCCGGAAGCATTTCCCCCCTTAAGGTCCAATTATCGGTCAACAACGGTCATCCAACAGCCTGTTGGCCAAAAATCCGATCGTGTGTACACACGATTCTACAGCTGATTTCCAATCGTCGTCCAACAGAAGTTGGACGATGAGTCTAGAAAACTTGTGTTGGCCAACAAGGAGTTGACCGATTTTTGGCTCGTGTGTACAGAAGTTGACCAACCAAAAGTTGGAAGTGTAAACACGCATGCTCGGAATCCTGGAAGGGTTCGGTCGTGTAACCTGTGTTCCTAATTCACCAATCACATTGACCTGAACTTCCTCGTTATACGCTCGGAACACATTACTATGTTCGGCTTTGTTGGCCGATTACTTGATTCAAGTTAGTACGCTAGACCAAGTCGCTGTCGCCCAATTTGGACAAAAGTTGGACGTTCGGTTGACCAACCATCGGCTCGCGTGTACGAGGCTTTAATGACCAGGCCATTTTTTGCGATTCTGCACTGCGTCACTTTAACTGACAATTACGCAGTCATGCAATGTTATACCAAAACAAAATTGAGGTCTTTTTTCCCACAAATAGAGCTTTCTTTTGGTGGCATTTTTTTTTTTTGCAGTCAATTGATAATGCAGAGGTGTGAACATCAAATTACTTTCAACTCCATTAAACCTAAAACTTGTATGTATGGTTATTTACTTGTTGTTTTATATTTGGGAATATGTAAATGATGAAAATTTTAAAAATTCAATAAAGAGTATTAAAAAAAAAAAAAAACCCAAACGTGAAATACTTGTGATCACAACGTCATCATTAAATATATAAAAGTTCCCACTTCAAAAGTGTTTCTGTAAAACCAACAGTTTGTGATCCCTTTGTCGATATTGTAACTCAGTGTGAATCACCATCTACCCCGGTGAATACACTCTCCCCTTTCAAGATGGACCTTAAAACTATAAAAGGTTTAATGACAAAATCTTCCCTTCAAGCTTTTGGTGGTATTTGATCACCTCTGCGGTTTTTTTATTTTTTGCGCTATAAAAAAAAAAAAAAGGCCGACAATTATGAAAAAAAACTATATTTTTTAACTTTTTGCTATAATAAATATCCAAAAAAAAACAAAAAAATGTAAATAAACAAATTTATTCATCAGTTTAGGCCAATATGTATTATTCTACATATTTTTGTAAAAAAAAAACCCAAAATAAGCGTGTATTAATTGGTTTGCGCAAAAGTTATAGCGTCTACAAAATAGGTGATAGATTTATGGCATTTTTACTTATTTTTTTTTTTTACTGGCGGTGATCTGCGATTTTTAGCGGGACTGCGACATTACCACGGACAGATCGGACACTTTTGACACTTTTTTGGGACCAATGACATTTATACAGCGATCAGTGCTATAAAAATGCACTGTTACTGTATAACTGACACTGAACGGAGATCTGCCTTGTTTACACTGGCAGTTCCCTGTTCTGTCACTGCAGGGAATGATCGCGGGTGGCCGGCGGACATCGGGTCTGCTGATTGCCAATGGGAGCAGAACCCACAACGGCTCGTTCCCGCGCCGATATACAATGATGGTGATTTGCTGGAACGAGCTACATTGCTGCAGTAAAAAGACGGCGGGCCATCGTTAAGCGGTTAACACACACTATTTGAATACCATTTACAGGAATGTAAAGATCTCTATCGGTCAGGGCGTGCCTTGCCTAGTTCTTTTGATATTACTATCAATGTTTGCCCGGGGTTTTTAGGGAATATGAAAGGGCAAGGATATTATTTGTTCATTATTATTTTATTATACTATTATATAATGCTGAGTGCATGCTGAATGCATACTGTCCCAAGAAATAAACAGGAGATTTTAACTTTTAGATGCCAACCCTATCTCAACACAAGCACTAATTAACCACTTCAGCTCTGGAAGGATTTACCCCCTTAATGACCAGGCCATTTTTTGCGATACGGCACTGCATTATTTCAACTGACAATTGCGCGGTCGTGTGACGTTGTACCCAAACAAAATTGATGTCCTTTTTTTCCCCACAAATAGAGCTTTCTTTTGGTGGTATTTGGTTCCCTCTGCGGTTTTGTTATTTTTTGGGCTATAAACAAAAAAAGAGTGACAATTTTGAAAAAAAAACAATATTCTTTACTTTCTGCTATAATACATATCCGGAAAAAAAAAAAATATATATATATATATATAAAAAATAAGTTTAGGCCAATATGTATTCTACATATTTTTGGCATAAAAATTGCAATAAGTGTATATATTTATTGGTTTGCGCAAAAGTTATAGTCTACAAAATAGGGGGATAGTTTATGCCATTTTTATTATTTTTTTTACTAGTAATGGTGGCGATCAGTGATATTTAGCGGGACTGCGACATTGCGGCAGACAGATCAGACACCTAACAGATTTTTGACACTTTTTTTGGAACCAGTGACATTATTACAGTGATCAGTGCTAGAAATATGCACTGACAATATACTAATGATACTGGCAGGGAAGGGGTTAACATCAGGGTCGATCAAAGGGTTAAATGTGTTCCCTGTTTGTGATTACCAACTGTACAGGGGATTGTGTGACTGGGGAAACGCACATATCCGTCTTCCTGCTTAGCAGGAAGACAGATCTCAGTGTCATACCCTGACAGAACGGAGATCTGCCTTGTTTACACAGGTGGATCCCCATTCTTTCACTGCGAGTAACGAATGTGGGTGGACATCGAGTCCGCCAGACCAGCTGATTGGCTCCCCCCGCTGGTCAATTGGAGCTGACGCGCCCCCGAATGCTATTGCACGGATCGCCGTACCGGTACGGGGATTTGCGCAGCCGAGCCACATTGCCACAGCACATCTGCGGCGGGGGGGGGGGGGGGGGGGGGTGGTCGGGAAGAGGTTAAAAAAAAAACTGAGTTTTGGGATGTAGGCTATGTCAAGAAATGTCAGTTAGAATAGGACAAACGTCAGCGCAATCACGTAACCCCTTCACGCCTAAGAGTAAAACAAATCTAAATGATGCCTAAGCACAATTTTGTAATTTTGGCATGTGTTAGTAAAACCGTACATATCATTGCAACTACTTTGTGCATCCAGGTGGATTATACCGCGTTTTCTTCAGGAAAAATGGGGCTTTCATTTGATGCTAAATGGTAATGAATATCTCCTTTTTTTTTCTTTATTATCAAAGAAAACCTGGCCCAAAATAGTAAAAAGAAAATATTTTTTTAAAAACGTAACTGTATATTTCTTGCTACTACCATAACCTACCACCAAAGAACAACCCAAAACAAATTCTCCTGCTCATGACGATCGCAGCGATACCACATATGTGTATGTTAGTTGCTTGCACCCGTGGTACAATCCCGAATCAATAGTGCGCATTTTGCATTTTTTCGCTTTTTTTAACACCGATACTAATTAAAAAAAATAAAAAAATTCTGTCCAAAAAATACTGACCTTTGACCTTGAGCCAATCACTAACCCTGGCAGTGACCTAGATCAAACCTTGATCTAGGTATTTGCGGCGCGCTCACAGCACAAAGGGAGATACGCAAATATGCGGCCCCATGGAAAAAAGCCCAGGACGGGGGGGCCGCATATTTGTGCACTGTCAGCGTGAAGGGGTTAAAATAACAGAGAATAGGGTGTGAGAAAATTCAGCAAAACCTCTTAGTAGAACAAAGCAGACCATGTGTCGAAAAACAAGCAAAAACAAAACCCCAAAAAAGTCCATGTTCCAGATCTGAGTGTTCAGATGTATAACTGGTGGTATCACCGCTGCCCACACCACTTGTGTTCCCATGAATAAACAGCAAAGTAATACGCCGGTTTCCTCCCACACTACAAAGACATGCTGGTAGGTTAATTGGCTGCTGTCTAAATTGACCCTAGTATATGTATGAATGTGAGTTGGGGACCTTAGATTGTAAGCTCCTTGAGGGTAGGGACTGATGTGAATGTACAATGTTTATGTAAAGCGCTGCCTAAATTGACGGCGCTATATAAGTACCTGAAATAAATAAATTAAATTAAATAAATAATAGATATGTAAATAGGTGCTACGTAGTACAAATATGATTTATACTAGACGTGTGCAATTTGTTTTGTTTTTTTAACGTATTTTGACAAATTCGTTAATTCGAAAAAAAATTCTGTAAATTCAAAAATTCAGTAATTCAGAAATTCTAAATCAGAAAATTCGGAAATTCGAAAATCCGAAAAATTTGAAACTAAGAACAAAAATCCTAAAACCCGAAAATCTGAAATAATATCTAACTAATAATAACTTAACTACTACTAATTATTCAATTCTAGGTATTGGAATGTCCTTTCAAATGTGGCTGTTATTGAACGTAATGAATAGTAGGCTTGTGCAATTCATTTCATTCCGAATTTGTGTTTTAACAAAATTTTCAAAATTCGGACAAATTCAAATTTTCAAATTTAGAATTTCCGAATTTTTCCAAAATTTTTCTTTTTCCGATTTTGAATATTTGGCAATCTGAAAACGGGCAAATCTGAAAATCCGAATTGCGGTAATTTGGAAGTTCAGGAATTCTGCAATCGGAAAAGCCGAAAAACGGACATCCGAACATTCGAAAATAAGAAAGAATGCAATATTTACAAAATGAACAAACAAAATGAATGAACAAAAAAAGTTTAAATAAAATTGGTTAAAAATTAAAACAAAGAAGCAGAAAAATAACTGCTAAAGAGAGAAGGAGAAGAGGGAGTTAATTAGGGTTGATTAAAGGTAACTAATGGCTGGTACAGGCAATGAGATTATCGGGCGAATGACCGTCCATTTCTTTTTGCATGCTAATCTCAGATCAAATTGGAAGAGTTAACTTTAGTCACGAAAATTCTCTTACATCAGAATGAAAAAAATCAGAAATGACGTGATGTGTTGTAGTATATTTGTATTGCCTTTTCAAATGACAGATGTACTGGTTAACCACTTAAGGACTGGAAGGATTTCTCACTGTAGGACCAGAGCATTTTTTGCGATTCAGCACTGCGTCGCTTTTGCGCGGTCGTGCGACGTTATACCCAAAGAAAATTGACGTCCTTTTTTCCCCACAAACAGAGCTTTCTTTTGGTGGTATTTGGTCACCTCTGCGTCATTTCTGATCACCGCTATAAACAAAAACTATTTTGAAAAAAAAAATAATATTTTTTACATTTTTTGTTAAAATAGATATCCCAAAAAAAAAATATATAAAAAAACTAAATTTATTCATAAATTTTGACCAATATATATTCTTCCTCATATTTGCGGTAAACAAAATCGCAATCAGCGTTTATTGATTGGTTTGCGCAAAAGTGGCCACGTTCACGAACCATGAGAATTGATTTATGGCATTTTTACTATTTTGGGACATGTTGGACATTTTTGACACTTTTTTGGGACCAATGACATTTATACAGCGATCAGAAATTCAAATATCCACTGATCACTGTATAAATGTCATTGGCAGTGAAGGGGTTAAACTGCAGGGGGGGGGATCTAGGGGTTAATTGTGTTCCCTGGGTGTGTTCTAACTGTGGGGGGACTGGACTGGCAGGGGCATAAGAGATCTAACTGATCCCAGTGACAAGGATCAGTAGATCTCTTACATGCCGCCTGACAGAGCGGGTACCGCCGTGTTTACATCGGCGGTTCCCCGCTTTTCTTCTGTACCAGGCGATCGCAGCGCTACAGGGGACATCGAGTCCACCCAACCCGCGGCCATACTGCTGGAGAGTGCGGCAGGCACAAGAGCGCTAGCCGCGAATGCGCGAGCCACCATTTATAGACGGCAACTCGCGATATGCGACCACTCTGCAGCAGTAAATGTACGCGAGATGGTCCGGAACCAGTTAAACGAAAAACGTACCATCGGGCATCATGCGAGAAAAAAATTTCTTGCATGTCCGATCGTGTCCGGATGGAAAATATGGGATGAACTGTCATGATCGACTCTCGAAAGCTCTGTATTAACAATCTGATTATCATACAATCGCTTCCAAAGCGGTATTTTCCGTACGATTTTCTGATCGTGTGTACGGGGCTTAAGGTTTTATTAGAGGGTAAAAGGGCTGCCAGCGCTGACCTTATTCTCAAAATTCGAGCTGCCTGGCTGCCGGTGGCATCAATACTTTCTAAAGGTCCGTACACACAATGCTAATTTTTGGATGGGAATTTTCTTACGACGACCGATCTTCTGATTTTCGGATCGTTAGTATGGTGCTTTCGACAGCCGATTTTGATCTTTCGGACAGCAAAAGCCGGATGTGAGCACAACGTCCGATTCTCGTATAATTAGTACGGTTTTCGTCCGAAAAAAATTATAAATGCAAGACTACGCATGCTCAGAAAGAAAAAAAAAACATACAAGCTATTCAACACATGACATCACTTCTGACGTTGAATTCGGTCGTACGAGAATTTTCGTATTGTTAGTACGCTCTTCACTTTCGACATGAGACAAGCATCCAACAAAAATGTTCGGTCGTCCGAAAATCTAAGCGTGTATTAAGGCTTAAGGCTCGGACCCAAAATGAGTATGGAGAAAAGGAAGTCCAAATTCTTGATCTGCATACCTGCACCAGGCCAGTCCCTCAAAATGTACTGAAGCCACTGGATCACTATGTCAGAAAGCTCGTATTTTCTAAAAAATTAGGTCAGCGTTTATTTTCCTCCAGTACACGTTTTTGGTAGATGAATATTCTCACTTAATGAAAAAGTATTCATACCCCTTAACATTTTCCACATTTTGTCATGTTACAATCAAAAACGTAAATGTATTTTATTGGGATTTTATGTGATAGACCGACACAAGGTGGCACATAATTGTGAAGTGGAAGGAAAATGATAAATGGTTTTCAACATTTTTTACAAATAAATCTGTGAAAAGTGTTGGGGGCATTTATATGGCGCCCCCCTGAGGCAATGCTTTGTAGAACCGCCTTTCACTGCAATTACAGCTGCAAGTCTTTTTGGGGAAGTCTCTACCAGCTTTGCCCATCTAGAGAGTGAAATTTTTGCCCATTCTTCTTTGCGAAATATCTCAAGCTTTGTCAGATTGGATGGAGAGCGTCTGTCAACGGCAATTTTCAAGTCTTGCCACAGATTCTCAATGGGATTTAGGTCTGGACTGTGACTGGGCCATTCTAACACATGAATATGCTTTGATCTAAACCATTCCATTGTAGCTCTGGCTGTATGTTTAGGGTCGTTGTCCTGCTGGAAGGTGAACCTCCGCCCCAGTCTCAAGTCTTAGACGCTAATGGGTTTTCTTCTAAGATTGCCCTGTATTTGGCTCCATCCATCTTCCCATCAATCTGACCAGCTTTCCTGTCCCTGCTGAAGAAAAGCATCCCCACAACATGATGCTGCCACCACCGTGTTTCACGGTGGGGATGGTGTGGGTGCAGTGTTAGTTTTGCGCCCCACATAGTGTTTTGCTTGATGGGTTTTACTTCCTCTTTATTCCCTTGCAATGTAAAAGCATAATGGGCTAGTATGCATCGCATATAAGCCCATTATGTGGCACTTACCTGCATGCGTGTGGGAGCCGCCAATCGCGGCACAATGTCAGTGAAGGAACGGCAAGGAGTCAATTTCTGTAGTGCGCATGTGCCCGATGATGTGGGCACATCACAGTACACTGTATATCTCTTAAACCGTGCAGGTTTAGGAGATATGCAGGGAACCTACAGGTAAGCCTTATTATAGGCTTACCTGTAGGTTAAAGTGGTTGTCAATGGTTGACAACCATTTTAAGTGCAAATGAGGGATTTGGGGTCTTCTAAACCCCAGATCGCTCCATAAAGAGTACCTGTCACATGTGTATTGCTATCACAAGGATGTTTCTATTATTTATGACAGCAATAAAAGTGATAAAAAAAAAAATTCTAGCAACAGACCTCCACCTATAGATAGTAAAATGTACGTGGATTGCCACTGCTGCACGGACATGCACAATTTTAAAGTCACATATTTGGTACCTATTTACTCAGTGTAGCATCATCTTTTATATTTTACAAAAAAAATGGTCATGTATTGTGTTTTTTTTTGCATTAAAATTCAAGAAAGTGCATTTTTTTTACCAAAAAATTGTGTTTGAAAAACCGCTGCTCTAATACCATGTGACATTAAAAAATGCAAAACCCACCAATTTATTCTTGAGGGTCTCTACTTTAGAAATATATAATGTTTGGGGGTTCTAAGTAACTTTATAGCCAAAAAAAAAAAAAAAAACCTGATACATGTAAAAAAAAAAGTGCCAGAAAAAGCCCACTCTGCAAGTGGTTGCACGAATGAGTCTCATTATTTAGTGGAATTAGGCAGGTAATGAGGTAGCATTTACCTTGAAAGAGAGATAGCAGCCTACACTAACTAGGTCAGGTCACAAACCAAGGGAGGCACAAAACCTCTGATTTTGTGAAAATACATCAACGGGACTTAAAATAAACCACATATCTAGCAAACATGTGTCTGTGGTAAATGCAAACTGAAAACAGGAACATATAGTGGAAGATTTATGAAAACTGGAGCACTAAGAATCTTACATAGTTAGGTTGAAAAAAGACACAAGTCCATCTAGTTCAACCAAAAAAAAACAAAAAAAACATTTATATATATATATATAACCAAATAATCCCATATACAATCCTTCACCCACAGTTGATCCAGAGGAAGGCAAAAAACCCCAGAAAAGCCAATAATCCAATTTGCTATAACGGGGGAAAAAATTCCTTCCTGATTCCCCGAGAGGCAATCAGATTCACCCTGGATCAACTTTACCTATAAATGTTAGTACCCAGTTATATTATTTACCCTAATAAACCAATATATATATATATATATATATATATTTACAAAAAAAAAA
>BLSH010422335.1:157537-189934 GCA_018402905.1 Glandirana rugosa
TAAGATACATCATGAACACTGGTTCTCTCTAACAACCTAGCGGTCAATGTCCGTTAGTAGGTAACCTATCGTGACTTACTCAGCATTTAGGGAAACGCCTACTAAGCTCCTCACTAGATGGTATCTTACTCCTGCCAAAATCAACTTAATGTATCCATCTTCCCCTCAAACTTGTTTCCGAGGTTGTAATGAATTAGGTACTTTACTGCACATATTCTGGGATTGTGTTTATGTTAAAGATATCTGGATCTTAGCTCAAACTAGAATTTCCAAATTTTTGAACAGACAGATCCATTTATCTCCACAAATATGTCTACTCTTCCAATCCATACCCGACACTCCAAAACAATGTTTAAGATTGATTCACACTCTATTCAGTGCTATCCAATGGATGATTGCCTGTAACTGGCGATCCAACAATCTCTCTTGGTCACAAGTACTACATAGAATGGATCAAGCCAGACTCACAGAGTATATTCTTCATACCCTGTTTGATTCAAGACATATTTTAAAAGAAAAATGGTCCTATTGGGATATTCCATGATATATTCTGTTAGTTACTTCATTGTTTTCTAACACTTCTACTTTCAACCTCCAAATTTCCACCTCAGAACTCTGATGTACACAATTGTATGATGCTCACCTCATAAATTGTAATTATATGTCTGTAGACACCCCTCAGGGCTGTTAAGTCTATGTACTACAATGTATAATACAAGGTACTGATCCATGTATGTAATTTTTTTTTTCCCATTTCCTTCCAATAAAAAATTCGTAAACAAAAAAAATCAATGGGACTAGAACATGAAAAATCAAAAGTACTCATTTTAAAGGCTTATATGCAAGTTATTGCCCTAAAAAGTGTATGGGGACCCCATGTATTAATGCAAAAAAGTTTTAAAATCAATCGTTTTTCAGGAGCAATGGTTTTAATAATGCTTAAAGTGAAACAATAAAAATGAAATATTCCTTTAGGGTGCACCTCTGGGATGTTTGGAAGTGCAAAATTACATTTCCAAAGGAAAAATTGTCATTTATTTTCGCGGTTTTAATGTATTCCATAAAATCACTGAAAAACATTGTGTTTACCTCCCCCAGTCCATACCAGGCCCTTCAGGTCTGGTATGGATATTAAGGGGAGCCCCATGCCAAAATGTAAAAAAAATTATGCGGGGGTTCGCCCAAAATCCAAACCAGGCCCTTCAGGTCTGGTATGGATTGTAAGGGGAACCCCGCGCCAAGATTTAAAAAAATATGACGTGGGGTCCCCCCAAAGTCCATACCAGGCCCTTCAGGTCTGGTATGGATTATAAGGGGAACTCCACACCAAATTTTAAAAGAAATGGTGTAGGGGTCCAAACCAGGGACCATGCCATGGCTGCATGCTCGGATAAGGGTCTGGTTTGGATTTTGGGGGGACTCCTATGCCATTTTTTAAAATTTTGGCGCGGGGTTCCCCTTAGAATCCATACCAGACCTGAAGGGCCTGGTTTCGATTTTGGGGGGAACCCCTGACGTCATTTTTTTTTTCAATTTTGGCACGGGGTTCCCCTTAAAATCCATGAGACCTGAAGGGCCTGGTTTCGATTTTGTGGGTACCCCCACATCATTTTCTTTACGTTTTGGTGCGGGGTTCCCCTTAAAACCAATACCAGACCCCAAGGGCCTGGTTAGGATTTTGGGGGACCCCCACGTCATATATATACACTAGGAAGGTATATGTATATATATTCTTGCACTGTCTGCAATAATTGACTGTATACAGATCGTCCTATCTATCTATCTAGTATATATTTCACTCTACACTAAACTGCCTGCACTAACTGACTGTATATAGATTGCTCTATCTATCTATCTATCTATCTATCTATCTATCTATCTATCTATCTATCTAATATTTTTTTTACAACAATCATTCACTAGCTACACTGATCTGCCTGCACGTCGCTAGCTAAGCTCACTGTCTATCCACATCGTTATTCACACTACATAGAGCCACTGTACAAGCGACTTTATATAGTGTGAGGCTGGAATTTAGGCTGCTGAGCAGTGATTGGCTAAAGGCACCGTGCCTTTAGACAATCATATCTCTCACAGCAGAGCGCTCTGTGATTGGCCAAAGCATGCTTTGGTCAATCAGCGGGTGGCATTTGCCCCGCCATTAGAATGCATTATGGATGCGCTCGAAGTTCCCGCGAACGCCCCCAAACCCCAAAGCACCTTGTTCCCATGTTGATGGGGACAAGAGCCTAATCGCCACAACCCTGGGCTGTGGTTGTGGGGTCTGCGGGAAGGGGTCTTATCGGAATCTGGAAGCCCCATTTAATAAAGGGACCCCCAGATCCAGCCCCCCTACTACATTGTACCCCTACTCATTCACCAAAAAAGTGTCAAAACAGAAAAAAAACCACAGGAGACAATTAGGGACAAGTCCTTCATTAAAAAAGGAAAAAAAAGTGTCCCACAATGTAATTAATGTCAATTGTGGTGCATGCCGACATGAAAAACTAAGAAAAAAACATGAAAAAGCGCAAATAAAGCTGACCCCACCCCCTTCTGACATCATGTCACGATGTCAGAAGGGGCGGGGCCACTCGGTTACATCACTGTGCTGTGAAACGGAAAAAGACAGCAGTCAGTGGGAGCCTCCCATCAGGGAGGAGCTGTTTCGGGGTTTTTTTTCTAATTTTTTCAGGTCATTGCACGCCATGATTGAAGTGAATTACGTCGCGGGACACTTTTTCTTTTTTTTCTCTATTTTAATAAAAGTCTTGTCCCTATTTGTCTCCTGTAGTTTTTTCTTTTTGGACACTTTTTTGGTGAATGAGTACTAATACTATGTACCCGATACTCATTCACATGGGGGGGGCCGAGAGCTGGGGGCCCCCTATTAAAGAGGGCTTCCAGTTTACGATAAGCCCCCCGCCTGCAGACCCTCACAACCGCCGGCCAGGGTTGTGGGGAAGAAGCCCTTCTCCCCATCAATATGGGGACAAGGTGCTATGGTGCACCCCAAAGCATCCTCTCCATGTTGAGGGAATGTGGCCTGGTATGGTTCGGAGGGGGGTACTTGCTCATCCCCCCTTCCTGCCCTGTCAGGATGCATGCTTGGATAAGTGTCTGGTATGGATTTTGGGGGGACCCCAAGTCAATTTTTTAAAAAATTTTGGCATGGAGTTCCCCTTAAAATCAATGCCAGACTCTTAACCCCCGTACACACGGGACGACGATTGCACGTACGATCGTGTCAAATAGTATGTTGGCTGTTGTATGTAGCATACTGACTGCACTACACGTTCGTACGACCGCAGAAGAACGTTCAGGGGCATGTAATTAGCATCCGGCCATTCCTGACTTCGTAGCATGCGTGTTTTGCACAATACAACTTTGTTGTACCAACTGCTCTGTACACACGATACAACGGGCGTAATGAGAGCTTGTTGGTACGACCAAGTTTTCTAGTCTGCTCATACAACTCCCTTGTACGACCGTCGTATGTTCAACTGTTCAAATCACGCATAGGAACGATCGATATCAGATACAACGGTCGTTAGTATGACCTGTTGTATGCGATCGTCGTCCCGTGCGTATGGGGCTTTATCCGAGCATGCATTGTATATAATCTACACTGAATGCAGAGTATATATATATATATATATATATATATATATATATATATACTAGGATGTATATATACAGTACAAAGGTGAGTACACCCCTCGCATTTTTGTAAATATTTCATTCTATCTTTTCATGTGACAAGAAATGACACTTTGCTACAATGTAAAGTAGTGAGTGTACAGCTTGTATAACAGTGTAAATTTGCTGTCCCTCAAAATAACTCAACACACAGCCATTAATGTCTAAACTGCTGGCAACAAAAGTGGGTACATCCCTAAGTGAAAATGTCCAAATTGGGCCCAATTAGCCATTTTCCCTTCCCGATATCATGTGACTGGTTAGTGTTACAAGGTCTCAGGCATTATTTGGGAGCAGGTGTGTTAAATTTGGTGTTATCGCTCTCACTCTCTCATACTGGTCACTGGAAGTTCAACATGGCACCTCATGGCAAAGAACTCTCTGTGGATCTGAAAAAAGAATTGTTGCTCTACATAAAGATGGCCTAGGCTATACGAAGCTGCAGCATGCTGGCCAAGACCATACAGTGGTTTAACAGGACAGGTTCCACTCAGAAAAGGCCTTACCATGGTAGACCAAAGAAGTTGAGTCATCTGACAACAAGACATGGTTTCAGTAATCCATGTCCTTAGTCTGCTTGTCTTCAGCAAACTGCGGGTTTTCTTGTGCACCATCTTTAGAAGAGGCTTCCTTCTGGGACAACAGCCATGCAGACCAATTTGCTGCAGTGTGGGGCTATGGTCTGAGCACTGACAGGCTGGCCCCCCCACTCCTTCAACCTCTGCAGCAAAGCTTGCAGCACTCATACGTCTATTTCCCAAAGACAACCTCTGGATATGACGCTGAGCATGTGCATTCAACTTCTTTGGTTGACCATAGTGAGGACTGTTCTGAGTGGAATCTTTCCTGTTAAACCCCTGTATGGTCTTGGCCACCATGCTGCAGCTCAGTTTCAGGGTCTTGGTAATCTTCGTATAGCCTAGGCCAACTTTATGTAGAGCAACAATTCTTTTTTTCAGATCCTCAGAGAGTTCTTTGCCATGAGGTGCCATGTCGAACTTCCAGTGACTAGTATGAGAGAGTGAGAGCGATAACACCAAATTTAACACATCTGCTCCCCTTTCACACCTGAGACCCAGTAATACTAATGAATCACATGACACCGGGGAGGGAAAATGACTAAATGGGCCCGATTTGGACATTTTCACTTAGGCGTGTACTCACTTTTGTTGCCAGCAGTTTAGACATTAATGGCTGTGTGTTGAGTTATTTTGAGGGGACAGCAAATTTACACTGTTATACAAGCTGTACACTCACTACTTTACATTGTAGCAAAGTGTCATTTCTTCAGTGTTGTCACATGAAAAGATATAAAATATTTACAAAAATATGAGGGGTGTACTTACTTTTGTGAGATATGGTGTATATATATATTAGGCTGTATATATATATATATATATATATATATTAATACGCTGCCTTCACTGTAATATATACTACACTGACTACAGGCTATATCCACTAACTAAACTGCCTAACCTCTCTCTATCTCTTCCACGTCATACACACTATATGCGGCCGCTGTGCAATCGGCCTTATATAGTGTGGGGCACGGACTTAGCCCCCTGAGCCATGACTGGCCAAAGGCACCCTGCCTTTGGCCAATCATGGCTCTCACAGCAGAGTGCGCTATGATTGGCCAAAGCATGCAGGTCATGTGCATGCTTGGGCCAATCAGTGGGTGTCATTTCCCTGCGATCGCGCATTGCATTATGCCTCGAACGCCCTATCATGTTCTATATTCGGCGAACAGGCGAACGCCCGATGTTTGAGTCGCACTTACGTTCGACTTCAACATCAGGCCCATCCCTATCCAGGAAGTGGGCGTATCATTGTCAAAGTCTACAATCAAGAGAAGACTTCACAAGAGCAAATACAGAGGGTTCACCACAAGGTGCAAACCATTCATAAGCCTGAAGAACAGAAAAGCCAAATTAGACTTTTGGCAAAAAAAATCTAAAAAGCCGGACCAGTTCTGGAAAAGCATTCTTTGGACGCATGAAACTAATATTAACCACTTCAGCCCCGGAAGGATTTCCCCCTTTAGGACCGGAGCCCTTTTTGCGATTCGGCACTGCGTCGCTTTAAGTGAAAATTGCGCGGTCGTGCGAAGTTGTACCCAAACGAAATTTGCATCCTTTTTTCCCCACAAATAGAGCTTTCTTTTGGTGGTATTTGATCACCGCTGCGTCATTTCTGATCGCCGCTATAAACAAAAGAAGAGCGACAATTTTGCAAAAAAACCCAAATTTCTTACTTTTTGCTAAAATACAAATCCAAAAAAAAAATATAAAAAAACATTTTTTTTCATTGGTTTTGGCCGATTTATATTCTTCCTCATATTTGCGATAAAAAAAATCGCAATCGGCGTTTATTGATTGGTTTGCGCAAAAGTGGTCGCGTTTACGGATGATGAGAATTAATTTCTGGGGTTTTTATTTATTTTTTATTTTTTACTAGTAATGGCGGCGATCTGCGATTTTTAGCGGTACTGCGATATTTCAGCGGACATGTCGGACCATTTTGACACTTTTTTGGGACCATTGGCATTTATACAGCGATCAATGCTATAAAAATGCACTGATTACTGTGTAAATGCCATTGGCAGTGAAGGGGTTAACCTGCAGGGGGCGCTCTAAGGGTTAACTGTGTTCCCTGGGCGTGTTCTAACTGTGGGGGGACTGCCCTAGCAGGGGAAGGGAAGCGATCACAGCTTCCATGTAGAGGAAGGCTGTGATCACAGCCCTTCCCCCCTCACAGAACGGAGGTCCGTGTTTACTTACACGGACCTCTGCTCTTTCACTCTGGGGGGGGCATCGCGGGTGGCCGGCGGAGATCAAATCCGCTGCACCCGCTCCCTGGCCCTCCCCGGACACAGTGAGCGCGCAGGCGCGCCTCCGGCGGCGCGCGCGCACTCACTGGGCGCGATCTCGCAGCCGCCGTCATATGACGGCGATTTGCGCAGGAGCGCCACCTTGTCGCCGTCAGATGCCGATCAGCGGACGGCAAGAGGTTAATCTGTACCAGAATGTCAGGAAGAAAAAAGTGTGAAGAAAGCTTGGAAAAGCTCATGATCCAAAGCACACAACGTCATCTGTAAAACATGGTGGAGGCAGTATGATGGCATGGGCATACATGGCTTCCAGTGGCACTGGGTCATTGGTGTATATTGATGATGTGACAGAAGACAGAAGCAGCCGGATGAATTCTGCAGTGTTTAGAGATCTACTGGCAGCGCAGATTCAGACAAATGCAGCAAAGTTGATTGGATGGCGCTTCACAGTACAAATGGAGAACGATCCAAAACACTGCAAAAGCAACTCAGGAGCTTTTGAAGGAAAAGAAGTGGAATATTCTGCAATGGCCGACTCAATCACAACCCAATTGAGCATTTAACTTGCTGAAGGCAAAACTAAAGGCAGAAAGACCCACAAACAGAGAACAACTGAAGACAGCTGCAGTTAGAGCCTGGCAAAGCATCAGAAAGGAGGAAAGCCAGTCTTTGGTAACATACATGGGTTCCAGACTTTTGCCAGTAAAGGATTCTTAATAGAGTTGAGCGGACACCTGGATATTCGGGTTTTCGTGGAAAAGTTCGGGTTCGGTCCGAACTTGACCCCGGACCCCGAACCCCATTGAAATCAATGGAGACCCGAACTTTTGGGCACAAAAATGGCTGTAAAAAAGTCCTGGAAAGTGCTAGAGGGCTGCAAAAGGAAGAAAGGTGGGGGTAAGAGTAGGACAAGTGCCCTACAAAAAAATGGGGATAGGGAAATAACAATAATCTGTCCCTTACAGCACCAGCAGCATCCTCTCCCTACACTAGCCTGAGAGCATGTGACATGCAGCACTGTGACTCCACCCTCACATAGAGCCTGGGTCACATGATGCACTGGTCAATCACAGCCATGCCATTAGTAGACATGGCTGTGATGGCTTCTAAAGGCAAACCAGTGAAACACTTGTTGATTGGCTGCCCTGCAGCTATTCAACAAGCAGGAATAAAATACCAGAACCCAGAACCCGAACCCAAACTTTTTTCAAAAGTTCGGGTTCAGGTCCCGAACACCGCAAAGTTTGGTACGAACCCGAACTTTACAGTTCGGGTTCGCTCAACTCTAATTCTTAACAAAATATTAAAAATTAACATTTTATTTATGATTATATTAATTTGTCCAATTATATTTGAGCTCCTGAAAATGGGAGGGCTGTGTATAAAAATGGTTTCAGTTCCTAAAATTTGTCCTTGATATTTATGGTCAACCCCTTGAATTAAAGCTGAAAGTCTGCACTTCAAATGCATTTGGGTTGTTTTATTTTAATTTTATTCTGGTGGCAAACAGAGCCAAAAGTATGAATATTGTGCCTGTGTCCAAATATCAATGGACCTAACTGTATGTGGCCTCACTGCATTTGGGCTTTTTTGGGGGCGCATATGTGTGTGTTTCTCCCTTTGTGCTGGGAGCGCGCCTCACCTGTAAATAAATATCATTGTAAACTGAATTATACACATTATTGGTTTACCTGTATCAGTTCTAGCAAGGCGCATGCAGTTTGTTTCATTGCCTGTGCACAGCATGCTGTTGTCCGGGGTGCACTGCTCACTGTTAATTGACAAACACTGAGAACATGACTTCCCATTTTGTGCCATGGTATTGTATTGTGGTACTGTGTAAAAGAAAGAGAAAGAAGGGAAAATATTAAAATATAATTGAAAATACATTGCTAGATATGATAAGGAAAAAAAGAGAACAGGAAATGATAGGAGAGCATGGGAAAGAAGGAGAGGAGGGGAAAGAAGAGGTGGAAGGAGAGGAGGGAAGGAAAATGAATGGTGAAAAGAAGTGAGGAAGGGAGGAGAATGGAGAGGAGGAGGGAGAGATAAGAGAAAGGGAATGGCGAGAAAGGAGGGGAAAGGGTTTGGAGGTAAGTATATGAGAATAGACCAGTGGTTCTCAACTCCGGTCCTCAGGACCCACCAACAGGCCAGATTTTAAGTATTACCTTGGGGAGATGCAGACTAGGATCCTGCAATCACTGAGCAGCAAATGATATCACCTGTGATGTATTTCAGTTATCCTGCAAAATTGGCCTGTTAGCGGGTACCGAGGACCGGAGTTGAGAACCACTGGAATAGAGGATAGAGTGTAAGGGTGGGAAGGGAAAAGGGGAGGATGGAAGAGGAAAGGTTGGGAAGAAGAGAGGGGAGGGTTGGAGAGAAAAGGGTGGAAAAGATAGAGCGGAGGATGGAAGAGAAAAGGGTACGAACTGGAGAGGTAAAAAAGGAAGAAAATAAAGGTGGAAGGGAGAGATTATAGGATTTTAGAGGAAAAAGTGGGAAGAGGAGAGGGGAGAATTCAAGAGGAAAGGGTGGAAAAGGGAGGATGGGAGAAGAAAGGGTGGAAAGTAGGCTTGTGCAATTTGTTTAGTTCCGAATTTTGTTTTTACAGAATTTTGCAAAATTCTGCAATTCGGACGAATTCCGAATTTCAAATTTCCAAATTTTCCCGAATTTTCATTTTTCCGATTCGGAAATTCCTTGTAATTCAGCAATTGCTGTAATTCGGCAATGGCGGTAATTCAGAAATTTGCTGTAATTCAACAATTGCGGTAATTCGGAATTTGCGGTAATTCGGAAATTTGCGGTAATGCGGTAATTCGGCAACAGCCAAAAATACGAAATTCGGAAGTTCTGAAATCCGAAAATTCGAAAATAACAAAGAACATTTGAAAAACTAACTAATAAATAACTATTACATTATAGGTATTGGAATTTCCTTGAAAATATAGCTGTTAGTGATAGATGTCATATTTAAGTTCACTAACAGCCAAATGTTCAAGCAAATTAAATAAGGGCTGAAAGGAGAGACCAGACGATGGAAAAAGAATGGGTAAGAATGGGAGAGGGGAGAATGGGAGAAAAAAAAGGTGGCAAGGAGAGATTATAGTATTGGAGGGCAAAGGGTAGAAAGAAGAGAGGGGGGATTGTAGAGCAAAGAGTGAAAAAGAGAGACCGTATAATGGCAGAAGAAAGGGAGAGAGGGAGGATCCGAGAAGAAAGAGTGGGAAGAAGAGATTATAGGATGGGGGAGGAAAGTGTGGGATGCAGAGAGGAGAAAAGAAGAGAAGAGAGGACAAGTGGGTTGGAGGTGAGAGAAGAGGAGAGAGGGGGAAGAGTAGAAGAAGTGGAAAGGGGAAAGAGAAAAAATGAAAGGGAAGAAGAGGAGAGAGGTAAAGGAAAGGGGCCGAAGGGTGGGATGGGTGGAGAACTTTTGGAACACTTACATATAGGTATAACAGGGGAACATTTATTGTCTATTGAGCAGCATGAAATTGCCATCCTTAGGGAGCCTCCTGGGAAAGTGCTGCTTCCAGTCATGTTACATTGTTTAATTGGAGAACATGATCTGAAAATATTTGTAGAAGTTCCAACTGTGTGAAAAAAAACGAGAACAGAGGCTGTAGTTGAAAACATAATATTAATCTACATTCTATCCCATGTTAATGATAATTTGGGCGTGAAAACTGATGTTGGTCAATCACTAGAGTTGAGCGAACACCTGGATGTTCGGGTTCGCGGGTTCGGCCGAACTTTCCGGAAACGTTCAGGTTCGGTACCGAACGTTATCCGAACTTTACCCCGGACCCCATTGAAGTCAATGGGGACCCGAACTTTTCGGCACAAAAAATGACTGTAAAAAAGTCCTGGAAAGTGCTAGAGGGCTGCAAAAGGAAGAAAAATGGGAGATGCTATTAGATCTGCAATCTGTCCCTCAAAGCAGTAGTAATCTCTACCTAGTCCAGTATCAGATCGTTCTGTAATGCAGGATGAGATGTTATAGATCTACAATCTGTCCCTCAAAGCAGTAGTAGTAATCTCTATCACTGCAATCTGTCCCTCACAATCTGTCCCTCACAGCGCCGGCAGCATCCTCTCCCTACACTAACCTGAGAGCATGTGACATACAGCACTGTGACTCCAGCCTCATATAGAGGCTGGGTCACATGATGCACTGGCCAATCACAGCCATGCCATTAGTAGGCATGGCTGTGATGGCTTCTAGGGAAAACCAGTGAAACGCTTGTTGATTGGCTGCCCTGCAGCTATTCAACATGCGTGATAAAATACCAGAACCCAGAACCCGAACGTTTTTCTCAAACGTTCGGGTTCGGATTCGGGACACAGACACCAGAAAGTTCGGTACAAACAGTTCGGGTTCGCTCAACTCTATCAATCACAAACTTCTAATATAAGACAAAGTCACCTTGCTCTACAATAATAATGAGAAAATATCATGGGTATTAGTATTGTTCTGACAACAATAAAATCAAGGTGACTTCCTTTTCTTGGGGGTCATATGTGTGTTGAGGCAGTTCCAGGCTTTTCTTTTTAGAAAGCCCACCAAGGGTTACAAACAAAAATAACCTCAAGGAACCATTATCCAATTCTGAAAATAAAGAATGTACACAAATGTGCTGAAGGGTTAAATAGGGACTTGGCAGTAAAAGATCAGGATAAATCATAGTATTAAAAATGTATTTTCTTTCTTTCTTTTTTCTTAAAGTGAATATCCCATGATAGAAAATTGCTACTGCATGTGTGATTGTAAAACAGATCATGGCCTCCTTTCCTTTAATATGTAATATATTTGTAAACAAAAAAATAAAATAAAATGTTTATAAAAGTACAAAATAATGTGAAAAAAAAAGCGTAAGGCTGCATTCACACAGGGGCGACCCGACTTCAGCGCGACTTTGCTTGGCAATTTCAGCGCAACTTTCAGCACGACTTTCAGCGCGACTTCAGGCGACTTACAACACAACTTATGCCAGGCAACTTTGCCTGTGGCCAATCAGAGAAGGAAGGGAGGGGGCTGCACCAAATAAATGTTATTATTTTCACTACAAAGTCGCTTGCATTTAGAAGGGGGTTCCGACTTGGAGGCGACTTCTATTGAATTCTATGGGCACAAGTCGGATAGAAGTCGCCTCAAAGTAGTACAGGAACTTTTTCTGAAGTAGGAGTGACTTCAGTAACGTACATTAAGACCGCTCCCATTCACTTCAATGGGATTTCACTTGTTAAGCTACTTGGGTCGCCCTTGTGTAAATGGGCACTAAAAGCAAAATTGACTGACAAATGTAGTTTCCTATTAAAAATATGGAATTACATGATACAGTATCTTGCAAAAGTGAGTACACCCCTGACATTTTTGTAAATATGTTATTATATCGTTTCATGTGACAACACTGAAGAAATGACACTTTGCTACAATGTAAAGTAGTGAGTGTACAGCTTGTATAACAGTGTAAATTTGCTGTCCCTCAAAATAACTGAACACACAGCCATTAATGTCTAAACCGCTGGCAACAAAAGTGAGTACACCCCTAAGTGAAAAATGTCCAAATTGGGCCCAATTAGACATTTTCCATCCCCGGTGTTAGTGTTACAAGGTCTCAGGTATGAATAGGGAGCAGGTGTGTTAAATTTGGTGTTATCCCTCTCACTCTCTCATACTGGTCACTGGAAGTTCAACATGGCCCCTCATGGCAAAGAACTCTCTGAGGATCTGAAAAAAGAATTGTTGCTCTACATAAAAACGGCCTAGGCGATAAGAAGATTGCCAAGACCCTGAAACTGAGCTGCATCATGGTGGCCAAGACCATACCACAGTTTAACAGGACAGGTTCCACTCAGAACAGGCCTCACCATCTTAGACCAAAGAAGTTGAGTGCACATGCTCAGCGTCATATCCAGAGGTTGTCTTTGGGAAATAGACATATGAGTGCTGCCAGATTGCTGCAGAGGTTGAAGTGGTGGGGGGTCCGCCTGTCAGTGCTCAGACCATACGCCGCACACTGCATCAAATTGGTCTGCATGGCTTTCATCCCAGAAGGAAGCCTTCTCTAAAGATGATGCACAAGAAAGCCCGCAAACAGTTTGCTGAAGACAAGCAGATTGAGGACATGGATTACAAGAACCATGTCCTGTGGTCTTTTGAGACCAAGAAAACTTATTTGGTTCAGATGGTGTCAAGCCTGTGTGGTGGCAACCGGGTGAGGAGTACAAGACAAGTGTGTCTTGCCCACAGTCAAGCATGGTGGTGGGAGTGTCATGGTCTGGAGCTGCATAAGTGCTGCCAGCACTGGGGGGCTACAGTTCATTGAGGGAACCATGAATACCAACATGTACTGTGACATACTGAAGCAGAGCATGATGCCCTCCCTTCGGAGACTGGGCCACAAGGCAGTATTCCGACATGATAACGACCCCAAACACACCTCCAGGACGACCACTGCCTTGTTGGTAAAGGTGATGGACTGGTCAAACATGTCTCCAGACCTAAACCCTATTAAGCATCTGTGGGACATCCTCAAAAGGAAGGTGGAGGAGCGCAAGGTCTCTAACATCCACCAGCTCCGTGATGTCATCATGGAGGGGAAGAGGACTCCAGTGGCAACCTGTGAAGCTCTGGTCAACTCCATGCCCAAGAGGGTTAAGGCAGTGCTGGAAAATAATGGTGGCCCCACAGCATATTGACACTTTGGGCTCAATTTTGACATTTTTAATTAGGGGTGTACTCACTTTTGTTGCTAGCGGTTTAGACATTAATGGCTGTGTGTTAAGTTATTTTGAGGGGACAGCACATTTACACTGTCATACAAGCTGTACACTCACTACTTTACATTGTAGCAAAGTGTCATTTCTTCAGTGTTGTCACATGAAAAGATAGATTAAAGTATTTACAAAAATGCGAGGGGTGTACTCACTTTTGTGAGATGTGGTACACCAGCATTTAGGCTTATAAAAGTATATGAAGTGTATTGTCACATCTGATACATCTATGCATTTTTGTTTTTACATTTTGCATATTTTACATAATTTTTTGTTGTTTGTATGAAAAAGCAAACTTGCAATTACTACAATTAACAAAGAAAAATAAGTTACTTTCTTTTTGAAAAATGCTTTGACTTACGTTGGGTGATGGTTTCAATGTATGTAGTGGAGCATTCATTCTCATCTGGACAGTTCACAGTGCCTCCCGTACAGTCTAAGTTTGATGAGCTTGAACATTTTGTGCAAGATAAAGCTCTGCCTGTAATTAAATAAAATCACAATTGGAAGTCCATTTCACCCTTCGGTTGGTTTGTCAGAGGCTAGAAGTTAGAGCTTCTACTGGCAAAAATAACGGTCAAATCAAGAGCTTGCCCAAACTGGCCCTTAACCCCATCTCTGCCAGGTCCATACGTTGACAGCGGAGGGGTTCACACACATTCCGGTGGCTGCAGTCCAATTGCTCACACACACCCCCGGTTCTGGCAACTGCTCCCCCCCCCCCGTGCCCCATGGCGGGTGCTGGCAGCTGGAGGGGAAGGAGAAGACTGGATGCACGTCCGCTCTCCTCCCCTTCCCCGTATCCCCAGCTAGCTAAGCCAGGAAGTAATGTTTTGCAATACAATCAGCATTGCAAAACATTCAGGAGATGTGCAGCTTCTTTTAGACCCTGCATGCATGGGCGTCCGCAGGTAGGGGCAAGGGGGGGCAAGTGCCCCCCCCCTGGAATCAGGGATCGCAAGGTGTCTGCGCAGATTTTGAGCAGGTGCTGAAACACTCCATGTACCAGCTCCCGGCACAGGAAGGAAGATTACACTGTGGACGGCAGCCGGCAGGGCTTTCCACCGTCCGGTGTTAAGACAGCACTGACCTGCAGAGCCTGCAGAAGCCTGTGCCAGGAGCCTGACCTGCCAATGTGAGTTATAGACAATTCTTTTCTGTGGGGGGAAGAGAGCTCTGTGCGGGGGATTGGATATGTATACTGGCATAGCACACTCCTGGAATCTGCACCCTGTACATAGCACATGCCTGGAATAAAGTCTGCCATTTCCCCCTTTACAATAAATAATTGTGAGTTGCGGCTAAGCCCCTCCCCTTCATGACATTGTCGAAAGGGGTGGATCATGGGTGACCTTAAAATGTTGCCCCCCCCCCCTGAAAAAAGTTTGGAAAAAAAATTAATTTACACCCAAGCACATGCAATCCCCCCCAAAAAATGGAATTGGTGTGTCAGCTATAGGCAGTTACCTCTGGGCCTACCCCTCAATCACCAATGAATAGTTCACATATTGTTTGGTTTTCAAGTTTTGCTTTTTCACAGTTTACTTCACGGTTGTTTTTTTGCTTTTTGGTGTTTTTTTTGGGGTGGGGGGGTTAGATGCGAGGGTCCTGAGAGAGAAGGCAGACTCCACAGGGATACACGTTCACAGCTTTGTTTGAGGATCACGTGCACGTGTATCCCTGTGGAGTCTTCCTGCCTTCTCAGGACCCGCACTGTGAGCGGCCTGCAGCTTGTTGGCGACTGCTCGTAGCTACATCAATGACAGAGACTGTCAGCTTGCCTTGGATCCAGCTTTGAATCTTGAACTCAGGAGAACCACAGCAGCCTTATACAGATATGCTCTTATTATACCGAAACAATGTGAGTGTTCATTTTTACTTTGTTGATGTTAATTGAATCCAATAAGCGGTGTTGCACTATGGGCCGGTGCACTCTCTCTTTAATTCTTCTCTATGGAGGCACTTGCGCATGCTCACTCCCAAGCCCCGTTCCATGTGCCCATTGATACACAGAGCGGGGCTCAGCCCTGCCCCCATCTCCCTCCTCACTGGCTGTGATTGACAGCAGCAGGAGTTGTTGGCTCAAAGCCAATGAAGTAGGAGGTGGGGGGAGCTGCATGCAGAAGGTTGGTATGCTATGAGGAAAGCTTTGTAAGCCGAAACGCATTAGCACTTTGGATTCTATAACAGCATTTATGTAACCAATAAGGAATTTATACCAAGAAGCTTTCCGAGTTGCTGGCTACCATTATTATGGATTAAAGCTGCATGTAGAAGGTTTTTTTTTTACCTTAATGCCAAGAATGCATTAAGGAAAAAACCTTCTGCCTTTAGAGCTTAACCAGCTCCTGCCCGCGCTATAGCCGAAAAACAACTACAGCACAGGCTTACAATGCCGGCAAGGCGTACATGAATGTCCTCCCATGACCACAGTGCCCGTGTGCCCCCTGCGGTGCACGGCCGGGGCACTATGTGATCCCAGGGTCCTTCAGACTCAGTGAAGGGACAATCACAGAGGCCCTTTACCACGTGATCAGCTGTCAACCAATGACAGCTGATCATAGGATGTAAACAGAAGCCGGTTATGGGCTGTTCTTTACTCACACTGGCAGCGTGAGGAGAGAGGAAGAAAGCCGATAACCGGCTTCTGTTAACGCATCATCAGCACTGATAATCAGGGCACAGATTATCAGTGTCCTTATTATAAGTGCAGTCCCAACAGTGCCCACCAGTACTGCCAATCAGTTCCCACCACTGCTGCCAATCAGAGCTCTCCAGTGCTGCCAATCAGTGCCCACCAGTGCCACCTATGAGTGCACATCAGCACCTCATCATCAGTGTCACCTATAAGTGCCATCTATCAGTGCTGCCTATCAGTGCCACCTACAAGTGCCCATCAGTGACGATCAGTGCTGCCTATCAGTGCCACCTCTCAGTGCCCTTCAGGCTGCCCTTCACCTATCAGCGCATCCTCATCAGTGCTGCCAATCAATGCCCATCAGTGCCTCATCAGCAGTGTCACCTATCAGTGCCATCTATCAGTGCTGCCTATCAGTGCCTGTCAGTGCCCATCAGTGCCACCCCTCAGTGCCCTTCAGTGCCGCTTATCAGTGCCCATCAGTGCCACCTATCAGTGCCCATCAGTGCAGCCTCATCAACGGACATCAGTGAAGGAGAAAATTACCTGCTTGCAAAATTTTATTACAAACTATGAAAAATGTTATTTCTTTTCAAAATGTTCAGACTTTTTTGTTTGTTTAACAAAAAGTAGATAAACCCCAGTGGTAAATACCACCAAAAGAAAGCTCTATCTGTGTGAAAACAAAATTATAAAATGTCATATGCGTACAGTGTTACAGGACCGCGCAATTGTCATTCAAACCGTGACAGTGCTGAAAGCTGAAAATTGGCCTGGGCAGGAAGGGGGTAAAAGTGCGCAGTAGGCAAGTGGTTAAGTTATACAACTAGTATGCCTTCTGCCTTTGGCTTTTGATTGGACGGTAAAGAAGCAGCAGCTGACAGATGAGGTTATCACTTGTTAGCATGTTCCTCGCATTCCCATCCCTTTCCTAGTCTGACTTTTACTATACAAAGAAGAGTGTAATACCAGGTCCTGTTCAGAGGTTTACTCTAGTCCTGACCTTAGAAACAACCCCATGACATCTAAGGGGAGCAGCCAGCAGAATAAAGATATTGACCATGTAAGCTGAAGAAACCACATCTGGGGTTGAGGAGGGGGGAGCACGTTCCTGAGGTCAGAGCTTTTACCCGAGACTCTATTCTTGTTGGATAGGATAAAACAGCCGAATCTCAAAGCCTTTAATTCCCTTCCAGAATATTCTTACAGCACCTGTTATATACCCTGAGATGAGGCTTGCCAAGGCTCAGGCAGGGAGAGAATACAAGTAAATAATACAATCTAATCTCTCAGAGATATGGCTGCATTATTACAAATCAAGAGTAAAGATTTGGATTATTACAGATCCCCATTGGTAACTGTTTCTCCTTCAGTAACAGTGAACCACCACCGCATGTAAAAATGCTTCTCAAAAATAAAATAAGAAAGTAACTTACCAGTTGTTACAAGAGAAGTCAGCACAATTAAAGCTGATAAAAGCATATTGGTCCAGAGGGTTTCACAGTTTCAACCAGGTAGTAACAAGCTATCTAATATAACAAGCCATCTAACGCTTCCTACTGTCAGTATAAGGTGTGGGGGAGAGCAGTGACTTAAGACGCTTGCGTAAAAGTTGATTCCAAGCAGAAACGCACATTTCAGTGGAGGGTGCAGCTGTTCCGTCGAGTGTGGGGACATCTTGTCATTGTCAGCAGTCTGACGTTCTGATGGGTGTAATAGGTGTGTGACACTGCGACTCATCACTATTCAGCTATGCCGCTCTGCAGCTTTTACAGCTTACAAGTGTTTGCATTCTAAGAATACTTTCCTTTTCTTTGCCCGAGGCGAATGACTTTACACACCCATGTTCCCATTTTATGTAACAAGATCACTGGGCTCAAAACCAAGTTCAGTAAGAAAATGGAAGTCTATCTACACCTGTTCCTGCTTTTGTTTTTAGGACCTTTCTTCCATCTTTTCTTCTTTCCTTCATCCCTACATTCCTTTCTTTTTCTGGCCTTACTTCCTTCTGTTCTTCCCCCCACCCTTCCTCCTTCCCCTCCCATTCCTTCCTTCCTATCCACACTCTCTGTCGTTCTTCCTTACCTACTGCCCTTCCTTTCTTCTCCCTCCTATTTACTCCTGCCCTTCCCTCTACTCTTCCTTCCCTCTTGCCCTTTCTTCATGCCCTTCCTTTCATTCCACCCTTCCTTCTCTGCCATTATTCCATCCTTTCTTCCTTCTCTTCCTACCTTCCCTCCCATCATTCATTCCTTCTTTCCCTCCCTCCAATCATTCCTTCCCTCCTTCTCTTTCCTTCCTTCCCTCGCTCCCTGCCATCTTTCTTCCTTCCCCCTCTTATCTACTCCTGCCCTCGCTTTTTTTATTTTATTTCGGCCCTTCCTTCCTTGACTCCCACCCTTCCTTCCCTACTTCTTTTCCTTCCTTCCCTCGCTCCCTGCCATCTTTCTTCCTTCCCCCTCTTAGCTACTCCTGCCCTTCCACCCTTTCTTCCTTCCCTCAGCCCTTACTTTTCTCTTGTCCTTCCTTCATGCTCTTCCTCCCATCCCTTCCAACATTTTTTTCCTTCCCTTCCTTCCTTCCTTTCTCCCTCCCTCCAAATGTTCCAACCTTCCCTCCTTCCCTTCCGTCCTTCATTCCTCCTTCCCTTCCTATCCTCCCTCCCTGCCATCCTTCCTTCCTGTCTCTTTCTTTCTTTGTGATTCTTCCTGGTGATTTTAAATCATATATCAGTCTGAATTTTATGTGGAGTGCTGCTTTTATTTCCTATCCTATATTTTCAAATGTCTGAGATAAAGATTGAACAACATCTATTATTGAATAGCTTCCTTCTTTCCTTCTATTCTTCCTTCCCTCCTTACCTTCTTCCTTCCCTATCTATCCACCTATCTTTACTTTTTCTATCGTTAATTTATATAGTGTATCTATCTTGTTATTTCCAGCCAAATCTATGTGTAAATAAGAAGAAAGCAGAGCTTGCAAATATCTAATGGTGCAAGGACATATTGCAGTGAGCATTACAACCGGAGCTGCTTTTATGTCTTTAACTCCTGCTAGGATCCATTTTTTAGCTCACGTTATACTGTAAATATTCAATAGAAGTAAATATTTGTCTGCCTATATCTTTTAATATGATTTACTGAAGCTGTCTGAAAAATTATTAGCAAAATGTAGCCACTTACAGTATCCATATGGTTTCCAAAATATTGGCCTGATACAAAACGATTGCTCAGCGCTTGGCATGGGAAGTTGTAAAAATGTAACACAAAGAAAGAATTCATTGATAAAGGTTTTTCCTAAAAGAAGGAAATGAATTAGCATTTTTAATTCCAAATAGAAGGACAAAGTTCAGGATTTAATGTGAATCTGTGAAAGCCAGCATCTGGGAACTTTCAGAGGCTATTTGCCAGAAGGAATCAGACCGATAATACAACAAGTATGCAGTAAGATATCACTTCTCACATTTCACTGTCTGTATAGCTCATGTAATGACCTTTAAATTAGCAAAAAAAAAAAAAAAAATCTAATGAAACTCTTGTTCCCCTTAAATATTGCCATAATGGAGATGTAGAGGAGGAACAATGAGAATGAAAAACCACAGGGGTCAGATACCAGCCATGCACATCAACTCCAGGACAGTCATTTTACACTCTTATAAGGAAAATGTCTTTATTTTCATCTCAATTTTCCTTCCTTATTTCCCTCAGCTTTTCCTTCCTTCCCATCTGCCCTTCCTTTCTCTCTTCCTCCCATCCCTCCCACCCTTCTTTCCCTCCATCCTTTCCTCTGGCCCTTCCTTACTGCATACCCTTCCTTTCTTTCTTCCTTCCATCCCACCCTTCTTTCCCTCCCTGCCCTTCCCTATTTTACTTCTGCCCTTCCTTCCTTTCCTCCAGCCCTTCCTTCCCTACTGCCCTTCCTTCCTTCCTCCCCCATTTAATTACTCTTGCCCTTACACCCTTCCCTCAGCCCTTTTTTCCATCCCTCCCACCCTTCTTTTCCTTCCTTCCCTCCCTCCCTCCAATTGTTCAATTCCTCCCTCCTTTTCTTTCTTTCGTCCCTCTCTCCATCTCTCCAGTCGTCCCTATCTTCCTTCCCCCTTATATTTACTCCAGCATTTCCACCCTTCCCTCCTTCCCTCAGCCCTTCCTTCCTTCCCTCTTGCCCTTTATTTCTTAATGCCCTTCCTTCTATCCCTCCAACCCTTCTTTCCCTTCCCTCCCTTCCTCTCTCCAATAATTCACCAGGGGTTCCTGGATGCATGTCTCACAGGAAGAAAATTGTTTTTTTAGTCTCTCCACTGATATATAAATCCTATATTTGGTCCTGGAGCCCAGGGGTTTTGTAGAGTATTAGGCTGGATGAAGCCTCCAACACTGGGACCACATTTTGGCAGCAACCAACACACTGGTTGTCTAACTTGTCAGGACAAGTTGCTGTATACTAAAGAGAAGAAGCACACGCAAAAAAAACTAAAGTTCTGAAACCAAGACTAAGCAAAGTGTACATGCAATCCTTCAAAAGTAAATTAGTGTATTTTTAGGAATAAAAAACAACTTGTATATTTGTGAATATCCTCATGCATGAGGGTTTAGTTATATTTTAAGTATAGTGCTACCCCTGTAGGGGCCGCTGGTTTAACTGGTACAGAGGCCACCATTCACCAAAGCAACACTCTGGCTCCAATAAACAGTCTAGGGCACAGGTGTCAAACACAAGGCCCGCGGGCCGAATCCGGCCCTCCAGGCCATTTCATGTGGCCCTCGCACCTTTCCTGCAGCTGCAGGGGAGCTCCAGCCCACCTCTGGTCCTCCTCCAGACCCTGTACTTTCTGCTTTCCAGCAATGCATCCAGCTTCTTCCCAGCAGCAGCATAAGGTAAGGGGGTGCACTTAGATGTAAGGGAGGGTGGAGGATTCAACTTCTGATGGTGTGGGTGACTCTTGACATCTAATGTAAGGGAAGGGGATGCTCTGGACATATAGTCTTAAAGATACAACCGGCCCTTTTATGGGCAATCATAATGCTGATGTGGCCTACAATGAAATTGAGTTTGACACCACTGGTCTAGGGGTTATCTTTTTGTAAATTATTGCTTGGAGACAGGAGAGTGATTAGGGCATGGGATACTTCAAAGCTACATCAATGAAAGGGCAGTCTAAACCTTTATACAGCTGGGGACTATGAGGCAAGTCTTTTTGGCACCTGGTTAACCTGCACAATTGCAAAGCAGTAGGTAATGAGTGCAACTTCAGGAACATTTCTCAGGAAAGCACTCTTTAGAAAGCTCACAGTCCAGGACACCACTGAGGACAGGGGAATGGATGGTATCTGAGACTCTACGAGAGCAATCTCAGTCAGGGAAATGTCCGGCACTTATATCCCAAAAGCACACAGTCACCAGGAATCACTACAGAGTCGTTACTCACAAGTCCCCAAGACAGCTGTTACCTTCCAGCTTCCTCCGGACACCTCCCATTGAGGGAGAAAAAATCCTTCTCAAAACCAGTTCCATTTGGCGAATTCCTGTAGCCAATTCCAGGTCCCTCTCATGTCTACAGTTCTGAGACCTCAGAGAGAGCACCACAATCCTACGCTTGCCTCAGAATGGCCACAACCCCTTCTAAGGCTGGGAACTTTGCCTTGCTGAGTAAGACAATTCGTTTCCCCAGCCACCATCTGGGCTCACCTCCCCAAAGGATTGGCTAGGCCTTGGTCAATATTCGGAACTGGTTATTTGAATTCTCCTTCCCTAAACTCTAGAAACTTCTTCTAGAGGCAGGGGAAAGCAATTAAACTCCCACCCTGTGAAACTCTAAACAGACCAAAGCAAACAATCTACAGAAGGAGCCAAAACTAAATGCGTCTAGTATCATAACTAGGAGGGTGCTAAGTTAGTTATTTTTTCAGTCTATTTTCTTCCAGTTAGTTTTTAGCAATCTTTTCTAGTGTAGATGTCTGTAAAGACAGGAAGATACTTTGCAGGCCTATTTGTGTTATTAACTGAAATAAAAAGTAGTTATAACAACTTCAGCATGTATCCTAAAGTTTTTGTCACTTTCCTATTTAAAGTGTATCATGTATGACTAGATCTCTCCAAAGTGAGGGGTACTCTCTTCTTAGACAGTTGCATCCAGAACAGCCCCCCCCTCCCCCCACTGTAAAATTTCCTATATCTCCTGTTCCATTGACATCTCAAAAACGTTGGGTTCTTCATTACTTTTCCTACCAATGGTCTGAGGCAACAGTCACCAGGACAAACAGAGGGTGAATCTCCCCAATAGAGACAAAAATAAAAACTAACAGGGGTTGTAACTCTTTCATATTCAACCAAAGAAAAATAATGGCTCTACATATGCTTTAAAGTGCAGAGTTAGCCTGTCTGTGGGTGGCAAGTTGCCTAAATTCACTAAAGTAGAAGTTCAGCCAAAAACTAACTAGCTCTAAATATATTGGCAGCCCCATTCTAAGACTAATCTATCTAACCCTGTAAAGCAAAAATCAGCAAACAAACCTTTTCTGCATCCGCTCCAGTCCGCTCCCACACTGAGCTGTCAGCAGTGGTTTCTCTGTGTAGGCATGTGCAGTAGAGGCAGCCGACAATGGAAGCCCCATAGTAAGCATATGGGTGACGTCACTTCCCAGGCATTTCCCAGTCATTGTCGGCATTCTCCTGCACACAGCATCCACTGCTGGAGACCGGACCAAATCGGCTTCAGAAAAGGTATGGAACAATTTTTGCTTTACAGGATTAGGATTATTAGTCTTAGAATGTGGCTGCCAGTAGATTTAGAGTTAGTTAGCTTTTGACTGAACTTCCACTTTAAGTCTAATTTCCAATTGTAGAGATGAGCAAACTTATGAACAGTTTAATCAGCTGTGGTTTGGCTAAACTTTTAGCTTCCATTAACCTCCTTAGCGGTATTCCCGAGTGTGGCTCGGGGTGGATTTTCAGTACCTAAAGCGGTAACCCCGAGCCACACTCGGGAATGCATCGCTGGATCCAGGCAATGTTACTCACCTTGTCCCCTGGATCCAGCGATGTCCCCCGCCATGTCTGCAGGCTGTGTCCGCAGCTCCGATGCCTCTGTGTCCCGGGCTCCGTTCCCTGCGAGCGTCGCGTCGCACGGGGGCGGAGACCGGCGGGAAATTCAAAAAGTGAAACACACACAGCACATACAGTACACTGTATTCTTATAGATTACATTACTGTATGAAAACATTACACATCCCCTTTGTCCCTAGTGGTTTGCCCAGAGCCCTGCATGTACTTTTATATAATAAATGTCATTCTTTCTGCCTGGAAACATGAGAATGTCCATAGCAACCAAAAAGTGTCCCTTTACGTCATAAGTGGTTTTTGATCAGCTAGAAAACACCGATAGTAAATAAGAATCATTTGCAGAATTGAGTGATACTGATTTTTGGGGAAATTTATCATCAGAAACTGAAAGTGACGACAGCGACAATTCTGCAACTGAGCAAATTTCTGCGTTTTTGGTTTGATTACATTATTGAATAAATGCAAAATAATTGTACCGCTTTCAGCACCAAAAATCAGACATAATCATACCGCCAGGGACACTAACCATTGCAGGCCTATAGTACATAACGCCATATCTCCATGCAGAAAACCATTACCGCTTTCAGCAATAAATTCCAGACTCAGTCATACCGCCAGCGAGGTTAAAAATGAAATGAAATGAAATGAAATCCTCCAAATTCAAAGGTTCCCAAGTCTCATGGATGTCCTAAGGAAAATGAACCAGTATTACAGAAAGTGCAGCACAGCAAATTATATTTTGGGAAGTCAATGGCAGATGACGCAGGCAAAAAAAAACATCTGAGCCAGGGATATTAAAGCGGAGTTCCACCCAAAAGTGGAACTTCCGCTTTAATGGAAGGTGACCCCCCCCCAATTGGCATTTCCTTTTTTTTGGGGGGTGACCAGGGACCCTGTTTTCATAGAGTCCCAGGTCCACTTCCTCCCCTGGCGCCGCGGCTCCAGGAAGGAAGTTCACCTTACCCCCTCCCTCTGGGCGATCTTCTGGGACACGTCACAGGTCCCAGAAGATATGCCAGCCAGTCACAAGGCGTAGCGCGACTCGCTCATGCACAGTGCCCACACCTGTGACGCCGGCGCCGCCGAGGGGAGGGGGTGAAGAGCGAGCCCTCGGGCGACCGCATCGCTAGAGCGAAGGACATGTGAGTGTCTGATTATTAAAAGTCAGCAGCTACACTTTTTGTATAAAGCAGGACCATCCTCTGGAGCAGTCTTTGGTCACTTTCTCCCAGTAACCTTTTAGGAATCCAAACTGCCCAAAATAATACTGGAATTCAGATTTGACTTGGGCCATTATCAATTTTAGTTAAAAGTTGTTGAAATAACCTGATAGTTAGCTCCTGTTCTCCACCCGTAGAGAACTCATAAGATGTTTTTCACCCTTTTGGGGGCTTTAATTGTAGAAGCCTCTATGATTAAGCCCCAAAAAGGGTTAAACACATGATTCCCTGTTGCATGTGTAGTGCCCTCATAGTAATAGGCGCTTATATTTGGAGATTTATGTTAGGAGAGGTAAAATATAGTCAGGCCTGACAGTGTTTAGGCCTGAGTATTTTGATTTGGGATGGGGAGTGGCTTAGGTAGAACTGGGCAGTTCCTAGATGGTGTCACCGGGTCCTCCTACTTCTTTCCAGGAGGGACTGGAACATTCTGGAAAGAGAGGCTGGAGGAGAGGTGTAACCATCTGGGTGTCCTAAGGAGCCCTGACCAATGCCCAATCTGGATTGGCAAGGAGCAGACCTCCTTAAATACCTTGGTACAGCCCAGTCATGGGAGGAGTGTGTCGGGTGGGGGAGTGGAGAATGTCTGGGGGGGGGTGACCTTGAGGCCTGGAGGCTCGGGTGCAGCCAGGAGTGGAGTCGTTTCCTGGAGCAGCACAATGGAGCAGGAAAGCAGCAGAGAGACTACATTAAAGGCTCTTTAGAGGATCAACCAGTGTCAGTGAGTGACAGACTCTGGGAGCTGGATGAGAAGGCTAGAGCAGGCTGGGAGGCGATAGTGGACAGCCTGTGGAGGTCGGAGGAGCCAGTCCGGGGAAGGAGTGTCACTGGACAGCAAGACAGGCCGGAGTGGCCTGGAAGAGGATGGGCTGGGAGTTGTAGTCCGTCATATAACCAGCTAGCACCAACATACTTAGCTACACAGTTGAGGGCCCGTGGCTTCACAATCGGGGGCCCGTGGCTTTACAATTGGGAGCCCGTGGCCCTTGCCTGTAAGGGGTGGTCTGGAGGTCCCGCTGACAGAAGTGCAGGCCTCACCATGTGCTAGCTGCAGTGGAGGAAGAGGTGTCATGGAGATATGATAAATTGCCTTTCAGGCCAGGAAACTAAGCAGTGTGCTTGAGAGAAGTGATTAGAGAAATGGTCAGCAAGTGTCTGTGCTGGAGGAAGTTGGAGTGTATATACTGCAGTGTATATAGAAGGTCCCGTGATCTAATTCTTTGGGCATCCAGTTATCCCTTCTCCCTATAAGTTTATCCCCTAAATAAAACAACAAAACAAAGTACCGTCCTGTTCCGTGACTCCGGATGTGTGAATATGATGTGATTGAGGGCAGCGGGCAGGTGAACCACAACTTCCAGATACTCCCAAGGGAGAACATGGCTACACATGAGTGTGAATAGAATGGGTAAAAGATGTCTTTAGGTCCTGATCTCTCCCTGTAGAGAACTCCTAAGATGCACTTTGCCCTTTTTTTGGGCTTAACCATAGAGGCCTTTATGATTAAACCCCGGAAAGGGCAAAATGTGTCTGCATACCATGCAATGGGGAATGGGTGTCTGTGGGCAGATGGCCGCCATTTTGTTGAAGTCTACTGGAGCCCGAGAAACCAATCAGGCTTGCGCCAGTCTTTCCACATGCTGATCTGAATGATACAGGTTTGGGGGACATTTGAGCGGTACTACTTTCAAGGTTTTGGGCTACATACACAAAACTGAATCTTATTGATGCTTTAATTTATATATTTTGACAATTTAATTGTATATTGACATCTTAAATAGAAATCAAACACAACAACATTTGCCAGTCATTTTTTTTATTCGTTTATCTATGTATTTTTTTACATATTTTCTTACAAAGTATTCCCAGGTTTTACCAAACATAAACACAATAGATTCTATATAATACAGAAAAAAACACTGTTGGAAAACAAAGATGACCTTTAATTTGACTTCATTCTTCCATATTAGCCTTGAGGGGCCCATTCAAAACTGATTCAGCTGTGAATGGATGCTGGGACATTACATTACCTATTATTTATTTATTTGACTGATGCTGGGCACTCATGTGAGAGATTTCTGCATCCAAGTTCCCAACTCCACCCATCATCCACAGCCAGTACAAAGGAACTGCTTATATGAAGTGAAAGTTGGGGCAAAATCAACCACAATTGTTCTTTTTACAAGTCTTCCTCATGCTATAGTTTTCTACATGTTGATCCCGCCAGCAGACCCACATAGTAGGAATAACAATGGTTTGACAAAGCCTTGGAATTCAAATTTAATAAATATATTATCACTGACCACAGATCGGCTTTAGATCTTTCATAATACAGATTTCACCAAAATAATCAAAACCAGGGTTGGTGCAGAGACAAGACTGTACATGCGAATACTCTGACTCGTGCAGATATAATTGTATGCGGATGTGAAACTGCTGGAGTTGAAGGACTGGCTGCCAAGGCTACATATCTTCTCCGTGGCACAGCCTCTCATTGCCACTGTTACTGGCTGTGTCCCTGTAAAGAAACAAATCAGAACTCCTTTAGTTAAATGTTAAAAAAACTGTTTTGGAAAGTTACTGAAATGATCCTTAGAGATGGGATGACTGTGGTCCAATCTTCTTAGAGACTGGATATGAAGATAACTGCATATTAAGGGTTGGCATTTGACAGTAGCGGAGACCCTTTAACTACTGGAAACAACCATCAACAGCAAGAGGCAGACACCAACTAGCTGCAGGAAGCACTAACTGAATGTACGACGGAAACGCCCAATGAATGTAGGAGACACCTGCTGACTGTAGGGGGCACTGGTTGACCGTAGGGAACACCTGATAAAAGTAGGAGACACCTGCTGACTCTAGGAGACACTTGCTGATTGAAGAACACTCCTGTTGACTGTAGGAGACATCCACTGACTCCAGAAGACACCTGCTGACTGTAGAAGACACCTGCTGACTGTAGGAGACACCCACTGTAGGAGATACTGGTTGACTATGGGAAACACCTGATGAATGTACAGTCACCTGCTGACTGTATGAGACACCCGCTGACTGTAGGCAACACCCACTGACTCTAGGAGACACCCACTGACTGCAAAAGACACCCAATGACTCTATGAGACACCTGCTGACTGAAGGAGACACATGCTGACTGTGGGAGACACCCACTGTAGGAGATACTGGTTGACTGTGGGAGACACCTGAAGAATGTAGAGACACCCGCTGACTGTAGGAGACCCCCGCTGACCCTAGGAGACACCCACTGACTCTAGAAGACACCCACTGACTCTAGGAAACACCCACTGGCTCTAGGAGACACCCACTGACTCTAGGAGACACCTGCTATGTATAGCAGACACCCACTGACCCTAGGTGACACCTGCGGACTATAGAAGATACCCACTAACTCTAAGAGGCACCCGCTGACTGTAGGAGACACCCGCTGACTGTAGAAGACACCCACTTACTCTAGGCGACACCTGCTGACTGTAGGAGACACCCACTGATTTGAGGAGACACTCGGTTACTGTAGGAGACACATGCTGACTGTAGAAGACACCCGCCGACTGTAGCAGACACCCACAGACTAGGAGACACCTACTGACTGTAGGAGACACCCACAGACTAGGAGACATCTACTGTCTGTAGGAGACACCTACTGACTATAGGAGACACCCACAGACTAGGAGACACCTACTGACTGTGGGAGACACTTGCTGACTGTAGGAGACACCTGCTGACTGTAGGATACACGCACTGTAGAAGATACTGGTTGACTGTGGGAGACACCTGAAGAATGTGGAAACACCCGCTGACTGTAAGAGACACCCGCTGAACCTAGGAGACACCCACTGACTCTAAGAGACACCCACTGACACTAGGAAACACCCACTCACTCTTGGAGACACCTGCTGAGTATAGCAGACGCCCACTGGCCCTAGGAGACACCTGCTGACTATAGAAGACACCCACTAACTCTAGGAGGCACCTACTGGCTGTAGGAGATGCCCACTGACTCTAGGTGACACCTGCTGACTGTAGGAGACACCCACTAAGTTGAGGAGACACTCACTGACTGTAGGAGACACCTGATGACTGTAGGAGATACCTGCTGACTGTAGGAAACACCCACTGACTCTAAGAGACACCTGCTGACTCTAGGAGACACCCACAGACAAGGAGACACCTACTGACTGTAGGAGATGCCTGCTGACTATATGAGACACCCACTGACTCTAGGAGACAGCCCCCAGCTGTAGGAGATACCCACTAGCTGAAGGAGACACCCACAATGCAAGAGTCACTCACAAGCTCTAGGAGACACCCAGAGGCTGCAGGAAACACCCATCAGCCATTGGAGATACCCACTGACCTGGACATAAGAGACACCACACTGGTCATCCACCTGAAATTTGCCAGGCTAATCACAGTTGCAGCCCCCAAGATACATCTGGCACAGGGGTGTCTGTATAAATATCCACAATCAGCTGTTAGCATTAGGCACCAGCTTGTACAATCAGAACACCATCTCATGTTTATGGGGTGGAATTGGAAAGTAATATTCGAAACATTCTTGTTATAATATTCTTTTTTTATGACTTAAATATTACCTGTTATTTTTGTGGTTTGCAGTAGGCATTTGGTCTCAGATCCAGTACAACGAATAATGTTGGAGTTGTAGCACCAGTTAGAGTTGACTGTGAGGCAGGACCGACACGTTATTTCATTTATGCTGTTATCTGTATTGCTTGACACTGTTAAAAATTAGAATTAGAGGTTGTTTATATGTGGACACACATTTTAGCTATGCTGGTAATAAATATATATATGTGTGTGTGTTTGCTAAAAACTTTGTGATGTACTATATATAACTAACAATATATATTTTTTGTATTCATCCGTTCTTGTGAACATATATTTGAATGCTGCGAGGTGATACTTACATGTCGGTGTTGTTGGGTTACAATCATTAGTATTACAGCAAGACGTCCCAATCTGTACTGTACCACTGGGAATTGTCACACTTCCAAATATGTTGCACTGATCTGGGGGTAAGCACAGTCTGCTCACTGTGAGAGTGCTTGTCCCATCTGAGAAAGGGAGGAAGAGGAAGGACTGGTTAGATCATAGTAAAAAATGGCATAAGGTTATAATAATAATAGGGATTAGATTTATGTTTTGCAAGTTCACATGTATCTAAACCAGGGGTAGGCAACCTGTGGCCCTCCAGCTGTTGCAGAACTACAAGTCCCACCATGCCTCTGGGAGTAATTGTAACTGCCAGCCTTGCAAAGCCTCATGGGAAATGTAGTTTGAGAACAGCTGGAGGGCCGTAGGTTGCCTACTCTTGATCTAAGCCAAAGAACATCAAAAAGCTGTAGAAATAATACTATTAATAATATTTTATATTAAGACCACATTTTTATCTTTCTGGCACACACTCATCCTCTATACCTAATGCATAGAGTAATTCAAAAACAGACCACATACCATAAGCGCACACATAGGGTCTGCCGGGTGTGCATGGGCACACCCTAATCACCCCGTATGGTGCAGATTCCCCCTGTTTGGTATTTCACCAAAGCCCCCTAACGGGGCTCCTAAAAAATTGTAAAAGATAATAAAAATAAAATCTATTGACACCATCCACTCCCCTACTGACACCAATCTCCGCCCTACTGACACCGTCCGTATATATACACATGTACACACACATAAGTGTTTGAGCTTTGGGGGTGCACACCCTAATGTAATAGCCTGTGCAAACCTATGCCATATACTTTAATGGTATCACAACATGAAGGCCTCATGCACACTGGACTCATCTGAATGCCTTTCTCCTGGCAGGAGAAAAGCAGCATCAAAATGCGTTTAGGCGCAATTAAGCATGTCGAGCACTCGGGCCTTTATTTATTTAATTGGCCAGAATATTCATTTATAATGGCCATTGAAATGAATGAACTACCAAGCGCTTGATGTGCCTGGCACTTAAGCGCATGTAGATCCATCAGCCATTTATCTGTCTATCTATATACAGCAGGGGTTCTCAACCCTGCCCTCAAGTACCCCCAACAGGCCATGTTTGCAGGTTTTCTTTTATCTTGCACAGGTACTTTAAATCAGAGACAATGGCTTGGTATTTTGGACAGCTATTTCAGCTAAGAGAAATTCCCAAAACATGGCCTGTTGGGGGTACTTGAGGACAGGGTCGAGAACCACTGCTATACAGTATCTCACAAAAGTGAGTACACCCCTCACATTTTTTTTAAATATTTTATTCTATCTTTTCATGTGACAACACTGAAGAAATGACAATGTAAAGTAGTGAGAGTACAGCTTGTATAACAGTGTAAATTTGCTGTCCCCTCAAAATAACTCAACACACAGCCATTAATGTCTAAACTGCTGGCAACAAAAGTGAGTACACCCCTAAGTGAAAATGTCCAAACTGGGCCCAATCAGCCATTTTCCCTCCCCAATGTCATGTGACTCGTTAGTGTTACAAGGTCTCAGGTGTGAATGGGGAGCAGGTCTGTTAAATTTGTTGTTATCGCTCTCACTCTCTCATACTGGTCACTGGAAGTTCAACATGGCACCTCATGGCAAAGAACTCTCTGAGTATCTGAAAAAAAGAATTGTTGCTCTACATAAAGATGGTCTAGGCTATAAAAAGATTGCCAAGACCCTGAAAGTGAGCTGCAGCATGGTGGCCAATACCATACAGTGGTTTAACAGGACAGATTCCACTTCGAACAGGCCTCTCCATGGTTGACCAAAGAAGTTGAGTGCACGTGCTCAACGTGACATCCAGAGGTTGTCTTTGGGAAATAGACGTATGAGTGCTGCCAGCATTGCTGCAGAGGTTGAAGGGGTGGGGGGTCAGCCTGTCAGTGCTCAGACCATACGCTGCACACTGCATCAAATTGGTCTGCATGGCTGTCGTCCCAGAAGGAAGCCTCTTCTAAAGATGATGCACAAGAAAGCCTGCAAACAGTTTGTTGAAGACAAGCAGACTAAGGACATGGATTACTGGAACCATGTCCTGTGGTCTGATGAGACCAAGATAAACTTATTTGGTTCAGATGGTGTCAAGCGTGTGTGATGGCAAACAGGTGAGGAGTACAAAGACAAGTGTGTCTTGCCTACAGGCAAGCATGGTGGTGGGAGAGTCATGGTCTGGGGCTGCATGAGTGCTGCCGGCACTGGGCAGCTACAGTTCATTGAGGGAACCATGAATGCCAACATGTACTGTGACATACTGAAGCAGAGCATGATCCCCTCCCTTCGGAGACTGGGCCGCAGGGCAATATTCCAACATGATAACGAGCCCCAAACACACCTCTAAGATGACCACTGCCTTGCTAAAGAAGCTGAGGGTAAAGGTGATGGACTGGCCAAGCAGGTCTCCAGACCTAAACCCTATTGAGCATGTGTGGTGCCTCCTCAAACGGAAGGTGGAGGAGCTCAAGGTCTCTAACATCCACCAGCTCTGTGATGTCTTCATGGAGGAGTGGAAGAGGATTCCAGTGACCACCTGTGAAGCTCTGTTGAACTCCATGCCCAAGAGGGTTAAGGCAGTGCTGGAAATAATGGTGGCCACACAATATATTGACACTTTGGGCCCAATTTGGACATTTTTACTTAGGGGTGTACTCACTTTTGTTGCCAAAAGTTTAGACATTAATGGCTGTGTGTTGAGTTATTTTGAGGGGACAGCAAATTTACACTGTTATACAAGCTGTACACTCACTACTTTACATTGTAGCAAAGTGTAATTTCTTCAGTGTTGTCACATGAAAAGATAGAATAAAATATTTACAAAAATGTGAGGGGTGTATTCAGTTTTGTGAGATACTGTATATATACAGGGTATATATATATATATATATATATATATATATATATATATATATATATATACACACATGGGCGTAACTAGGACCTTCAGGGCCCCGGTGCAGGAAACCCAGGGCCCTTCTCACTGATCCCGGGGGCAGCAGGACCTGGAGAAGAGGGACAGTGGGGCGGCATATGGAGGAACAAATCCTCTCCATTTTCCTCCAGCAGTCACTGAATGCCTATGGGAGGTAGAGGAGGGGAAGCAGGCTTTTAACAGCTGCAGGAGAAAAATGAAGGGGATTTGTTAGTCTATATGCTGC
>BLSH010422335.1:198844-215689 GCA_018402905.1 Glandirana rugosa
GCTAGCTTCACGCGTACGCAGCCTAAGGCCGGGTTGCGTACGCGTCATCGCCGGCACTACTGCGCATGCGTCGGGCCGGAATCCGACGCATGCGCACTTCGAGCGACATTTCCGAGGCCGCTACTGCGCATGCGTTGGGCCGGAATCCGACGCATGCGCACTTCGATCGGGATTTCCGAGGCCACTACTGCGCATGCGCCAGGCTGTAATCCGACGCATGCGCACTTCGATCGGGATTTCCGAGGCCGCTACTGCGCATGCGCCGGGCTGGAATCCGACGCATGCGCACTTCGATCGGGATTTCCGAGGCCGCTACTGCGCATGCGCCGGGCTGGAATCCGACGCATGCGCACTGCGATCGGGATTTCCGATGCCCCTACTGCGCATGCGTCAGGCCCGGATTTCCGAGGATCCGCTCATTATAGTCGCTATGTAGATTGGCCGTGCAGTGCGGCTTCTCTCACACACAGAGCACTGCACGGCCCTCCTATAATCCTGAGATCTCCACATCATTGTGTCCGCTTCTCACACAACATGGGGCCTTCTCTCTGTGTCTCCTCCTCTCACTCTTCTCTCATGGAGGCAAAAGTCGGGATATTTTGTTAGAAAATCACTGAGAACCCCAAACATTGTTTAGATATTTTTGCAGAGGCCCTAAAGAATAAAGCGGTGGTTTGTAATCATTTTTTGGCACGCAGTGTAGAAGTCAGAAATATAAAAGATGGCATCACGCCGAGCGCACAGACGCCTCACATAAAGGGCAACAACCTTCAATATCTCCATAGGCAATGCTTTGTATCCCCTGTGTGTGGTGAGCGGTTTACATTACAAAGGCGCTAGAATTGTTGCGCTTGCTATAACCTCACATGTGGGCAGTGTTGCCAACCGCCAGTAAATTTACTGACAGTTTGTAAAAATCAGTGATTTTTACAAGTGTCTATAAATATCAGGGTCTGATAATTTTTCACGCTGTGCTGACTTTTTAAGTGTAAACCGGGCAAACTACTTGATATGGGTATTGTCAGTGTTTCCATGTTGTGTTTAAATATCAATTGTCTTCGTTTTTAATAGGAGTCCAGTTATTTTTCAGGCTGCCAGTAAAAAAATGTGCTCCGCCAGTAAATTTCCCATGTTTTGCCAGTAAAAAACGCTGCTGGAGGTTGGCAACACTGCTGTGATGGAAGGAGGGACTCCGCAGGGGGCACATGATGGCATCTGGTAGCAGGCAACAGTGGCAAGTGACATGCTTGAGGCTCCCACTTATTCTGCATTATGGTGAGTTAAACTATTTAATTTTATATTAGAATGTAATAATAGAAATAATGCACTTCAGACATCCTGACACCATACCAACCATGGTGCCGGGATGATTGAAGTGCCAACATCAGGTGATTGGAGTATCTTTATCTGCTGATTGTTAAACTTTCTGGAATACACATATTGTATTGTGGTCTAGGATCTGAGCCTGCTGTCCCCCCATCCCTCTTTCTTTCCTTCCTTCTCTTCCTTTCCTTCCCTCCCTATCTCTTTCTTTCTTCCTTCCTCCATCCCTCGTTCATCTCAGACGTGAGCCACGCCCCCTAAAGCCACTGCCCCTTTAAGCCACGCCCACACTAATTTTTCGCCGCATTTCTTCGGGGCTAGTGTCCCTGGCCTTTTTCCCCCCTAGCAACACCCCTGGTGCCCATATTTGGGCAGTAATGTCACCGCTGTAGGCACGCCTATTTGCTTACATAGCCAAGGATTCCCAACAACGTGAATGAATGGGGCAGGTGACATTAACCGTTGGTAAGTACAGTATGTGGTGGCTGCCAGGAACCGCTGCTTCCTTTACAAACATTGAGGGCATTTTCCAAATATGCCAGTGTAGCCATATTTGGGCAGTTATGTCACCACTGTCCCCACCCATTGACCATTATAACTCTATAAAAGAAAGAAAGATATACCTCCAATCCATTCTCTATTTTATCCTCAAGCCTGCAGAATTATTATACTTCAGCCCCTTGCTTTCACCTTTAAGGTGCAGCCATCCAAGGTCATACTCTCCTGGGTGAGGTCCCATTGCTTGGGCTATTAAATGCCCTCTTGAGTGTCAGAGCACCTTTTGCTTTTCCAAAAATTGTTGTACAATCCCAAATACAAACTTTTGGCAGGATCAATTCAGTAACGTATTCAAATTGACTTAAAGTGATTCTAAAGGTTGTGATTGAAAAGAAAAATGCTGCTGTGTGAGCCAATGAGGAGAGAGAGACCCGGGAGAGCCATTGCCTCTCATGCACATCCCTGGATTGAGATGATACTCAGGAAAATACAAGGGGGGTTATGAGAGTGAACATGATATATCACATAGGATCCCATATTCCTGTATCCAATTGAAATGAAGGAGGCCACTGTCTTACCCTCCCCCCACCCCATGGTATCAGGTAAGGTGGGGTGCATGGCCAGCGACCGCCCTTTATATTATCTAAAACTCTATGTAAATGCAATCCAGTAGAACAACACAAGAGATATAAAAAGAGAACTGCTCCAATATGCTCTTTCAATCCCTGGCTTTTTGTATGGCGTTCCAGTGAACTATTCCCGGGATAGATATGCAACTTACCAAGATTAAAGGAGCAGAAAGGAAGAAGTAGATTGGATAGGCTGCGTAACCATTCTGCTCTGTACCATGTTACAGGGCTACTTATGAGCTCTACAGTGCTTCAAAAAAGTATTCATACCCCTTGAAATGTTCCACATTTTCTCACGTTAAAACGAAAAGCGTCCATGTATTTTATTGGAATTTTATGTGATAGATTAACACAAAGTGGCATACACAATATGATAAATGGTTTTCAACATTTTTTTTACAAATAAATATCTGAAAAGTGTGGTGTGCATTTGTATTCAGTCCCCTTTACTCTGATACCCCTAACTAAAATCTGGTGGAACCAATTGCCTTCAGAAGTCACCTAGTTAGTAAATAGAGCCCACCTGTGTGTAATTTAATCTCAGTATAAATACAGATGTTCTTTGAAGGTTTCAGAGGTTTGTTAGAGGACCTTAGTGGACAAAAAAAATATAAAAACATATCCCAAGCTTTGAACATCTCACAGATCACTGTTCAATCCATTATCTGAAAATGGGAAGAGTGTGGCACAACTGCAAACCTACCAAGACATGGCCGTCCACCTAAACTGACCGGCCAGGCAAGGAAAGCATTCATCAGAATAGCAGCCAAGAGGTCCATGGTAACTCTGGAGGAGCTGCAGAGATCCACAGCTCAGGTGGGAGAATCTGTCCACAAATCTGGCCTTTATGGAAGAGTGGCAAGAAGAAAGCCATTGTTGAAAGAAAGCCATAAGAAGTTCTGTTTGCAGTTTGCGAGAAGCCATTTGGGGGACACAGCAAACATGTGGAAGAAGGTGCTCTGGTCAGATGAGACCAAAATTGAACTTTTTGGCTTAAAAGCAAAACCCTATTTGTGGCGGAAAATTAACACTACACATCACCCTGAAACACACCATCCCCACTGTGAAACATGGTGGAAGCATCATGTTGTGGGGATGCTTTTCTTTAGAAGGGACAGGGAAGCTGGTCAGAGTTGATGAGAAGATGGATGGAGCGAATACAGGGCAATCTTAGAAGAAACATGTTAAAGTCTGTAAAAGACTGGGGCAGAGGTTGACCTTCCAGCAGGACAACGACCCTAAACATACAGCCAGAGCTACAATGGAATGGTTTAGATCAAAGCATATTCATGTGTTAGAATGGCCCAGTCACAGTCCAGACCTAAATCCAATTGAGAATCTGTGGTAAGACTTGAAAATTGCTGTTCACAGACGCCCTCCATCCAATCTGACAAAGCTTGAGCTATTTTGCAAAGAGGAATGGGCAAAAATGTCCTTTCTAGATGTGCAAAGCTGGTAGAGAGATCCCCATAAAGACTTGCAGCTGTAATTGCAGTGAAAGGCGGTTCTACAAAATATTGACTCAGGGGGGCGCTATACAAATGTACCCCACACTTTTCCCATATTTATTTGTAAAAAATTTGGAAAACCATTTATCATTCTCCTTCCACGTCACTTTGTGTTGGTTTATCACATAAAATCCCAATAAAGTACATTTACGTTTTTGGTTGTAAGATGACAAAATGTGGAAAATTTCAAGGGGTATGAGTACTTTTTCAAGGCACTGTATATACAAATGTCCTTTCCTTGTGGAAGTATAACCCCACTGGGGAAAGATCTTTTTAGGGGAAACGTGTTTTTTTTTTGCCCTGTGGGATTTATGTTTCATTGCTTTTTATATCTACAGTGCTTGGTGGGATCCTTTTTGTCTTCATTCTGTTCCCCCTATGGCTGATAAATACTGATGGGGTTGGTTCCTTGCGTTTTTGAATGTTAGCCATTCATTTTAAAAGTCTGTCCAATTACCTTTCGGGAATATCGATGGCAAGAGTTCCCTAAGTATTTTCTATTTTCACATATGTGGTCATGTTATATATACTGTAGATATTTATGTAGTATTTCTCCTTTCACTTCGTCTAGTTGTTTAACCACTTCAGATCCGCGCTATTGCCGAAGTACGGCTCCAGCGCGGATCTGAAATGCCCGGACGACGTCCATGGACGTCCTCCACTGTGCGAGACCCGGCGATCTCTTTTGGGAGCCTCAGAACGGGGAACCGCCATTGTAAACACGGCGGTTCCCCGTTCTGTGACAGGAGACATGACAGATCTACTGATCCCTGTCACTGGGATCAGTTAGATCTGTTATGTCCCGGCCAGCCCCGCCCCCCCCACAGTTAGAACACACCCAGGGAACATATTTAACCCCTTCACTGCCCCCTGCTGGTTAACCCCTTCACTGCCAATGACATTTATACAGTAATCAGTGGATATTTAAATTTCTGATCGCTGTATAAATGTCATTGGTCCCAAAAATGTGTAAAACATGTCAGACATTTCTGCTGCAATATCACAGTCCCGATAAAAATCGCAGATCGCCGCCATTACTAGTAAAAAAAAAAAAATAATAATAACGCCATAAATCAATTCCCAGTTTGTAGATGCAATAACTTTTGCGCAAACCAATTAATATACGCCGATTGCGATTTTTTTTTTACCAAAAATATGTAGAAGAATATATGTCGCCCAAAACTGATGAATAATTTTTTTAATGGATTTGTACTTTAGCAAAAAGTAAAAAATATTGTTCTTTTTTGCAAAATTGTCGCTCATTTTTTGTTTATAGCGGCGATCAGAAATGACGCAGAGGTGATCAAATACCACCAAAAGAAAGCTCTATTTGTGGGAAAAAAAGGACGCAATTTTTATTTGGGTACAACGTCGCACGACCGCGCAATTGTCATTCAAAATGCGACAGCGCTGAAAGCCAAAAATTGGTCTGGGCAGGAGGGGGGTTTAAGTGCCCAGTAAGGAAGGGGTTAATGTTTTGCAAATCTAGATGTCATAATCACTGCATAACTCCAGTTCATGCTGCCTCCCATCTTTCTCCTGCAATAGGAGCGAGATGGGGACCACTTATAGAATAGAAAGATTTCTCCATCTTTTTTTTTCAAATAGATTTATCGAAAATTTTGAGAGTACATTACAAAAAAAGAACAATATGCCCAGAAATAGATTTTCAGTTAGTGCATTGATTTTGTGAAGGCATCACAGCTTAAAACAGCCTCCAACTGAACAACTATAACATAACACAGTTAGAAGTTCATGACATTGAATCAAGGAGATACGTAGCATGTCTGGCCACAGAAAACCTCAGTAGACTATAGCAAATAAACTCAGAAACCCTTGTGAGGAAAAACAAAAACAGCCCGAGGAGTGGAAGCAAGTATATAACAACCTGAATGAGAAAGTGAACAGGGGTACCTGTAGTTGTCAGAGTCCATAATGATTGCAGGATTAGAAAAACCCTGGGAATGTCGGGGGGGCTGGGGACTAAAGGTATCTTTGATTTTAAGCTTGCCCAGTGTGTTGGCTAGATCAGCTCACAGGTACCACACTGAAAGGCGAAAGGGATATATGTGCTGTGAGATTTCTGTAGAGGTGAAGGAGCAATCCATATACTGGTGCCATCTAGACAAGAAACATTTTGAAGACTTGAAATCATGAGTGATAGCGTCCAGATTTTCCATAAGAAAAAGATCTCTGAGAGCTTGTTTCGCCATAGCCAATTGAGGTGGGCTGGTATGTATCCAGGATTGCAAAATAGACTGCCGGGCGGTCAGGAGGCAGATGTGAACCCACTGAGGGAGAGTGTCACTTGTGTGAGCAGAACAAGGGGCTGGCGAAGGGTTAGAACTGAAGAGACACAACATGGGATCTTTGGGTAGAGCGATGTGATGGATCTTGTCTATGAATTTCAGCACCTGGTCCCAGAATGTGGAGATTTCTTGACAGGTCCATAGTCTGTGAAAGAGAGTTGGTCTAGCTGTGGAGCACCATGAGCAGGTTGATAGAGAGGGATCCGCTGGACAATGACGGAATGGAACATAGGTGCAATGGGCTATTTTAAATTGAGTCTCTCGCCACTTTTCCAAGATCAATAATTGCCAGACTTTTTGGTATCCAGTGAGGATTTGTGTAGGAGCATCCTGATTATCAAGAAGAGAGCCAGAGAGTACTTTGAGGCCTGGTACGTGATGAGATTGGAGTAGATCTCTGATATAGAGTATTGGCCTTTTGTCATCAGAGTGTCTATAAAAGACAGTTTTTATGGGTTTTTGCATGGGCAGAGGCATGATTTGAGGTAACTCGTTAGCTGAAAGTAGTGGAACACCTGAGAGGATGGTATAGAGTATTCACTAGTTATCTCCGATAAAGGTCTAATAAACCCCTGGGCACAGTTTATCCAAAAAGGGTGCGGTTTATGACTTGACGGGCCGTCTTTAAACCAAGAGAGGACCAGTGAAAGAAAGTCTCCATAGAAGAGGGAAACATAGGATTACCCAAGCTGGGTAAGTATTGAGATATGCTGGAGGGTAAGCCCAGGAGCCACCTCACCTCCCTCCAAGCAATAAGAGTGTCCTTGGTCAGAAGGTTTGCCCTCAAGGGGTGAGGTAAGGCATTTAACTTGGAGTGGAGGACAGCCTGGAGGTTGAGTGGGGACACCAGGGCGCTCTCCAGCATATGATTGTAATACCGGGATTGTTCAGATAACCAGTCTAAGGCCTGACGTAATAAACAAGTTAGACTGTAAAACCTAATATTAGGGAGGCCCGCCCCACCCTCACCCTTCCGGAAGCAAAGCTTTTGGAGTGCAATCCTGGATTTTTTGCCCCGCCACAGAAAGGCATTCAGGGCAGTGTGGATTTTTTGGACATCGGCATGCTTAAGCAATAGCGGGAGGGTCTGTAAAGGATAAAGTAGTCTAGCAAAGGATACCATCTTATAAAGATGGCATCTCCCGAAGAGCAAGAGGGGAAGGGCCGACCAAGCTTCCATCTCCTGTACAATCTTGTTTATGACTGGGGGGTAGTTCAGACTATATAGTGAGGAGGGTTCCTTACCATAGAGTAATCCAAGATACGTTATGTGATGTTTAGCTGATAAAACGGAGATGATTCTGTCCAGGCCCTGGAGAGCCACGGGTTCAAAGGCAAAATTTTGCTTTTATCGAAATTGATTCAGAGGCCAGAGCTGGCTTGGAATGTTGCAAACAGTTCCTGCAGATATGAGATATCTGAGGAGGGGTTGGCAGAAAAAAGGAGGATGTCGTCCGCGAAGAGCACCGAACGAAAAGTTTGGTTGCTGACCGCGATACCGCTAATCCACTTTAAGGATAAAGTTTAAAGGTTAAGAATTCTAGAAAGAAGCAATATTAAAGAGTAAAGGGGAGAGGGGACAGCCTTGGCGTGTGCATTTAGTAAGCAATATGTCAGGAGACATGAAATATGAGTGACTAGACATGCTGTAGGGGAGGCATACATTTTTTGGACAAGTCCTAGTATAGTGCCTGTCATACCAAAGGCTTTCATGACCAAGAAGAGCCAAGAGAAGCTAATATTATTGAAAGCCTTTTTGTCACTGAGAGATATAATTGCAGTGTCACGATCAAGGTGGGTTTTAGCGTATTCAAGGGCCAAAAGAACCCTCCGGATTTTGATGGATAGCTGAACATCCTGGCATGAAGCCCGATTGTGCATGGTGGAGGAGTAATGGGAGAAGGCGTGCGAACCGAGACGCAACTATCTTAGATAGGATTTTGGCATCGACATTGATGAGAGATATGGGCCTATAGGAGCCAGAAAGAAGGGGATCTTTATCATTTTTAGCAATCTGTTTAATGTAGCCTTGGGAGCCCAAGGGTAAATATGGACCTTCCACCCATATTGACCCGTAGACATGGGACAGGGTGTCTGGAATCAATTCAGCCACCAATTTGTAAAATTTGCGGACAAACCATCAGGTCCAAGAGCTTTCCCCACTGCAAAAGACTTAATTGTTGAGCGAACATCCTGAGAGCTTATAGGGGCATTCAGAGTCTCAAGCTGCTCGGACCTTTGTCAAATCAATAGGGTCCTTAGAACAGTGGGATGAGTAAAAATTGGTAAGGAGAGAGCTAATCTCAGAGGGCGGTTTGACAATGTTCCCGCTGGGGTCTTGTAAGGCTCCAATATAGGTAAGTGGGTGACTAGGCAGCAATTTGCTGCTTTGTTGCCATGCCGGTGAAGCAGGAGTGCAGAATAAGATTGGCTGATATTCTCCTGTTGTGGGGACCAGCGATCAAATGTATGTTTGGCTTCCTGCCAAATTTGCGTATTAGCTAGGGTACAGGATGCCAATAGATCGCAGTGGGCATTGTGGAGAGAACGCCCCCACCTAAAATGACTCCCCACAATACCTATGTGGACTGTAGCTCTGAGGGGAAAAAGGGAACAGGAATGAGGGGGCAGGGGGAGAGGGAAGAGTGCGTAGAGGGGATGAGGACAGAGGAGGGTGTCAGGAGAAAAAGTAAAAGGAGGAAGAAAAAGAGAGGATGGGGAGGGGGGAAGGGGGATAGGCAGGGGCGTAACTACAGGGATTGCAGGGGTTGCAATTGCTACTGAGCCCCATGCTCCAGGGGGCCCGTGTGCCTCCCTTGTACACCTGAATAGGAGGGATGGTGGGGGCGGCATTTAGAGGAACCAATCTCCTCCATTTTCCTCCTAATGGAGGAGATTTGTTACTCTATATGCTGCCACCGCTGCCCCTCCTATTCAGTTTAGTTGTCTTCTGCTGTTCCCAGGGTCCCAGTGTGCTTCCCTGGTCCCCCCCCCACTGCTGTCTTCCCCCCTCCTTTCTCCTGCCAGCTGCTATAGAAGATGTGTCATGATGGAGAGATGGGAACAGGTCGGTGAATTTGTCATTTACCAGCTCCTTCCTTTTCTGAATGGACAGAGTCAGTGATTGGTACCAATTGGTTCATTCATAACTGAAGCATAGTAAACTGCTTTTAATATACTACTGTTTCTGAATGCATGGGAGACTCGGTGCACAGCTGTTCCTGTCCATTCATTCTGTGCAGCTGAGGCTACACAGATGGAGATTAAGGGCTGAGGTTTGTTTTAAAAAAATAAAAATAAAAAATAGCAAAAATAAAATTGCAAAAGAAATAAAATGTAATGGTGAAAAAATAATAAAATTAAAATAAAAATTAAAAACTACTGACTGACACCAGTGAGGGAACTATCAGGAATGCAAAGGTCGCAATTGTGACCAGGCCCTGGCATTTCACCACCATGGGGAGGCCCGAAGATGGCAGTAAGGGGGCCCGCTGCAGAACTTGTGAATGGGGCCCTGCTGCGATACCATAATAAAGAGACCCGCGATAGGAGTAAAGGGCCCCAGGATCAGTGGGAAGAGGGAAGGGACCTGACCAGGGGTCAGGGGGGCCCTTCATAATTTCTTGCACTGGGGCCCTGAAGGTTCAAGTTACGCCTCTGGGGAGAGAGAAAAGAGAAGAGGGTCGGGGGGGGGGGGGTGTTAGGTGAAGATCAGTAGTAATACAGTAATTTCAGAGTCATAGGACAAAACTTATCAACAAGATACCACTATCAGACCACTTATTCAGCCTAAGGGGAGAAAGAGGCAGCCGAACTTAGGAGTATAACCAAACTTAGTGTATGGACCGCCAATGTTCAAACTCATAGTTCATGGACACAATGCATAGCACGCAGATCTCCGATGAAGGATGTATCTCGGGTTCAGCTATGGAAAAGTCAGTCGTCAGAGAGACCAAAGCGCATCCGCTTGACAGGGGGCTTCTGCGGTCTCAGCTGTTTGTTGGAGGACAGAGCTGGTTCCTAGGGAGAGGTGTATCGTGTGAGGCAGAGGGATTCTCCTGTTCCATCTCCGATGTTATTAATGTAGTGCTCCGCTTCCAAGGGGGAGTTGAAGGATAGACATTCTCCAGTGGGAGACTGGACGTGCAGGACCGCAGGGTAGGCCAGGCTGAATTTGACATGGTTGTTATGGAGCGTGGAACAAGTCACCGAAAAGGCCTTACACTTGTTCATGACTTCAACTGAGTAATCTGCGAAGAGTAGTAGTGGGCAGTTCTCAACGGTCAGATTACGCTCTCATTAGCATCTTTGACGTATTGCCTGCTTATTGGTATAATTGAGGTACTTGACAATTACAGGCCTAGGTTTAGAGCATGTTTCAGACTGCTGACCTATTCGGTGAGCACGCTCTACAATGCAGGGAGTGCACAGTCCTAATTGCTCTGGGAAAATGGTGGAGCAAATAGTAGCTAATGATGAATGCATAACTGATTCCAACAGGCCAACAATACGCAAATTGTTAATCCTGGACCTATTTTCCAGGGCATCCATCTTCTCCTGGAGATCTTTGTGGAGCGTAGAGAGTTTGGCTACCGTGACGGCAAGAGCAGTAGTATCATGTTCCATAGAGGAGATCCGCTTCTCTGTGTGGTCACTTCTCAGGGACTGTAGCTAGAGTTCTCTGTGCAGTTCCTCTCGCCCTTAAAATACTGCCATGTTGGGGGCGTGGCTTGCCACTGATAGTGCTGGGTGGTTGAAGCTGGAGCTCTGGAGTAGAACGGCTGTAATTTAGCAACAAGAGGCTTCCTGGAACCTGCAATCCAGACACCCAGAAGCAGGACATCCTCAGCAACTATCGGAGGTATGTCCCGTAAGTGAAGTGCCACCTACAAGCCACAAAAGCTGATGGATTTTTTCAATCTGCCACAGCAGAGGTCTGCACAAGATGGCACCGGCTCCTTCTCCACGGCAAGCGCGCGGGCATCAGTAGGATGGGGGGATACTATCAGGGAGGTTCTTCACACTCTAAAAACACTCTAAAAACTCCCCACACCTGTACAGCCCAGAAAAAATGAGATTCAAGATGAGTGAACACACACAGCAGCAATGTGAGGGTAGCTCAAACCCTGACTCTCAGGATGGCACTCGGGAGCTACCAGACTCCATTAACTGCTTCCCCACTACAAACCAGCCTGTAATGGACACTACATTGAAGGATATGCTAGTTTCACTCAGAAGCACACTGCACTCTGACATGATGGCATGTATGCAACGATTCAACACAGAATTAACAGCTGTGGAGAGCAGGGTAGCACATGTGGAAACCAAGATGGGGGAATTTGCAGACACCATCAACGATTTGGTAGATGTGAATGAGAAATCTGATTCAAACCACCAATGGGTCAAGGCAAAGCTTGCAGATCTAGACGATAGATCTAGACAGAACGATATAAAAAGAATCCGTCGGGACAGGAGAGCTTAGGGCCTATGCTGAGGCACTCTTTTCCACCATCTTGCCTAACCTCACGGAGACGGAGAACATCATAGACTGCATACACCGTCTACCAAAACCGTCATTTATCCCTGCCCATGTAACTCGTGATGTTCTTCTGAGGATGCATTTTTTCCATGTGAAGGAATCAATAATGCAAACATCCCGCAAAATGAAGAATTTCCCTTCACCATATGAAAATATACAACTCTTTATTGATCTATCACAGCATATTGTGCAACTAAGAAAAAATCTTAACACGATTACCAAGGCATTGAGGATAATGATATTCCATATCAATGGAAATTCCCTACCTAGTTTAGTAACAAACTGTAGAGGCAATTCATATACCATTACGTCATTAGAAAAAGGTCTGAAGTTACTAAAATCATGGGATATTATCCCTTCACACGCCACTCCGCACTCTCCACAGAAAAATAACTCTCAGAAGGAATCAGAAAGACCGCAGAGATCCAACAACCTCCAGGAAGATACTTAAATACTTGGCCAAGTATTCTCTCATTATACCCAAGCCAAAATGTCTGCTCCTTATCTCCACATTATGGAAAGACAGTTTCTTACCTTTCATCCCTCCAACTTCTGAGCAGTATATAGCTGCACACGTGTCCATTTGAACCCCCTTTTAATACAAGTTTGACCGTTTAATTTTTCTCTATTGTTTATTTCATTTCTATTATTTTTTTCGAAATCTCTGTTGCATCAAGAGTCAGCGCAACCAAAAGAAATTACTGAGAACAGCTTTACAACTTTTGACCAGTAGATGTCCCAGTTGGACCATTGAAAGACTCTAGTCACAACTTCATCATACAACCTGTGAACACTCAGGCAACTGTGAGTACTGTTCCACACTTTTTACCACATCCACTTTAGACACTGTCCGCACAGCATGGGCATAAACATCACCTCTATCAATGCTAGGGGATTCAATCATGCAGCTAATAGGGCATCACTTTGAAGAGAGGCTAAAATGCAGAAAAGCGACATTCTCTGTGTACAGGAGACACACTGCCATTTGCATAATCCACCCTCTTGCACACACAAAGATTTTCCTTGTGTATATACAGCCAGCATGCCAGCTAAAAAGAGGGGAGTGATGATGGCAGTGAGAGATTCCACCACCTTCGATCTCCACGACAAACTCATTGACCCAGCGGGTTGCTATATTATTTTGATATGTAATATCAACTCTACGAGCATGGGCATCCGCAGAAATTTTTTCAGGGGGGGGGCATCATTTTAAGGTCACCCATGCTATGCCACTTTTTGACATTATCACATTATCACGGTCAGAGACTGCAGATGTAGTACAGGAGACGGTCAGAAACTGCAGACCTGGTACAGGAGACGGTCAGAGACTGCAGACACGGTACAGGAGTTGGTCAGAGACTGCAGACATAGTACAGGAGATGATCAGACACTGCAGACATACTACAGGAGATTGTCAGAGATTGCAGACATACTATAGGAGATGGTCAGAGACTGCAGACATACTACAGGAGATGGTCAGAGACTGCAGACATACTACACGAGATGGTCAGAGACTGTGGACATGGCACACGAGACGATCAGAGACTTCATACATAGCCCAAGAGGATAAGGACCCAGTGGGCAACCCCTTATCCGATCCCTGATTCCAGGGGGGGGGCAATTGCCCCCCTTGCCCCTACCTGCGGACGCCCATGTCCATGAGATACACATTGGTGAACGTATACGCCCCCAATGCACACCAGATTCAATTTATGAACTCTCTCCTTAAGACAATCAAAGTGGTGGAAAAAGGACCCCTACTGATATGTGGAGATTTGAATGCCACAGCTAATTCAAAGCTAGACTCTACATCTGGAAACATTAGACCTTTGCCATCCCTAAACAAAGTCCTTAGAGACAATGACCTATTGGACGTATGGTGCTGCCAGCACGCCAGCAAAAAAGATTAATCTTATTTCTCCGTCAGTCACCATTCATATTCACGCATGGACCACTTTTTGACAGACAAGTGGCTTCTGCAAAAGATTTGAAATCCTCCATCAATGAAATTACATGGTCTGACCACGCCTCTATTTCGCTGACCATTAATTACCAATCTCCATCAAACTCCTCATTTGTGTGGAGAGCCAACTCCAAAATCATCCAGTCCCTATAGTCGAAGAAGATCTTAGAAGATGGACTACAGGAATTTTTTTCAACTAATGCAACATCTGTGGACAACCCGTTCCCATTATGGAATGCCCATAAGGCATTTATCAGAGGTGTTTTTATCCAACTGGGGGCTCAGGATAGGAGGAAGAGACAACAACAATATGAAGCAATAACCTTGGAGATCTCTGCATTGGAGGCCTCCAACAAACTAAAACCTTCACCATAAATTAGTTCTATCCACATAACTATCCACATTGAGGCAAAATCTTAGAGAACTTTTATTACATAACTTTCTCAAAGACTCAAAATGTTACACTATTCATCTGGAAATAAGGCGGGAAAACACCTAGCGAGAAAATTACAAGGACACTGCTCCAAAACCAAAATTCCATTTATACAACACCCCACCTCCCTAGAACAAATCCATGACCCCCAAGGCATAGCCAATGCTTTCAGTTCCTATTACAGCACACTATACAATCTAAAAGATGATAGTAGAACACCTCAACCTACTCCTCAGGACATCGGAAAAAAAAAATCACATTTAGCTCCCCAAACATACAGCACAGCAGCTAGCGTCACTAAAAGTTCAGTTTACTCTATAAGAAACCTTCAAAATGCATTGCCCAACAACAAATACGACTAACAGGGGAATACTTAAAGACATTCATTTACTTCTTCCGGTTCTGGCGCCGCGTGTGTGAGGAGTGAAGGGAAGCTGCTCCACTCTATCCCGGCGATATACTGCTTCTAAATACCAGCACCAGCCCTCCAAAACATCCCAAACAGCTATGGAGTCCTCCAGCACACATGGAGAGGTACCTCACCAACTCCTGCTCAGGCTCCCCTACTCCAACCCGCTCGTTATCACAGGCCCCTCCGGTTGAGTGTACCAAGATGGCCGCCGCAACAAACACTGAAGCTGACCGTGTGGAGATGCAGTTACCAGGGCCCCAGAACTCCCCACAGCAGGACCACTATGCAAAAATAGCACAGGCTGTGTCAGCCCTGCTTCTGCCTAACATCACCCAGGCTGTGGACTCAGCAGTACAAGCTGGCATGGCGCAGATTCGCAAAAAAGAACAAAGTGAGCAATCGCACAGACTCTCCACTGAGGAAACTAGAATCTCAGATCTTGATGATGAAGTATATCAGATTAATGGGTCATTAGAACAACTTGCCAAAATACACACTGAGTTCCAAGAAGAGCCTGAGGATCTTGAAAATAGATTCTGAAGGAACAATTTACGGAATATTGGCCTTCCGGAAAACTGTCCCACCAGCTCCCTCCTACACATCTGCGCCTCACGCATCCCTGAGGCCCTGGGCCTTCCTGCTCCCTGCACAGCAGAGAGAGCGCACAGACTAGGCGCACCCGACTCCAACCGCAAGTCTCCCAGACCCGTCATAGTAAAATACCTAAACTATGCCGATAGACTTATATTCTCCAAAGCTTCCGGAAATCTCGAAGTCTAAAACTTGAGGGAGCAAATCTACTTATTTTATCTGACTACTCTGCAGAAGTCTCAAGAAAACGTAAAGAATTCCAACCAATTTGCGCAGAATTGTTTAAACAAGGCAAGCGATTCTCCCTAGCCTTTCCTGCAACACTCAGATTTCAAGCCGCTAATGAGGACCAACTTACATTCCAGACACTGGCAGCAGCAGAAGCCTACCTAAGCCCCAGGCTAACACGTTCAAACAACCTACTACCAACTACGGATGCCCCTCACTTATCTCCAAGGGAACAGCGCAGTCCTAGGAAGGACCCTGCTAAGCGCCTACCACCAAACAACCCCAATGGGGAACCTATCTGTTTCTGACTATGCAATGCTGACATAACCCGCCTTCATCACCAGTCTGGTCTTAAGGAGCAGAGCCACGACCTTGACAACTACCCTACAACAAGTGTCTTAAGCTCCAATTCAACTTGACTCCTCTATGGGCTGTGGCAAACATATCCCCTTTGGACATACCTGGGTTAGCGGTTTCGCTGAGTACCAGGTAGTATACGCATGCGGAAAAAAGTGAAGTTGATACTCAAAATGTTCTATATCTATGTACCAATTTCACTACTAACCTCTGCTAGTTCTTTCCTCTCCTTTCCCTCCCCCTGCAGGAATTTCCCACTGTTCACCACGCCTGGAAACGACCAACCATCCTTCCTAACTGTGAGTCATTTTACTACCATATCGACTCTCACACAGATACAACTACCAAACTCTTTACTCCCATCTTAAAACAACGCGTATGGTTTCATGCAATGTTAAGGACCTATGCTTACCCTCAAAATGCACAAAAATATTAAGACATTTGAAACACCTCCACACAGACATCACACTCCTACAGGAGACACACTTGTCAGCCGAGGACTACCGCCGTCTCCAAAAACTTTGGGTAGGCACAGCAGTGGGATCAGCAGCAATAGGGAGGAAAGCCGGGGTAGCCATTCTTATCCATAAACGTTTGTCATTCAAACTTTTGGAGGTGGACAGTAACAACTTTGGCCGCAAAGTAACCATCAACATTAAATTCCAATCAAAAAACATATTGATCTCGAACATTTATGCCCCTAACTCCACTCCACTGTCATTCTTTCAGGAAATTACAAAATGGGTCCTAATAAAACCCCAGCTCCCACATTTAATAGGAGGAGACTTCAAATCATTCCTCAGAACAGAGGAAGACAGAGCCAACAGAAACAGACCACCCCCTGCAGATCCTTTCCATCGCCCCACACCACTGGAGCAGTTTTCCAGAGGGTCAAACCTCATTGATCCATTGCGCCTCTCACATTCCACTGACAGGGAGTTCACCTTCTATTGGGGGGGGGGGGGGGGGGGGGGGGGGGGGGGGGGGGGGGGGGGGGGGGGGGGGGGGGGGGGGGGGGGGGGGGGGGGGGGGGGGGGGGGGGGGGGGGGGGGGGG
>BLSH010422335.1:234248-253086 GCA_018402905.1 Glandirana rugosa
CTAGTGAAGGTAAGGGGACAATCCCGTCGGGGGTATATCAATCTTGTGCGGGTCCCTTGTGTCAATCGGGAATCTCGCGGGGGACCTCATATTTGTGATTAAAAAAATCGCAATCGGCGTTTATTGATTGGTTTTCGCAAAAGTGGTCGCGTTTACGGATGATGAGAATTCATTTCTGGGGTTTTTATTTTTTTTTAATTTTTTACTAGTAATGGCGTTGATCTGCGATTTTTAGCGGTACTGCGATATTGGGGCGGACATGTCGGAACATTTTGACACTTTTTTGGGACCATTGGCATTTATACAGCGATCAGTGCTATAAAAATGCACTGATTACTGTGTAAATGCCATTGGCAGTGAAGGGGTTAACCTGCAGGGGGCGCTCTAAGGGCTAACTGTGTTCCCTGGGCGTGTTCTAACTATATGGGGGCTGCCCTAACAGGGGAATGGAAGTGATCACAGCTTCCATGTAGAGGAAGGCTGTGATCACAGTCCTTCCCCCTCTCACAGAGCAGCGTGTTTACTTACACGGACCTCCATTCTTTCACTCCGGGGGGGGGCATCGCGGGTAGCCGGCGGAGATCGAATCCGCCGCACCCGCTCCCTGGCCCTCCCCGGACACAGTGAACACGCGGGCGCGCCTCCGGCGGCGCACGCGCGCTCACTGTGCTCGATCTGGCAGCCGCCGTCGTATGACGGCGTTTTGCCTTACAGAGCCACTCTGTCGCCGTCAGATGCCGATCGGCGGTCGGCAAGTGGTTAATCACCAATGGGTTTTCTATTTTTTGCTAATCAAACAAAAAAAAGACAGAAAATTTTGAAAAAAAAACTTTTTTCTTTTAGTTTCTGTTATAGAATTTATCAAATAAGTAATTCTTCTCCTTCACTGATGTGCACTGATGGGCAAAGATAGGCTGCAGTTATGGGCACTAATGAGGCGGAACTGAGGGGCACTGATAGGTGGCACTTATAAGCAAGTACTGATAGGTGGCACTGATGGACAATGATAGTTGCCACTGATGGGCACTGATAGGGGGCACTGATAGGCACTGATATGTGGCACTGATAGGCAGCACTGATGGGCACTGATAGAGCTTCACTGAAAATCATCCCCCAAAAAGTTTCCCCGAGAGTAGTACAGTTTCACTATGATGACACTGTGCTATTCTAATAACAGTATGTAAAAAAAAAAAAAAAAATCTTTAAAAAAAGGGAAAAAAAAATCTTAAAAAGAAAAAAATGTTAATTAAAATGTATTTATATTATTTATTTTACATAGTTATGATGACACTGCACTGCACTAGTGACTGTAAGTAAAAATAAAAACAATTTTTTTAATTTTCCACAAAATTACAATTTTACAAAACTCGCCAGCCTTGCCTCTTACTATGTACCTTGGGCTGTCTACGTTCCAAAAAAGGTGTAATTTGTTGGATGTTTGTACTGTCCTGGCATTTTAGGGCCTCAATAAATGAGATCTGGCCGTCAGTACATCAGGACTGATCGATTTTCATACTGTATATCCCATTAGGCTCTAGAACTTTCACACATATTGAGTAATATACACTGATTTGGGTTTTTTACCAAAGAAATGTAGCAGAATACATTTTGGCCTAAATTTATGAAGAAAGATTATTTGCAACATTTTATAACAGAAACTAGGAAAAATGTTTTTTATTTATTTTCTGTGTTTTTTCGTTTATATAGCAAACAATAAAAAAAAACCCAGTGGTAATTAAATACCACCAAAATAAAGCTCTATTTCTGTGAAAAAAAATGATAACAATTAAATTTAGGTGCAGTGTTGCATGACCAAGCAATTGCCAGTTAAAATAGCACTGTAATAAATAGCAAAAAAAAAATGCTCTGTACATTAAGGGGTTCAAGTGGTTAAATAGCTTGTTTGGGCCAGGCTGGCCCAAACAAACTATTTCTATTAGATTACTATGCGGAGGCTGTGTGTGCTGTATCATACTATTGTAGTATTTGCTGCATACACTATGTGGCACTGTGTTCCTGTCTGCTGCCAGAACAAAATAGAGTTGGATTGATTACTTCTCCACCATTCAGGAGGTGGAAAACCACCAGGAGGACGTCAACCACCTGCCTCTCTGCCTTGACCATTCAAAGAGGGGAGAGAAATTTGCAGAAAGATGATTTAAAGCAGAAAAAACAACATTTCAGCGGTGGGCGCAGCTTTTCCTTCTGGTATGTGGGTGTCTTGTTAATGTCAGCAGTCTGACATACTGACAGGTGTAATTGGTGTGTGACTCTCATCACCATTCAGATATGTGGCTCTGCAACTCTTACAGGTTTATCTGAACATCTTACAAGTGTCTGCACTCAAACAATAGTTTCCTTTTCCTTGCCCGGAATGAATGACTTTACACATCCATGTTGTCATTTATACACAAGGTCTCCGGGCACAAAAATCAAGTTCAGTAAGAAAATGGAAATCTATATATGCCCGTTCTGCTATTGTTTTTTAGGATCTTCCTTCATTTCTTTTTTCCTTTCCTTTACCTCCCTCCCTCCTTTCCTTCCTTCCTTCCTCCCTTTTTATCTCCCTCTCTCCCTTATAAATTCTTTCCTTCCTGCCATGCTTTCTTTCTTCCTCTTTCTCACACTCCCACATTTCCATTCCCTTCCTCCTTTCTTTGTTCCTTTTGCCCTCCTCTCCCTTTATCTCTCCCTTCTCTTTTCCCTTTTCCTCCTTCTTTCCTCCTTTCCTTACTTTTCATTTCCTTTCCTTCCTTCCTCTCTCTCTCCCTTCCTTCCTTCTTCCTTCCTTCCCTCCTTCTTTCCTTTGTTCCCTTCTCCTATTTCTTTTCATTTTCCTTTCTCATTTCCTTCTCCGTTCCCTCACCTTCTCTCCTCCTTTCTGCATTCTTTTTTCCTCTCCCTTCTCCTTTCCATTTTCCTTCTTTTTTTTCTCATTTCCTTCCCTTTTCATTTCCTTATATTCCTCCCTGTATACCAGGGATCTCCATACTTTCTAAACAAAGATCCAGTTTACTGTCCTTCAGACTTTAGGGGGGCCGGACTAGGGCCATCAAGAGAAAAAAATGTCCAGGTGTCCAGTGGGAGTAAACAATTCCATATCTTTGGTGTCATTGGGAGGATTAGTGCCCCATCATTGGTGTCAATGGATGGGGTTGTGCCTTTTTGAGTCAGTTGGAGGAATAGTGCCTCATTGTTGGTGTCAGCAACAAGAATGATTCCCCATTGTTGGTGTCAGTGGATGGAATAGTGCCCCAAGGGCAAGCAAAGGGCTGCATTAGGCACCAGGACTGCAGTTTGGAGACCGCTGCTCTATACCTTCCTTCTTTCCTTCTTCCCTTCCTGCTATGCTTTCTTTCTTCCTCTTTCTCTCCCTCCCTCATTTGCATTCCTTACCTCCTTCCTTTTTTGTTCCTTTCACCCTCCTTTCTTATTTCCTTTTCCTTCCTTCTTCCTTTCCTTCTTTCCTTCCCTTCTCCTCTGCCTTTTAATTTTCCTTTCTCATTTCTTTCCTTCTCCTCTCCCTCGCCCTCTCCCTGTCCCTTTCTCCTTTCCATTTTCCTCTCCCTTCTCTTTTCCCTTTTCCTCCTTTATTTCTCCTTTCCTTCCCTTCCTCCCTCTATACCAGAGGTCCCCATACTTTCTAAACAAACATCCAGTTTACTGTCCTTCAGACTTTAGGGTGGGCCGGACTAAGGCCATCGAGAGAAGAAAATGTCCAGGTGTCCAGTGGGAGTAAACAATTCCATATCTTTGGTGTCAGGGGGAGGACTAGTGCCCCATCACTGGTGTCAATGAATGGAGCTGTGCCTTTTTGAGGAGTCAGTTGAAAGAATAGTGCCCCATTGTTGGTGTCAGCAACAAGAATGATTCCCCATTGTTGGTGTCAGTGGATGAAATAGTGTCCCAAGGGCTGAAAAAAAGGCAAGCAAAGGGTTGCATCAGGCCCCAGGGCTGCAGTATGGAGACCCCTGCTCCTATACCTTCCTTCCTACCTTCTTCCCTTCCTGGCATGCTTTCTTTTTCCTCTTTCCCTCCCTCCCTCATTTCCATTCCTTACCTTCTTTCTTCTTTGTTCCTTTCACCCTCCTTTCTTATTTCCTTTTCCTTCCTTCCTTCCTTCCTCCCTCACTTCCTTCTTTCCTTCCCTTTTCCTCTTAATTTTTATTTTCCTTTCTCGGTTCCTTTCCTTCTTGTCTCCATCTCCTTTCTCCTTTCCCTTTTCCTCTCCCTTTTCTTTTCCATTTTCCTCCTTTGTTTCTCCTTTCCTTTCCTTCCCTTCCCTTGTCATTTCCTTTCCTTCCTCCGGCTATACTAGGGGTCTCCAAACTTTCTAAACAAATGTCCAGTTTACTGTACTTCAGACTTTAGGGGGGCTGGACTAGGGCCATTGAGAGTAGAAAATGTCCAGATGTCCAGTGGGAGTAAACAATGCCATATCTTTGGTGTAAGCGGGAGGACTAGTGCCCCATCATTGGTGCCAATGGATGGAGTTGTGCTTTTTTGATGGAGTCAGTTGGAGTAATAGTGCCCCGTTGTTGGTGTCAGCAACAAGAACGATTCCCCATTGTTGGTGTCAGTGGATGGAATAGTGCCCCAAGGGCCAGATAATGGCAAGCAAAGGGCCGCATCCAGCCCCAGGGCTGCAGTTTGGAGACCGCTGCTCTATATCTTCCTTCCTTTTTTACTCTCTCTTTTATTTCCTCCCTGCCTCCCTCTCTCCTTCCTTCTTTCCTTCCCTCCCTCTTCCTTTAAAAAATATTTACCTAACTAAAAATGCCATTACACTTTAAGCCATGTCCATAGGCTGGGCCTCAGTAATAAATATTGAATATGTTTTTGTGCACTAACCCAGGACCTTTAGGTGTATAAAGGAGTACATTTGACATTACCACACTGTATCCTAAAACTAGCAACACAACCTCCCAATAACGATTTTAGGCACTATTACAATGCAAAAAAATATGAATTTTTATTTTTTATTTTTGCAGAATCCCTGAAACATTATACAATTGCATCATACCACATCCCCAATTAAAAAAAAAAAAACACTCCCTTTTCCCACATATGAAAGCTGTTACACTACCAACAGAGTGGTACAGCAGAAGTGTGCTGAGCCCATAAGCCAGAGATTTAAGAATTGAAGCCATGCTCTGCTGAGTTGAATTTTTATATGCCAATTTATTTGCTTTCTTAGGCAAAATGCTTACTTTTAAACTTTCCATCCAGAGTGGAGTGTAGTGGTGGAAGTGTGCTGGGTCCATAACCCAGAGGTCAATGGATCCAAGCCATCCTCTACTAAGTTGAATTTTCATATGCCAAACTATGTTTCCTTGCTTAGACAAATGACTGTCTTTCCATGGATCAACGCAGAGCAAAGCAAATGCACATAGTCTGTAAGTCAGAGATTGATGGATCAAAACCAACCTCTGCTAAGTTGACTTTTCATATCCCAATCTATGTTTGCTTGCTTAGAGAAAGGGCTTTCTTTCAGTTTTTCCACTCAAGGTAGAGTGGCGTAGTGGTAGGATTTGGGGCTTATAACTCAGAGATCAATGGAACAAAGCCATACTCTATGTTGGATTTTCATATTCCAAGCTCTGTTTGCTTGCTTAGGCAAATTACTTTCTTTCAATACTTTAACCCAGAACAGGGTGGTGCAGTGGGAGTGTGCTTGTCCTGTAAGCAAGAGGTTGATGGATTAAAACCATCCTCTTTTAAGTTGCCTTTTTATGCCAATCCTATGTTTGCTTGCTTATAGAAAGGGCTTTCTTTCAATCTCTCTAAACAAGGTAGGGCGGTGCAGTAAAAGCATTCTGGGCCCATAACCCAGAGGTCAATGGATCAAAGCCATCCTCTGTGTTGGATTTTCATATTCCAAGCTCTGTTTCCTTGTTTAGGCAAATGACTTTCTTTCAATATGGTAACCCAAAGCAGAGTGGTGCAGTGGAAGTGTGCTTAGCCTATAAGCAAGTGGTTGATGGATTGAAACCATCCACTGCTAAGTTCTATTTTTTTGTGATAATCTATGTTTGTTTGCTAAGAGAAAGGGCTTTCTTTCAATCTCACTAAGGTAGGGTGGTGCAATGGGAGCATTCTGGGCCCATAACCCAGATGTTAGTGGATCAAAGCTATCCTCCATGTTGGATTTTCATATTCCAAGCTCTGTTTCCTTGCATAGGCAAATTACTTTCTTTCAATATGTTGACCCAGAGCAGAGTGGTGCAGTGGAAGTGTGCTTGGCCTATAAGCAAGCAAGAGGTTAATGGGGCAAAACCATTCTCAGCTAATTTGGCTTTTTTATTCTAATCTATGCTTGCTTCATATTTCAAGCTATGTTTCCTTGCTTAGGCAAATAACAGTCCTTCTACCCAGGTCAGAGTGCTCGGATGTAAGGCGTCTTTCCTGTGATGCGATGATTCGGCCTGCCCAGACCGATCCTGCATCACATCTTGGCCGCGCCCACCCTGGTCGCTCGCATGGCCTCTTGGTTTCTGTGGTGCCAGGATGGACACAGGACCTCGGCACATGCACCCTGGTGATATCACATCCACATTCAGCCGGTGACATCAGACGCCGGCTGAGTGGAGGATACATAAAGCCAGCTCCTCCAGCATGACACACAGCTGGAGACTGAGGGCATCCTATACTGAGTCATGATGAGTTAAAGGTAAGCTGACAGTGAACACTTTTGTATGATATGCTTAGCTTTATGGGGATGACTTCTAATAGGCTGAGAATTAGAAGTATGGCTTCCCCCTTTCTTTCTAGGACATCTTGGCTATGTATGTGGATTTTTCTGATATATGGGTCTGTGACCACTGCTGTTCAAAAGTTATTTCATGTCTTGGTGGAGGAATTTTTGCTAAGTATAGTCTATCCATATGTGGCTGGTAGCAACACCGGGAGAGCGTAATAATCACTATCTACTATGCATACTTTAATATTTCTTTATTATTCCCCTCTCTTACATATATGTGTGTATGTCTTTTATTATATATAAACATGTATGTGACTGCTTTTATCCCAGCATTATGTATTGGATATAAGAAGTATTTTGGAAATCTAAAATAAATCCTTTCCTTTCTTTTCTATACCATTGGACTTTAATAAATCTGAGGTCTTATTGTGAAGTCTGCTGTTATTTACATTGAATTATATATATACACCATTATATCCTTTTATGGTGTTTATTGTCTATTAACTCTCTTAAATAATTAGTTAAACTTAGATATACTTGTTTTTCACTTTAGCTTGGACTTTGTGTGCCTTCTGTGGCTGCATGGTGCCCTCTCCCCATTTGGGTGGTGTTCCCTCGATGGTGGCCCCCTTTGTGGTAAGTGTGGGATGTGTGAATAGGATATCTGGATTGAATTCTCAGATCATCAAAAAAGAGTAATAAAATTGTTTGTTTTTTCTGATTTATTGATGTAATGCATTTTTCAGATTCTCTGTAATTTTGTATCTTCTATACAGTCTTCCTTTTATATATATATATATATATACACACACACAGTGGTTCTGAATCCCCTGAGGAAGCCATTTTGATGGTGAAACATGTTGGGAGAACATGAAATCTTATAACCACCAGTTCACATATAAACCACCCAATGGAGATGTATATGGACTATTCTTTCATTATGCATCAATATATAGGATTTTAACTATGTCAATAAAATGTTTTGACCTTATGTTACTTATGTTTTGACCTTACTGTCTGTTGGCACTGGTATAATCCCAATGGGAATCTCATTCTCTTTTGTCTTACTATTTATGGGATCAGGTACGATACTTAGCAATGTCTAGTTGGGCCAATTTTCATCTAGACAGTGGAAGTGTGCTTGGCCACTCAAAGCCAGAGATTTGCATACTTTTCATATGCCAATCTATGTTTGCTATCTTTCACCATTTTCCCAATGTGGTAGATGGGTGCAGTGGAAACTTTGCAGGCCCATAACCCAAAGCTCGATAGATCAAAACCATCCTCTACTCACAGCTCATTTTATATGCCAAGCTATATCTAGTTGCTTAGGCAAGGGGCTTTCTATCAATTAGTTAGTCCAGAGCACAGTGGTGCATTGGAAGAGTGCCGACCCTGTAACCCAGAGGTTAGTGAAGCAAAACCATTTCTTGCTAAGTCAGCTTTTCATATGCCTAGCTATGTTTGCTTAGGCAAAGGGTTTTCTTCCAATCCATGCTAGGTCCATAAGAGATTGATGCCTCAAGCCATTCTTTGCTTTATTGGCTTTTCATATGCCAAACTATCTTTGCTTGCTTAGGCAAAAAGCTTACTTATAATACCTCAACCCAACGCAGAGTGGTGCAATAGAAGCATGCTGGTCCCTTAACCCAGAGATTGATATGAATATGAATATGTCCCTTGCAATGACCAGTGTAATGGAACTGAGTGCCAAAAATCTGTTTGTGAAAAGGTCTAGAGCCCACTGATGCACTCAGTGTCCCCAGATTTTCCTTCCAACTTGAACCAAAATAGAACCAAACCTGGCTTCACCCCTTAAAGAGGCACACTCCCCTGCAGCATAGTTCTGGCTAAAAGGGGATTAGCAGGCAGGCAACCCATCAGCAGTGGGAACATATTTGATGTGCATGTAGTAAACACACAAAGATGGTTTACAGCTGAGAGTGCAAGGCCTGGGGACTAAGTTGTGAACACGATGACAATCAATGCAGCTTCCAGGGACATTTTTTTCCAGGGATAGCCTTCTGAAAATGGGTACTGTCCCTGGGAAACTAATGTAGTGCACCCCCTTAGGAGCCGCAGGTGGATTCCTCACCCTGCACAGCCAGGCACACCAAATTTTCACAGTCTCCCAGAGTCAGAAAACAGTCCAGCACTTTGTTTTGTTACTTTATTGAAGGATTAGAACTTGGATGGGGAGTGGGAATATTATGGGATGCCCAATTGACTTTAAACCACTTCAGGGACAACTTCTCCTCTGTACAGTCTATAGTCCCTCCTCACTCCTCCAGCACTTGCTTGCTTGCAGAAAAGTGAAGCTGGGACACTTTAAGTAGATCGGACAAGACACTCAGCCAGATCAAAGCAAAAGCCCTTTACAGGCAGGGACCCCGGGTCCCTTGGTTGTGTAGCAAAGTCCAGTGCATTCTTACATTCCTCCTGTGGATACTGATCCCAGCACCACCTCTTCAGGCACTGCCATCCCACCTGGCTGCAGCTGCCCCTTTCACTAGCCCTCCTTGCTACTTCTCCACAGTCCTCCCAGATTGATCACTCAACAGCCCATCCTGCTGTCTACTCACAAGACCAACTTGACATGCTGACCTCTCCTTGCTTGTCTAAATATCTCTACTCACCTGTTTATAGTAGTCTGCATATACAACCATGTGCTCAATATATCAATATATCCTTATTAATATACCTTTCAATTCATGTAGGTACAATAGTACAATTTAAAATGGCTGTAAACCCTTACACATACCCAATGAAGTGACTGGCTTCAGGCAATATATTAAGGTGAAACAAATCCTCCTACATAAAAAAAGAAACACTGATGAGAAACAGAACAGACCTTTAACCACTTCAATACAGGGCACTTATACACCCTTCCTGCCTAGACCACACTTTAAATGACAATTACTCAGTAATGCTACACTGTACCCAAACAACATTGTTATAATTTCTTCTCACAAATAGAGCTTTCTTTTGGTGGTATTTAATCACTGCTGGGTTTTTTATTTTTTGCAATATAAGCGAAAAAAGAGCAAACATTTTGAAAAAAAAAAACACTTTTTTTCGTTTCTATTGTAAAATTTTGCAAATAAGTCATTTTTCTTCATACGTTTGGGCAAAAATTTATACTGCTACATATCATTGATAAAAATAAAAATAGTGGATATTATTTAGTCTCACCCGATGAACTGATGGCCTATCTCATTTCTTGAGATACTAACAAGCCAGGACAATACAAATATCTCCCAAATGACCCATTTTTGGAAAGCACACAATCCAAGGAATTTAGTAAGAGGCATGGTGAGTTTTTTTGAAGCTGTCATTTTTTCCCCACAATTCTTGGAAAAATGAAGACATTTTTTTTGTGTACACAAAATTGTCATATTAACAAGTTATTTCCCTCACACAGCACATGCACACTTACAATTACACCCCAAAATACATTATGCTACTCCTCCTGAGTATGGCAATACCACATGTGTGAGACTTTTACACAGCCTGGCCACATACAGAGGCCCAACATCCAAGTAGCACCTCCGGATGTTCTAGGAGCATAAATTACACATCTAATTTGATGACGACCTTTCACACTTCTGAAGGCCATGGAGCACCAGGACAATGGAAACGCCCACAAAATGACCCCATTTTACAAAGCAAACACCCCAAGGCATATTCTGTGAGGCATTATGAGTAACTTAAATGGGTCATTTTTTTCCACAAGTTTTCGGAAAACATGGAAAGAAAATGAAAACGTATTTTTTTTTTTACACAAAGTTGTCAATTTATGTGATATTTCTAACACATAGCATGTACATAACAAAAATGACACCCCAAAATACATTCTGCTACTCCTCCTGAGTATAGTGATACCATATGCCTGAGACTTTTACACAGCCTGCCCACATACAGAGGCCCAACATCCAAGTAAAATAAATTCCTGCCAACCTATCACATTGTTGAAGGCCCTTCATATTTCTAACACATAGCATGTACTGTACATGCCAATTACAAACCAAAATACATTCTGCTGAGCAAAAGATAAACAAAAGATTACCTGCTGTTTTAGTAGTGTGGTGGTCCACAGAGGAGAGCATTGGTCCAGACAGCAGGCAGGAACGTGGACAGCGACAGCAAAGCAGGCAGAAGTCAGGAATACTGTCCATAGTCAGTGCAGTTAGAGATATTGTCAGCACAGCCAAAGCATTGGTCCAGGTAGCAGGCAGGGATGTGGTCAGCAGCAGCGAAAGGATCGTCCATGCAGCAGGCAGGAATACTATCCATAATTAGTACAGGCAGCAAGCAGAGATATGGTCAGTACAGCCACTGTATTAGTCCAGGCAACAGGCACATGGTCAATAAAAAGTCCTGGGTCAGTGCAGGCAGAGATATTGTCAGCACAGACAAAGTATTGGTCCAGGCAACAGGCAGGACCATCAAACTTAGGGCCATGGTCAGGAAAGAATGGGGACAGGGATAGAGGCTTCTCCCACCCAAATAGCTTTGAAGCCTCCAGACTCCAGACCCTGTTCTGGGATATACAAAACAAAAAGAAAACCAAAAACTGGTATTCTCAACTCAGAACACTATTTTTAAGCCCCTCACATATGTGAGACCTCTGTGTAGCAGGGTGAAAGATCAGTCCATGTGGCAGACAAAAACATGGTCAACAGGCCAAGGTCAGTGCAGGTAAAAGGCAGAAATAGACGGTAGGCAGAGGCATAGTCGATACAATCCAAGGTCAGTTCACGTGAAAGGCAGAAACATGGCAGATAAACAATGCAGATGGCAGGCACAGGCATAGTCGATAAACAGGCCCGGGTCAGTTCACATGGAAGTCAGTGATATGGTTGGTTGAGGCACCAGGGAAATAATCAGCACAGAAATTGAAAACGGGGAAAGAGCAGTCTATTAGAAATATGGGTTAATAGTTTACGAGAGTGTGATAGCGTCTGAAGCATTCTCCGATGCAAAGGCCAGGTTGGGAAGGAAATTGGGGACAATGGAAACTGCTGTCTTTCTGTTAGAAGCCTTCTTTAATCTCATATATAATATTTCTGTATTAACAATACTAACCAGTATAAATGTGTTGGATCCTGAGAATAATTGAATATATATATATATATATTATCTCTTCTTTATTTGGAAAAGTATAACACATATAGTTTATAGTTTGTATTTAAAGTTATATTAAAATGTTTTAGTTGAAAGCATTCCTTTGGAAGTTAACACATGGAAATAATTAGGAGTTAGTTCTCGTATCCTTCCCCAATCCCAAGGGTATAAGGTTTCAAATGCTAAAGATGCATAGAGATTGGAGTATGGTTTATTTAAGAATATAAGTTCTTTATACTATGATATTTCTTTATTAGGATATTATTAAGTGAAGGACCTTTCATATGAATATATACACATATAGGTGTATGTAACATTATTTGATTTAGAGGATAGAAAAAGTTATATTGTATAAGAATATGGTTGTACATATGGTTTTTGCCCATCTCCCAGGTTCAACATAGCTGTGTATTGAATTTCAGTGGGCATCTCCTCAGGGAGGGGGGCCGTTAGACTGAAGTTTAGGCTGAAACATTGATTAATTTTGGTGGAACTACAACTAACTTTAAACCAACCCTTTTTAGGAAGGAGGGGGCTTTTTGAGTAGAAGTTTTTGAACAAAGAGCTAGGAGATGCAGATTTACTTGCTAACACACAAGGAAGCTGTTTTTAGCTTCTCTCACACACACACACAGACATGCACATTTCATTTTCTACACAATCTTCATTTTAAGATTATAACTTCATTATTGATATTTTTACATTTTGTATTGTAACATTGTTCTTGTAACATTTTACTATTTTGTTATTAAATCCAATGTTGAGTTTTTACACAAGAACTGAACGGACTTTCTTGGGACTTTTCTCACCAATATAAGTTACAGAATATTGAGAGAATATTCTCATGATTTAACACTTTCCTAACTCTTTTGGTGCACACCCAACATTTTTTTTGGTGTCTTCTTCTGATTGCTGATGGTGGAATATTGTCAGGAAAATGGCGCTCATGCAGGCTGCTGATACAATCGGAGCAAATGCTTTCTGGGGGGATCCTTGCTGATAGATCGGAGCAGTGACAATGTCTTCAATACATTTTAGGAAGGTGTTGCATTATAAATAGGCAAATGAAGAAAGTAAATTGTGACTTATACCAGAAGAGGGACTTTTGTATTGATGGATAGGGTTGCAGCATTTGATTGTTTAATTCCAGCCCCCCCATGAACTTATTGTACTTGTGGATATGGCAAGGCTTTTGAATGGGACCGCATCTTCTGCGAAGTTCCACCGAGGAGTCATCGTGGATGGTGGACATGATGTACACATCTTTCCTATCCCTCCACGTCACGGCCAACACTTCCTCATTCCTCAGGCTTGCCAATTCCCCCCTTTATAGCCTTGTGGTGACTAGACACTGTGGGAAGCCCTTTCTATCGTTTTTTTTTTGTAAGCCCTATGTTGATGGTAAGGCCTAAAAGGGTGGAGGGTGGGGGCCTGCATGTCTTTCATAAAAATACAGGTAAATGTACAAAACAAAAAAAATGACAGCACTATGTATGTAGCGGAGGGGAGGATGGGTAGATTAAAGGAACGTTTATTCACAGGGTGAAGATCGGCTTTAAGGGCTTGGGTGTCATTTTATTCCCCTACACTTTTTTCCCTATGTGATACTATTTTGTTGTGACGCGTTCTCTTAAACCATCAGGGGTGATATAAGACTCTGAAAAGGACCATGTTGCTAGCAACCATCCAATAATGAATATACAATCTTTACAAAGTCTCTAAAGTAAAAGGTAAACTGGATGTGAGAGATGGTGACAGCAAAAGGAGGATCAGAGGAGAAAAAAGAGATGGAACAAAGTATAAATGTACTATAGATAGGGGCAACATATAAAGTAAAAGCACCCACAGCGTAAACCTACTTCAGTTAATCTCAACAGATGCCACCTAACAGGACGATACTCTTGAGTTTATGTAGGATGGGTTACGGACCATGGGACTTGTAGTGCATAGAGCAGTACACATGACCTCAACTAACATGCACTGCTCATGCCAACCAAATGGAAGAGAGGGAGAACAGGAGAGGTCCTTTAACTTGCCAAGGACATTTCAAAGAGGCAGAAAATTTACAGGAACAAAAGATCACAAGCCAATCAATTAAGTAGTGGATGTGTATGGATGTTCTGGGAGGAGAATAAGCATATTTAGTGTCCCATTAAATACATTGTAAAACTTGTCGCCCACAGTCACAGATGTATCATGCCATGACAAGTACACACCTTGAACCCACCTCTAACCACATTCTATTCAAAAGCAGGAAGTCACGTCTCATTGTGACAGCCTGACCTTTGACCTCATCATTACTGTCATAGTCTTCTACAGAAATATCTGCAATGTCTTAATGCAATGTGTGTTTAAACCTTTCCAGTAGTAATAAAAACACATAAATAACCAGACCTGATTTTCAAGTTTCACCTCACACTGCTCCACTTTATTACAGCTTTGAATTGAATACCAGAATGGTTTTCATACCTTCATTTAATTATCTCTTTTTTTTTTAATACCATATGATATAAACCCTTTATACAATGTATTATATAATGTATCCTGTATGTATACAATGTATTATATAATATATCTTGTATGTATACAATGTATTATATAATGTATCCTGTATGTATACAATGTATTATATAATGTATCCTGTATGTATACAATGTATTATATAATGTATCCTGTATGTATACAATGTATTATAAGTAGAGTAGAGCGAACTTCTAGAAGTCCGGGTTCTGCTGGTTCGGCCGAACTTCGGGACAAAGTCCGGGTTCGGGTCCGGACAGAACCCGAACTTTGTCCCGTACCCCGAACCCCATTGAAATCAATGGGGACACGGACTTTTAGGCACTGCAAAAGGAAGGAAATGGGGGTAAGGATGGGACAAGTGACCTACAAAGAAATGGGGACAGGGAAATAACTTTAAATATTTAAATCTGAAAAGTATTAATTAACGGTAGAGGCCATATAACTGTTCTAAAATCATCTTCAAACTGTGTCCAAAAAGTATAAATAAGCCGGGAGAACCCATTTTATTTATTTTTTAATATTTAAAGGTATTTCCCTGTCCCCATTTCTTTGTAGGGCACTTGTCCCACCCTTACCCCCATTTTCCTTCCTTTTGCAGACCTCTAGGACCTTCCTGGACTTTTTTACAGCAATTTTCAGAACTTTCATTAAAATTACCAGAACCCCGGACCCGAACCCGGACTTTTTTTGAAAACACCCCAAAGTTCGGTACGGACCCGAACTTTACAGTCCGAGTTCGCTCAACTCTAATTATAATATGTATCTGGTATGTATACAATGTATTATATAATATCCTGTATGTATAGAATGTATTATATAATGTATCCTGTATGTATAGAATGTATTATATAATATCCTGTATATATACAATGTATTATATAATATATCCTGTATATATACAATGTGTCTTTTTCTCTATTCAAAAGATAAAAAACACACGCCCAGGGGTGGGCTATACAGTGACCAATCACTGTGATAGCGAATCACAGGCTATCACAGCGATCAGGTGATTGAAAACCGCCCTTCCCTTTCCCAATCCCCAATACAAGACCCGGAGCTGTCTGTGAAAGCTCAGTCTCTGTGTTAGGAGTGCAGTGTGTTGCACGCTCTCAGAGCAAACACAGCAGTGCTTATATGCGGCCCCCAGATAAAGAACCACTTCCATGAGGCTGCATATACTGTATGTGTACACTTGCCTAGAAGGGGTTAATTATTTACTTTCACCTAGCACAATATACAATAGGAATGAAATCAAATGGAAAAAAAAAAACATTAATCTTCTTTCAGGTGGAAATATTCTGTGGGTGTCTTCCTGTAAATTATTCTCCTCCATCACTGTGATATCCCCCACCTTGTGTCCACATACAGAGCTCAGCAGACTGATCAATTCCTTCTTTGTAAGTTCCATTCAAAGCAATGCAATAAAAAGAATAAAAGTCTAATAATGTACTTCCCACCTGCGCCATATTCCCTATACAGCCTCACAGCCCTTCTCTAGCTCTGGTAGGGTGTCCCTGGATGCCCTCCCATCTGCACACTTCCTGCGCACCCCCCGGGGCGGCATCGGGGACTCACTGTGACCGCTGTGTGACTTTTACACATCGGATCACAGATGAGGGTAAAGGGTCAATCACAGCAGCCCTTTACCACGTGATCTCTGTGTCCAATCAAAAGCGATCACAGATATAAACTAACAGGTCTTCGTCTGTTAACGGCTCACACTCCCTCACACAGAGACCGTGTGTGTAGGAAGGAGAGCCAGATCTGTGAGGGGAACAGTGAGTAGTTTATTTACAGTGATACACATCAGCGCAGCTTCATCAGTGCAATTTATCAGTGCCCATCAGTGCTGCCTCATCAGTGCACATCAGTGCAGATTTATCAGTGCAGTCTCATCAGTGCAGCCTCATCAGTGCAGATTCATCAGTGTAGCCTCATCCGTGCAGCTTATCAGTGCAGCCTCATCAGTGCACATCAGTGCAGCCTCATCAGTGCACACCCATGTAGATTCATCAGTGCAGCCTCATCAGTGCACATCAGGGCAGCCTCATCAGTGCACATCAGTGCAAACCCGTGCAGATTCATCAGTGCAGCCTCATCAGTGCACATCAGTGCAGCCTCATCAGTGCACATCAGTGCAAATTCATCAGTGCAGCCTCATAAGTGCACATTAGTGCAGATTCATCAGTGCAGCCACATCAGCTCACATCATTGCAGCCTCATCAGTACCGCTTCATCCATGCAGCTTATCAGTGCGGTCTCATCAGAGCACATCAGTGCAGATTCATCAGTGCAGCCACATCAGTGCCCATCCATGCAGATTTATCAGTGCAGCCTCATCAGTGCACATCAGTGCAGATTCATCAGTGCAGCCTCATAAGTGCACATTAGTGCAGATTCATCAGTGCAGCCACATCAGCGCACATCAGTGCAGCCTCATCAGTACCGCCTCATCCATGCAGCTTATCAGTACAGTCTCATCAGAGCACATCAGTGCAGCCTCATCAGTGCAGCTTAAAACAGAAACTTTTTTTTTCAAAATTTTGGTTTATTTAGCAAAAAATATAAAACCCAGTGGTGATTAAAAACCACCAAAAGAAAGCTCTATCTGTCTCGATCAGTACAGTGTAGCATGACTGAGTAATTGTCATTCAAAATGTGACAGCGCTGAAAGATGAAAATTGGCTTGGGCAGGAAGGGGGTAAAAGTGCCCAGTATTGCCTCATCAGTGCAGCTTATCAGTGCCACCTTGTCAGTGCAGCCTCATCAGCGTGCATCAGTACAGACTCATTAGTGTAGCCACATCAGTGCACACCAGTGCAGATTCATCAGTGCCGCATCATCAGTTCAGCTTATCCGTGCAGCGTCATTAGCGCACATCAGTGCAGTCTCATCAGTGCACATCAGTGCAGCTTCATCAGTGAAGCCACATCAGTGCAGACTCATCAGTGCAGCCTCACCAGTGCTGCCTCATCAGTGCAGCTTATCAGTGCAATCTCATCAGCACACATCAATGCAGACTATTAAGTGCAGCCTCATCAGTGCAGACTCATCAGTGCAAATTCATCAGTGCAGCCTTATCAGCGCACATCAGTGCAAACTCATCAGTTTAAAAGAGAAATTTTTTTTTTCAAAATTTAAAAAACACCAAAAGAAAGCTCTATCTGTCTTGAACGGTACAGTGCTGCATGACTGAGTAATTGTCATTCAAAGTGTGACAGCGCTGAACGCTGAAAAATGGCCTGGGCAGGAAGGGGGTAAAAGTGCCCGGTATTGAAGTGGTTAAAAAAACCCCAATACATTCAATAATTTGCAACAATGCAACCAAACTGCACCAATCTAAAGTATGCCGGGCTAATTCACACCATTTGCAGTTATTTGCGTTTTTCCCCTCCAGATCAACACAGATCTTGGTAAAAACAAAAAGAAAACAGTGGTCTTCTATGTGCCTCATTCACACCATAATGTTGTGTACCATGTGCGTAAATGCAATGTAATGCAAATGAAAGTAAAGATATAGAACAAAAATGAACTGTTAGTATTTGAACCGTCCTGGGGCCTTCCATTTACAAAAGAGGGCATAAAAAAAGCATGCCAATGCACATAAAAATGCAATGTAACGCAATGCATGTTAAAATGCATGTTAAATAGACATCACAACACATGCATTTTCGATGTGTCGCTGGGAGTTTTTAAGTACAGTATGGTGTGATAGGACCCTTAAAGTGGTTGCAAACCTCTGACATTAAATATGAACAAAGCATATCCCTCTATAGTGCGTACTTGTCTCAGTCCAGAGCACTAAGTGTCATTTGTGTCTGCTGCCTCCTTCCTCTGCTATCTGCATGAGTCACTTCTGACAAGTTTTCCTGACACCAAAAGAAAAAAGGTGACAGATGAGGGAGCTCCAGCACACAGCCTGTGATTGACAGCCTCAGCTCTGTTCATGTGTGCAGTGTGAAGGGTGTATAACACTTACCTCTTTTCAGTAGGGTTGCCACCTTTTCTTCAAGCCAAACCCAAACACTTTAGCGGTACAGGGCATATTTTTATTTGTAGTATACATTATAGGATTATAAAAGACCTGGGACACCTTTGGGTGCCCCAAGGAGAGTGATAATGCAGCGCACTGCGGCAAACAGTGGTGTGGTCAAACTTCTCTTGCTGAAACAATCACCCAGACCCCCCACCACCCCGTGATGCCAAACCCATCCCCAGACAGGGGCCTGCAGCTCCCAGATGGCAATAGATTGTTTTGTAACTATCTCATTTACTTGGGGAGCCACAGCCCAGCCTGAGTAATGTGTCCGGGTGTCAGGCGGACTGAAACCCGGACGCATGATTCCAAACCTGGACTGTCCGGGTGAATCCTGGACAGGTGGCAACTAGAGTTGAGCGAACCCGGACTGTAAAGTTCGGGTCCGTACCGAACTTTGGGGTGTCCGGGACCCGGACCCGGACCCGGACTTTTCAAAAAAAGTCCGGGTTCGG
>BLSH010422335.1:254283-265602 GCA_018402905.1 Glandirana rugosa
ATATAAATATATATAATATACTCCCCGGAATTTTTTCAGAGGTGTGAAAATATATAAATTCACAATTTTTTTCACGTCTTTGAAAGACTTCTTGGGAACATATGTTACATATATGAATGGATAAAAGGCGGTGAGAGTAGGTCAGTAAAGTAGGGGACACAGTAGGTCCTCTCCGACGTCTCCTTTCCTCTCTCGTGAGAAGTTGTCAACCAATTCGAACCGTGTCACTACGGTGGGTATCTGAGAGTACTGGGTGGGTATCGACCACGACGGAGGAGAGGTGACCTGGGTTGTAACTGACTGTGTCACCTCGACCTGTTCGGGACAAAGTTCGGGTTCTGTCCGGACCCGGACCCGGACTTTGTCCCGAAGTTCTGCAGAACCAGCAGAACCCGGACTTCTAGAAGTTCGCTCAACTCTAGTGGCAACCCTACTTTTCAGCCCGATCCAGCCCAGCCATGTGATCCAGCTCCACTGTGTCAGTCAATGTTGGGTCCAGTGGAGAGGAGGCAGCACCAGCTATGGGTGGGTCATGAGAGTCTATGGGTGGCATCACTGTGCCAAGCTTAACCAACTGTTGAAGAGTGCTCTCTCCTTTCCTCTGCAGCCTCTCCTGGATGACACAGGGGATGAAATGACTGGATGAGAGTGGCGGAAAATAGGTAAGTATATACATTGTATACAAGGGTTCTTCAGAAAGTTTCTGCACTTTTTTTAACACTTAAATATATAAAAGTGTGGAGACTTTTTTAAGGCCCCTCATATAATATATATAAATATATGTAGCACTTTAGGGATCAGAGTGTCCACAATATAGATCCATCTGGCTTCTGCTGACTTTTCATCCAATCATCCAAAAATGCTCTTTTTTATTTTCCTTGCATGTCGCCCTTGGATCTACAGTAACTGCACTTCCAATTTGCCTTTAGTAAATTACCCCCCCCCCCCCCCATTACATAGTTGTGTAGGTTTAAAAAAAAAAAAGGCGCGTCCATCTTGTTCAACCTATAAAAGGGAAAAACATTTATACAGTATCTCACAAAAGTGAGTACACCCCTCACATTTTTGTAAATATTTTATTCTATCTTTTCATGTGACAACACTGAAGAAATGACACTTTGCTACAATGTAAAGTAGTGAGTGTACAGCTTGTATAACAGTGTAAATTTGCTGTCCCCTCAAAATAACTCAACACACAGCCATTAATGTCTAAACTGCTTGCAACAAAAGTGAGTACACCCCTAAGTGAAAATTTCCAAATTGGGCCTGAATTGTCAATAGTGTGTGTGGCCACCATTATTTTCCAGTATTGTCTTAACACTCTTGGGCATGGAGTTCACCAGAGCTTCACAGGTTGCCTCTGGAGTCCTCTTCCCCTCCTCCATGATGACATCACAGAGCTGGTGGATGTTAGAGACCTTGCACTCCTCCGCCTTCCATTTGAGGAGCCCCACAGATGCTCAATAGGGTTCAGGTCTGGAGATGCTTGGCCAGCCCATCACCTTTACCCTCAGCTTCTTTGGCAAGGCAGTGCTCGTCTCAGAGGTTTGTTTGGGCTCGTTATCATGTTGGAATACTTACTGTAGGCAAGACACACTTGTCTTTGCACTCCTCATCCACACACGCTTGACACCATCTGAACCAAATACGTTTATCTTGGTCTCATCAGACCACAGGACATGGTTACAGTAATCCATGTAAAATATGGACAAACACCACGCTAACCCTGAAAGTAACAAAGCTGCAACTCAAATACTCAGTTTCAGTATATAGACAAAATGGATAACAAAGAAGCTGCGCTGACGAATCGTAGAGTTTGTATTAGTCCTTAAACGTGTTGGTTAATAAAGATGACTAAAGTGGACTTCCATTGAGGAATCTATTCGGATGTTAACAGACTACACAATTTCCTTGTGAATCAGAAAGCATACATGAGATCCACCACCACCAGGATTCAAGGCTTACCAGCCCGCAGCTTTCTCAGCGCTCTATGATGAAATGGCTTATCCTCCTCTCTGTGCCTGGTCAGGTAGGGGTGGATCCCCTAGGAAAACCACATCCAGGAACTCCCAGGTATCGATGTGAAAACAGCCCGCACCACAAACAGCACTGAGTGTAGCAAGGGTCTATCTTCCTCTGTATACACCAGGTTGACAGGATAAGGACCTCGTTGGTCGACTCAAAGGCTCCCAAAAGGTTCCGATTCAAATGTGACATGTGTAAGAGAAGGAAGGCTGTGTCCGGGAGACGTGTGACAGCTCCTCTAGCACCGCTGTGTCTGGGCGGCCTGAACTGCCTCCTCCTGCTAGAAGCCAGCACAGTGCAGCTGTCCATGTCCTTAGTCTGCTTGTCTTCAGCAAACTGTTTGCGGGTTTTCTTGTGTATCATGTTTAGAAGAGGCTTCCTTCTGGGACAACTGGCATGCAGACCAATTTGATGCAGTGTGCAGTGTATGGTCTGAGCACTGACAGGCTGACCCTCCACCCCTTCAACCTCTGCAGCAACGCTGGCAGCACTCATACGTCTATTTCCCAAAGACAACCTCTGGATATGACGCTGAGCATGTGCACTCAACTTCTTTGGTTTACCTAATCTGAGTGGAACCTGCCCTGTTAAACCGCTGTATGGTCTTGGCCACTGTGCTGCAGCTGAGTTTCAGGGTCTTGGCAATCTTCTTATAGCCTAGGCCATCTTTATGTAGAGCAACAACTTTTTTTTTTTAGATCCTCAGAGAGTTCTTTGCCATGAGGTGCCATGTTAAACTTCCAGTGACCAGTGTGAGAGTGTGAGAGCGTTAGCACCAAATTTAACACACCTGCTCCCCATTCACCTTGTAACACTAACGAGTCACATGACACCGGGGAGGGAAAATGGCTAATTGGGCCCAATTTGGACATTTTCACTGCTTTGTGTTGAGTTATTTTGAGGGGACAACAAATTTACACTGTTATACAAGCTGTACACTCACTGCTTGTAGCAAAGTGTAATTTCTTCAGTGATGTCACATGAAAAGATATAATAAAATATTTACAAAAATGTGAGGGGTGTACTCACTTCTGTGAGATACTGTATATCATACAATCCCATATATGCAATCCTATACCCACAGGGGATCCAGAAGAAGGTGAAAACCCCAGCAAAACATGACCCAATTTGCTTCAGCTGGGGACAGAAACTCCCTCCTGATCCACAGAGAGGCAATTGGATATTCTCTGGATCATAAATTTTAGTACACTTACCATTGCCCCCTCTCCATCTTTTTTGTATTTTTCTAATCCCCAAATATGAAGCCCGCTCACATTTGTCTTATGGTGTTTTTTTTTTATAACCTCTTTGAAAAAAGTAATAAATTTAGCTCTTAACATATTTGTTCAGCAATGCGAAATATTTACTATAACCAACCCTAAGGTTAGAGACAGTAATGGTTACATTCTTGCTGCTAGATGTCACCACCATAAATAATTAGGTAAAATTCCTAGAGGGCATTAAATTGTAACATTAAAACTCTTGTTAACCTTTTCAAGAAAAAAACCTAATAAAGATTAAAGTTTAAAAAAAAAAAAAAATTCCTAGAGGGCAGTTCATAAATGGAAGAAAAAAATGTCACACGCAAGCAGATTGAGTACAACACAAATAAAAAAAAAAAGATTCAAATGTAGTGCTCTCTAACTTAGGTATGTGCTAAGAGTAGGTTTTTGGAGAGGTTAGGTAAAATTAAGTTAGGCCTGTGTGTTTTGATTATGGGCTGGGAGGGGCTCAGGGAGTGGCTGGGGACTCGCAGCTGGTGACACCACTTGGTTACCTCCCCTTTGCATCTAGAGGGTTCTAGAAGAAAGGGGGTGGGGAAGAAAGGTGGAGCTACCTGGGGTGTTTGGGGAGCCCTGACCAATCCCCAATCTGGATTGACAGGGGGCAGGCCTCCTCAAATACCTGGGGTCAGCCCAGCCAGGGAGGAGAGTTTGGGTGGAAGAGCTGTGAGATGGAGCACTAGTTGAGGAGGCCAGGAGGGAGCCCCTGGTCTGGGGGGGTGACCTTGGGTCTGGAGGCTCGGAAGTGGAAAGGACCCCTCAACAAACCCAAGGGAAGTCCTGACCAAGGAGCAAAAGAGAGAGCAATGTAGTGGTGCTGCCGGGCAAGTCTCCAGGAGGGATCCACCAGGTGTTGGTGAGTGACACACACCCTGGGATATTAGAAGAGGCATGCCAGAGCTGATTGGGATGAGAAACAGTCTGAGAGGGTGCAAGAGCCAGCAGGGACTGTGGTGTCACTGGGCAGTGGAGTTGGGTCATTGCAACCAGGAGGGATGGACTGGAAGCAGTAGTCCACCAAGGCTAGTTGTCACGTTTTCCACCATTTTTTGCTGCACACAACTAAGGGGCCCACAGTCCCTGCCTGTAATAGGCGGTTCACCAAGGCCTGGCTAGAACAGAGGCAGGTCTTACTATGTGCTAGCTAGGCCACAGAAGGATTGTGCAGGAGAGAGAAAGAGGAGTTAACTGTGAGCAAGATTTGCTGGAGGAAAAGCGAGGAGTATATACAGGAGTGTATTTACGTTAGTCCCATTCAAGAACTGTTCAATTTGCTGGGCATCCCATAATCCCCTTACCCTATCCAAGTTAAATCCCCTAATAAAGAAAAAAGTACCAGTCTGTTCTATCGACTCAGCATGTGTGAAGAAGCGTGACTGGCTGAGCAGGGTGACAGGTGAACCACAACACACAGCAATTCCTATGGGAACACCACTACATGAGTAATATAGGCAATATAAGAATGATGTGCTAGAAAAGGAGATTAAAAACACGGAAACTATGAAAAGATATGTTACGAAAAAAATTAAAAATATAAAGGTGAAGATATAAAAAGTCAGGAGGTTTTAGCTTTATTATGAATAATAGCACCAAATAAAGGCAAATAGAAAATATTATTTAAAAAATAGATAATTGTATTAAGGGACAACATTTTGGGCCCTACCTTCCTAAATTAACTACTGATCATATATAGAAAAATCCCTTTTTTTTAAAAAAAAAAAGCTCACAATGCAGTTGAAGTGGTTCTAAAAGCTAAAGGTGTTTTACCCTCATTTATTCTCTGTATTAAGGTCATAGGCGTGCACACAGGGTGTGCCAGATGTGCCTAGGCACATCCTAAACACACTGTGCTGAGCAGGGTCCCCCTTCTGCTTGGCTGCAGAGAAAGGGACTGGGGAATCTCTGTCTTTAAAAGTGAGACGTCAGGAGTCTGTTTAGGCACCTGATATTACACCAAAGACCCCCAATGGGGTTCCTAAAAAAAAAAATTGTAAAAAACAATAATAAAAAATTATTGCAAAAAAATACAATTGTAAAAAAGTAATAATAAAATCTTAAAAATACCAATCTCTGCCCTACTGACATCTTCCACTGCTCTACCAACACTGCCCATTGCCTTACTGCCCTATATATACAGTAAATATATATACACACATGCACACACACACACACACACCAGATGTAGAAAATAGACCCTATTGGCCCAATTTTGCTAATTTTTTCAAAACTCTTAAGGTAACCTCTCATCATTTTTTGAGAGATACATGATACAGTATTAACATATAATGTACATTTTAGGATCTTCAAATATGTATCCTTTTGTAGGTACTTCTCTATCCCATAACTCTATGGCTTCTAAATGTGGTTGATGTCGGGTTCCCAGGCCCCCTTCTCTGGGCCATCAACTTGTGGTGTGATATACTTCTATTGAAAAATTGGGTAGGTACATATGGTATCAATGCAGTTATTGAGTGACTGAAATTTTTGCTAATAACTATGTGAATATATAATTTCCAGTATTGTTATACTAATATCTGATGGATTGTTAAAATTGTTTGTATTGCATGCTCATCATATCTCTCTCTATTTATAGTCAGCTCCAAATAAGTCTCCTGAGGAAGCCCCATGAGTGGGTGAAACATGTAGAGCTTGGTCAAACTGACTATATGTATGATACACAAACCTATTTCTATATGAAGAGATTGTACCAATTTTTATTGTTGATTTTTTACATTTGTAAACAAATAAAATAATGTGATTTTAATCTTTGGTTTTGTTTGTTCATATTGGCACCTCAAAAGTCCTTGGAACCTATTTTTTTGTTTCATAGAAATTGCTTCTAGTCTTTACTTCCTAAATATGGACGTGGTGTCATTTGGGCCATCCCCCTACTCACTCTTGCCTTATTAGATCTCAATTTTACTTGCCCAGTCTTACACATTTTTTTTTTGGTGCACACAATGTATATACACTATATTACCAAAAGTATTGGGACGCGTGCCTTTACACGCACATGAACTTTAATGGCATCCCAGTCTTAGTCCGTAGGGTTCAATGTTGAGTTGGCTCACCCTTTGCAGCTATAACATCTTTTGCTCTTCTGGGAAGGCTTTCCACAAGGTTTAGGAGTGTCTATGGGAATGTTTGACCATTCTTCCAGAAGCGCATTTGTGAGGTCAGGCACTGATGTGGACAAGAAGGCCTGGCTCGCAGTCTCCACTCTAATTCATCCCAAAGGTGTTCAAATGGGTTGAGGTCAGGACTCTGTGCAGGCCAGTCAAGTTCCACCCCAAACTCGCTCATGCATGTCTTTATGGACCTTTCTTTGTGCACTGGTGTGCAGTCATGTTGGAACAGGAAGCGGCCATCCCCAAACTGTTCCCACAAAGTTGGGAGCATGGAATTGTCCAAAATGTCTTGGTATGCTGACGCTTTAAGAGTTCCCTTCACTGGAACTAAGGGGCCAAGCCCAACCCCTGAAAAACAACCCCACTCCATTATTCCCCCTCCACCAAATGATTTGGACCAGTGCACAAAGCAAGGTCCATAAAGACACGGATGAGTGAGTTTGGGATGGAGGGCTGCACAGAGTCCTGACCTCAACCCAAAAGAACGCTTTGGGATGAATTAGAGCGGAGACTGTGAGCCAGGCCTTCTCATCCACATCAGTGCCTGACCTCACAAATGTGCTTCAGGAAGAATGATCAAACATTCCCATAGACACTTCTAACCTTGTAGACAGACTTCCCAGAAGAGTTGAAGCTGTTATAGCTGCAAAGAGTGGGCCAACTCAATATTGAACGCTACAGACTAAGACTGGGATGCCATTAAAGTTCATGTGCGTGTAAAGATAGGTGTTCCAATACTTTTGGTAATACAGTGTATGTAAAAGTAAGCCCTTGTGCCATGTGCACAAATCCCATTTTTGTGGCAGATTCATCAATACCTTTGTGTTAAGTGGAGGAATAGATGTAATATTAAGAAAGCTCTGTCTTCGGATGTGTCACATCAAAGCCAGTCCTTCTCACTGGTTAGAGCAGGACAGTACACAAAGGAGCTGTATGCTCTGTACATAAACTACGCTATTTATCTACCTAGATACTTTGATAAACACCTCCTGTAAGGGAGTAATCTTATCTAATGTAAACAACTCAACTATTTGAAATTGTAAACTAATCCACAATGTTATCACACATAGTGGTGAGTGAAATAGGCAAAGTTTGACAGACACATATACAGGGTGGGCCATTTATATGGATACACCTTAAGAAAATGGGAATGGTTGGTGATACTAACTTCCTGTTTGTGGTACATTAGTATATGTGAGGGGGGAAACTTTTCAAGATGGGTGGTGACCATGGCGGCCATTTTGAAGTCGGCCATTTTGAATCCAACTTTTGTTTTTTCAATAGGAAGAGGGTCATGTGACACATCAAACATATTGGGAATTTCACAAGAAAAACAATGGTGTGCTTGGTTTTAACGTAACTTTATTCTTTCATGAGTTATTTACAAGTTTCTGACCACTTATAAAATGTGTTCAATGTGCTGCCCATTGTGTTGGATTGTCAATGCAACCCTCTTCTCCCACTCTTCACACACTGATAGCAACACCGCAGGAGAAATGCTAGCACAGGCTTCCAGTATCCGTAGTTTCAGGTGCTGCACATCTCGTATCTTCACAGCATAGACAATTGCCTTCAGATGACCTCAAAGATAAAAGTCTAAGGGAGCCAGATCGGGGGACCTTGGGGGCCATTCAACTGGCCCACGACGACCAATCCACTTTCCAGGAAACTGTTCATCTAGGAATGCTCGGACCTGACAACCATAATGTGGTGGTGCACCATCTTGCTGGAACTATGATGTCGGTGATAGGGAATTGCTGGCCATCAAGTCGGCTTTGGAGGAATGGCGGTACCTCCCGGTATTGGTTTCTACTGACCATAAAAACCATAAAAAAACCATATGCTGTGAAGATACGAGATGTGCAGCACCTGAAACTATGGATACTGGAAGCCTGTGCTAGCATTTCTCCTGCGGTGTTGCTATCAGTGTGTGAAGAGTGGGAGAAGAGGGTTGCATTGACAATCCAACACAATGGGCAGCACATTGAACACATTTTATAAGTGGTCAGAAACTTGTAAATTATGCATGAAAGAATAAAGTTACATTAAAACCAAGCACACCATTGTTTTCCTTGTGAAATTCCCAATAAGTTTGATGTGTCACATGACCCTCTTCCTACTGAAAAAACAAAAGTTGGATTCAAAATGGCCGACTTCAAAATGGCCGCCATGGTCACCACCTATCTTGAAAAGTTTCCCCCCTCACATATACTAATGTGCCACAAACAGGAAGTTAATATCACCAACCATTCCCATTTTATTAAGGTTTATCCATATAAATGGTCCACCCTGTATATATATATAGATAAAAGTACCTCCACAAACTGGGGTGTGCATTGCCATCATCCCTTATTAGACATCACAAATCAATACCCCTTTAAGCTGGGACTTTAAAGGCAATTGCAACAATATTTCATTATAAAAGTACAAATTTATTAGGATGACCTTTACAAATGTTGACATTAATCAATAAAGTACAAAAAACATGGGATCAGAACAACAGTCCAATCCTAGTTCCTAATTTGATACAAAGTTTTGACAATTGTGCATTATGTATAGGTGATATCACCTGGCCCGGGACGGTCCCATAGCTACAAGAATGACCAATCCTAGAGTAGGGTTATTTTCCAACGCGTTTCAGAATATAACTGTAACAATTCCTTCTTCAGGGAAAGATACCGCCATCTACAAAATAAACAAATATACAAACTAATACCTTGTATACACATACATTAAAGTAGCTCATACATAAACCTTGGTATACATTGTCACACTTACAGAGCAGCACAATCATTTACTTTCTCAAAGGTGCAATTTCCCAGGGACACATCGCTCCGCCTATGATATATTTTGAGTTTGACAGACACATACAAAATCTGCGAACCGCAAGCGAAGTGTATATACCTTATTGGAGCCTATGAAAGTGGACTCTTTTTTTCTGGCCTTTTTAAGTCAATTTGCAAGTTTTTGGGAAAATAAGGAAATGGAGAGCTGGGCACTACCATGGGGGGAGGGGGGGGGGCATATACTGATGCAAAAAAAAAAAAAAAGGAGCATGCCATAAGCTTTCATGCGAAATCATGCACCACTTTGCACTTTGAATTTACTCCAGAAAAAGTGACATTTAGATTATAAAAATTTAGCACTAAATGCCCCTTCCGGACCAGCCTCATTCTCTGTAAATGAGACACCCCCCATGGGCGTCCGCAAGTAGGGGCAAGGGGGGCAATTGCCCCCCCCCTAAAATTAGCAAGGTGTGTTGTGCAGTGTCTGCCTCGGCCGCCGCGACCTTTATTCTGCTGACTGCTGCGCTGGCTGGATGCTCTCTCTCTCTGACACTGTCACACATGGTGACGTCCCTCCTTTAACCGCCGGCGGCGGCCCGATCATCCAATGCGATGGCTTGGGCATTGGATGATCTCGGCCGCTCCGCTTAGTGATTGGTTGCCTGCCTGCCTAATGTGACATCATGTCACGTGTTGGGTGATCCGGCTGGCGCGGCGCCGGCACTGCCTAGTGACTGAAGTGCAGTGACCGAGGACGAGGAGAGGAGTGATATGCTGCCAGTGCCTGGGGCGGCTGGCTGGGCCCATTTACTCGGTCATCATCACAGGAAATCCTGATTTCTGTTACTGATCTGTGAAGTGGGATACAGTACAGTACACTGACTTGCACCATTTCAACAGTGAAGAACCACACAGCCCACAGGTGAGGTAACATTCTCAGAGGAGCAATTTGATATATACACCCTGTTCCAAATTATTATGCCAATGATATTTTTCTCATTTACCTAAATAATTGATGTAAACAACAGTCAGCATAATTCTCATTTTATCAACTATTAAGAGTACAATTCAAATTTTATTTGAACCTCCTAATGATAACAGGATTTTTTTTCAAAATAAAAAACTTACAATGCACTATTTCAAATTATTACGCACGGTAAGTTTCAAAACACTTTATAGGTTGTAAAGAAGTGAAAATTGTCATTTGTTGTGTTTGCAGCAAATTTACTGAAATCAAAAGCTATTTCAATCGAACTTTGAACAACATTTTAACTTTTTAAACATTTTAGCAGGTCACGTTACATTTTAACATAGGAGCCCTTATTTGATAGCAGCTTCGCAAGTCTTGCATCCATTGAACTTGTGAGTTTTTGGAGAGTTTCTGCTTGAATTTGTTTGCAAGATGTCAGAATCGCCTCCCAGAGCTGCTGTTTGGATGTAAACTGCCTCCCACCCTCATAGATAGTGTTGAGCGAACCCGGACTGTAACGTTCGGGTCCGTACCGAACTTTCGGGTGTCCGTGGCACGGACCCGGACCCGGACATTTCAAAAATCGTTCGGGTTCGGTCCGGGGTTCTGCTATTTTACTCCACGTGTTGAGAAGCTGCAGGGCAGCCAATCAACAAGTGTTTCACTGGTTTGCCCTTAGAAGCCATCACAGCCATGCCTACTAATGGCATGGCTGTGATTGGCCGGTGCATCATGTGACCCAGCCTCTTTATAAGCTGGAGTCACAGTGCTGCAGTCACATGCTCCTTGGGTTAGTGTAGGGAGAGGTAGCTGACTGCGTGAGGGACAGATTTGAGACATTTTAAGACCTGATCCTGCATCCTGAGATAGATTACTTTACTACTGCTGTCTGTGCTGTTGCTCTGAGGACAGATAGCAGAAATTAGAGATTTCACATACCGCTGCTTTGAGTTGCAGATCAAGCTCTGCATAGAACAACGATCGCTACGATCGTGCTCTACGATCAGATTGTTGGGGGAATTTGAGATTTCAAATACCGCTGCTTAGAGTTGGAGATTTGCAGATTAAACTCTGTCCAACGAAACGATCGTACGTTCGTACACAACGATCAGATTGTGGCATCGTAC
>BLSH010422335.1:271152-282104 GCA_018402905.1 Glandirana rugosa
TCTCCCAGTTCACTGTGATGGTGCACCACCACATTATGGGTGTCAGGTCCGAGCATTCCTAGATGAACAGTTTACTGGAAAGTGGATTGGTCGTCGTGGGCCAGTTGAATGGCCCCCAAGGTCTCCCTATCTGACCCCCTTAGACTTTTATCTTTGGGGTCATCTGAAGGCAATTGTCTATGCTGTGAAGATACGAGATGTGCAGCACCTGAAACTACGGATACTGGAAGCCTGTGCTAGCATTTCTCCTGCGGTGTTGCTATCAGTGTGTGAAGAGTGGGAGAAGAGGGTTGCATTGACAATCCAACACAATGGGCAGCACATTGAACACATTTTATAAGTGGTCAGAAACTTGTAAATAACTCATGAAACAATAAAGTTACGTTAAAACCAAGCACACCATTGTTTTTCTTGTGAAATTCCCAATAAGTTTGATGTGTCACTTGACCCTCTTCCTGTTGAAAAAACAAAAATTGGATTCAAAATAGCCGACTTCAAAATGGCCACCATGGTCACCACCCATCTTGAAAAGTTTCCCCCCTCACATATACTAATGTGCCACAAACAGGAAGTTAATATCACCAACCATTCCCATTTTATTAAAGTGTATCCATATAAATGGCCCACCCTGTATTTTGATCTTGAGGAAAACAGCCTATACATGGAAAATCTTTTTGGTTTTAAAAAAGTCTGAATTGTTAGTCTTGGTTCACACTGGTGCGGCTTCAAAGTCCCCCGACTCTGAAACTGCTCTGCACAGCACAACTTCAGCGCGGCTCTCCATAACATTGTCGAAAAGGTGCAGAGCATGGGTGACCTTAAAATGATGCCCCCCTGAAAAAAGTTCTGCGGACGCCCATGACACCCCCCCCCCCCCTCTCTATTCATACCAGACCCTTAGGAGAGGAAGGGGCTGTGAATGTGAACCCCCTTACCCTATTGAACCATACCTAGTTTCATGCCCTCAACATTAGGGGTTGAGTTGCCAGACAGGGCCTCCTCTGGTATTTCACATTAATCCCATATTGATGGGGATAAGGTTCTCATTCTCACATCACTGGCCTCCTGGATGTGGAGGTCTGCAGGGGGAGGACTTGGAATCTGGAGATTCCTTTAAAAAAAGGAAGGCTCCCAAACATCCAACCCTCCTTCCTACATGAATGAGTACATGGTACATAGTGCCTCTTGGTACCCATTAACAAAAAAAATCAAAACAAAAGTAAATAAAAACATACACATCTTACCAAATGCCCTTTATTTAAAAAAATAGTCTCATGAAGTAAATCCACCAAGTCATATTGTCTAGCAATATAGGTTCTTCAACATTAATGATGACCAACATCCAGTGGCTCTGATGCAATGAACTGCACCACAACAATCCTCTCCCAGTGCTACTCCTGTTGCATATGACATTTTCCGGCACACTGATGAATGTCAACACAGTGGCATGGGAGGCTGACATCATTGGTCAAACCCACCCAGGATGCCCGCTGGTTTGTTTACAACTTAAAAACAAGCCGGTGGACATCTGGAGGTTGTCATTTAGTGGTGATAGAGCCCCACTTACCAGAAAAAAAATCATTATTCATTTCTGATAAATTGTGTCCAGTTAGTAGGACACAAAAAATATCATTTGTTTTCCATTTATTTTTAAACTGAATAATTTTGTAGTATAGATTTGGCATGACCAGTCATTATTGATCTTGTTGTATTCTTATCTCCAGCGCATTGCAAAAAAAAAAAGAAAACAAAACAAAAAAGGAACTCCCAGCTCAACCTACCGACCAGTCTGCGACCAACAAAATTATCCCATCTAACAGTATGTGTTAGAAACCCCTGTTTTAACGCATACTGTTAGACAAGATAATTCAGTTGGTCTCAGGCTGGTCGGTAAGTTTATATGGGAATTTCTTTGGTTTTATTTGTGTCCTTCCATGTGCTCCTTGCTGCAAAGGCTAGTTATAGGTGGTGGCAGTGGCCATTTATTTGTATTGTTGAGATGTTTATGAGGGGAGACACTGGACAACTTTGGTGCCATTGTGCTATGTGCTGGGTGTCCAGTGCACCCCTGTGCCTTTAAGGAGGGGTGGGTCTCCTCCAGGCTCACCTGCCCCCTGCCTATCCATTATAATGCATGTGCTTCCACTGTGAAGGCTCTGCCTTGGTGAGGCTCTGCAGCTTACTCATGTATTTTCAAACGTGAGCAGGCTAAACCCCTGCTTTTAATGCATACTGTTAGACAATATAATTTAGTTGGTTGCAGACTGGTCGGTTAGTTAAGCTGGGAATTTCTTTGGTTTTGTTTTGCATGCTTCACCCTTCCATGTGCTGCTTGCAATGAATGCCAGTTATAGGTGGGGGAAGTGGCCGTTTCTTGTATCATTGTATAAGACATTTTTGGAAAAGGAAGTATTCCATTTCTCAAGTAGTCCGTTTTTTTTAAAAATTACGGCAGCAACATGCAGTATCTTGTTAATCTCATCTGTCCATATTAATATAGATGAGCGTTATTTCTAGAACAGAATAAGTACGCTTCTGCAATATTTAAACTAATACTTGTAAAATTCCTAATAGACCTGGGAGAATGGATATTACCAAAGTAGCAGTTTCAATTAAATTCTTAAAGGGTTTCTAAGCCCAAGAGCTTAAATTCCAATAATTGTAGCTTACCTGTCTTTACAGGTGCTGGCTGCATTTTTTTTCAGGCTAAGTACATTTGTCTGTGAAGTGAGTGGTGAGTCCATTTGGTTGTGGCTATGACCTTCCGAAAAAGGGCAAGCAGGCCTATCCATACGGGGTGCCAAGCCCCTAATCTACATGCAGGGCACCGGACGCATGGATTTCAATGTTTCTTTTTTTTTTTTTTTGAAGCATAATTAAAGTCTGAGGCTCTAATTGGCTTCAAAAAAGGGTGGGCTTGGAACGCAGAGCACTGCGCCCTGAGCCCACCCAGTTGTGTGACAATAGCAAATTAATATTCTCTATTGTCTTCCTGATTCAATGAGGAAGTGGGTCCTGAGACCTGATTGGCCAGAGAGTCTTAGGACAATGGAGCGAGGAGCATCAGCCCTACAGCGGATCCTCGTCACCTGCTTCCTAAGGTAAGGAGGCCTCAGGTCGCCTCCTTCCCTTCCGTCTCCCATGCGGGGGGGGCCTCCGCCTTTTCTTCTGTCTCCCGGGGGGGGGATCGCCGCCTTCCCACCCATCTCCAACGGGGGGGGGGGGGGGTGCTGTCGTTAGTTTGCCACCCCGTATGTCTCCTGTGAGGGGAATCTCCGCATTTCCATCCATCTCCCACGTGGAAGACGGGGGAATTGCCACCTTCCTGTCTATCTCCTGCTCGGGGGAGTGCTGACGTCAGTTTGTCTCTCCCCCAAAATATTGAGCACCAGCCACCACTGAAGATGACTATACTGCAATATTAATGGACTATCCATATATTGGACTGACCTCATTCTCTGTCTGCTGTGGTACATTTTCCAAGGAGGACTATCACACATCCATTATCCGGCTTATCATCTTACAACCACAAGACATACTGTATTATTCCCGGTGACTACAATACAATCTAGTGGTTTCCTTGCGGGGCATCCGAGTGTTCCATATATCCCCCCCCCCCCCCAGGGTTTTTTTTTAGGTGAAAAGGGTTTTCTAGAGGGTATTTGCAGATGTTTGGGTTTGGAATCGATTTCCTTTTTATATGCTTACAAGAAATAAATAACCATTTGTAATAGCCATTGCAGGTGTCAGATCCACTTTCTTTGTTTTAGTGGCCTTTTGATATTTTGGAGACACCTCCCCAGGATTAGTGAGTACTCATAAACATTTCAGTTATAGCTACTCCCTGGTTATTTTTGGATTTTTTCGTAAACTAAGGCAGTGGTTCTCAACCTCAGTCCTCAAGTACCCCCAACGGGCCATGTTTTCAGGTTTTCCTTTAATTTGCACAGCTGCTTTAAATCAATATCAATGACATGGTATTGATAAGGGCCGGTTCAAACTGAGGCGATCCGACTTCGGGGAGATTTTGCTAGGCGATTTGAAAAGGCGACGCGATTGCAGCGCGACTTCTGCGCGATATCAGGCGATTTCAGGTGATTTCAGGCGATTTCAACACGAGTACCTGGGACATGAGAGATGTGTCTTCTGGCAAAATTATGTTCTTCTTCCTAGAAAGTCGCTTCTTAATAGACGGAGATCCGACTTGGAAGCGAACTTCCATTGACTTCTATGGGCTCAATTCGCCTAGAAGCCGCTTGAAAATAGTACAGGAACCTTTTTTGGAATCGCTTTGGACTTGGGTATCGCATATTAAGATGGCTCCATTCATTCCAATGGGATTTCTGATGTCAGGTGATTTGAGGCGAATTGGGGCGACACAAGTCGGATCGCAAATCGCCTAGGATCGCCTCAGTGTGAACCGGCCCCTAGAGCTATTTTATTTAAGGGAAGTTCAGAAACATGGCCCATTGAGGGTACTCGAGGACTGAGGTTGAGAACCACTGTATTAAGGCTCATTTCGTCTACAGGGACTAACAAAGAATAAACAATTTCCTTATTCCTCTCTTCCCCAGCAGCTGGCACTTTTCTGCGCTTGCACTCCCACCCCAGATTGTGGGTGGGCACTCAATGTCATCACATACAATGCAGGACCACTTGCTATATGATGGGTTCCCCAAACGAGATTCTTCAGCTGATTGGAGTTCAGCTTTAAGATAAACATTTCTCATATACAAATGCAACAATAAATTATCAAAAAAATGTGCTTCTAATAATGCCATTTATGGTTTTATTTTTTTCCACATAGTTTTATTGGTTGACATTAAAATGCAACATTCTCAATTGGCAGCACAAAAAATTAACTTGTGTAATCAATTCAATTGGCATTTTTTTAGGCAAAAGCTGAACGACTTGTGATAGGTTGATGTCCATGGACTTCGGTCTCTTTTCAACCTTTTATAGCTATGTAAATATTTCAAATCAATAACTTCAGGAAGAAAAGACAGATCACAGCCGGGAGGTAGAAGCCTTTCTGGAGACCCATACTTCCACTAGTGCAGACAAACTTAATTGATGTTGATAGTCCATTAGCGCTGTAAGATTGGCTACCAAAGTTGCAAAAACTTTGTGTGGAGCAACCACGAACGGCTGTGGCGAGTGACAGGCTTCCTGTAAAAACATAGCAAAGAATTAATTCAAACACTTAAAAAAATAAAATGTATCATTTTTAATCAAGGGTGTCCAACCTTTTGATCTTCCTCGGGCCACGTTGGAAGATGAGGAATGGTCTTGGGCCGCACTACAATACTACCATATACACCAACAATAAAGCCTGATACACACTACTAGTTGTTTCTCCATTCAACCCAGTGCTTTAAACAAAAAAAAAACCTTACAGCTCAGGTCGGAGCTGCTGTACTAACAATCCAATGTTAGTACAGCGATCTCCCCTGCTGAGCTATTGTGTTCTGATAGGGAGACTGCCCCTCCCCCGTCTTTTTCTCGATCATGACCCGTTCGGCCGGCTGGCTGTTATACACACGGGCCGAATGTCGGCCTGTTTCAATTGAACTGCCAAATGTCACCCAACATTCGGCCAGTGTGATATAGGCATGAGCAGTGCTGGGACAAGGTCAGCTAGAGCCCTGGGCGAACATGCCAGATTGCGCACCCTACTCCCCCCCCACCCATTTTAGCTAAGCGCTTATCTGCATGCTTAGCTAAAATCCTCTCGTTCCACATAAGTTCCCAGCACAATCCCGCCCACCAACCCCCCCCCCCCCCCTTCCTAGCACAAATCCTCTACCACTCAAATTTACCCTCCAAGAACAAATCCCCCCCCCCCACTCCAAATCCCCCCCAACCCCTCCTACCAGCACAAATTTCCCTTCCCCTAATTCCCATCCTAACACAAATCCAGCCCCCCCCCCCACACACACAGACTGCCCCTCTTAGCACAAATGCCCTCCAATCATCCCTACTAGCATAAATCCTCCTACAAAGAAAATGCCCTCTCCTAGCACAAATCCCCCCCCCCCCACCATATTACCTTTTCTAGCACAAACTCCCACAAATCCTCTTTCCCCATCTCCCCTCTCAACACAAATCCCCCCAAATTACCACTCCTAGCACACCTCCGCAAATTTCCCCTCCTAGATCAATTCTTATCCCCTGTCGTCTCCCAAATTCCTCCTCCCAACACAAATCCCCTTTCCCTAATCTCCTTGTGGTGTCCCTGAACCTCACATGATACCACAGTGCCCAGGGCAGCTGCCCCTCATGCCCACCTCTTGTTCCGGCCCTGGGCATAAGGATAAGGATGAGCAGAAAAAGTCAGGCAGATCGCAAGTTAATGAACACTGATATAGATAAAGTACCTATCTGAGTAACAAAACTTTATTTTTTTTTCTAATATTTTGTATAATAAAAGAGGGAAACATAAAAGTACTGTGATATCTGACACTGTTTTTGATAGACGAACACATCAATATCTGGTTCGCTGGATTTAGTAGCAATTCTCAAGGTGATTATCAGATATCTTGCCCAACCTTGGAAATATGTAGCAGTACCCCCATAGGAGCTGCTGAGTGTTGTAGTCCACCTGTCACCCTACCCAGCCAGGCACATGATTTCCAGTCACTCTGAGATAGAAAACAGTCCATGCACTTTGTTTTGTATTTTTATTGAGGGGAATTAACGTGGATGGGGTAAGGGGATATGGGATGCCCACTTGATTGTAGAAACATTTACATTGGCCCGACTATATACACTCCCTGTATATACACCTCCTCTCTTCTCTCCAGCACTTCTCTTGCTTGAAAACTATCACTCCTCAACACCTCCAGCACATCACTTGCTTGGACTTCTCAGAGCAGCTAGCACTGATTTGTAGGCCTGGCACTGACTCCACCAGGCCTCAGATGAATGCCTTTTGCAGGCAGGGACCACGGGTCCCTTTAGTGTAGCAAAATGTAAAAAGTCCCAGTACTAGCCGTCTATGTGGTTATTGCTCCCAGCACCACCTCTTCAGGCCCTGCCAGCCCTCATGGCTGCAGATGCCTCTCTCCCCTGCCCAATACTCCACAGTCCACACTTCTGGTTCTGCACCCATGCCAGACTGCTCTCTGCCAGTCCTCTCAGGCGTGCCTCCCCAGTCCTACTGATTGTAAATCACTCACCAGCCCTCATGGCTGCGACCTGTTGTTCCTCCCTGAAGACTTGCCTAGCAGTGCTCTCTCCTGTTGTCCTCTCCTTGCCTCCAGTCCAGGAATCCTCCACGTGTTCTTAGAGGGTCCCATCTGCACCCAATCTCAGGCCAATGGGGAGCTCCCTCAAAGTTGAAGATTGGTCAGGGCTCCCTAGAATTCCACAGACAGCTCCACCTCTCCTCTCCTCCTTCTAGTCTAGAAAGCTCTAGTACATTCTAGAAAAAAGTGGGAGGTCTTGGGGATGCTGCCTGTGAGTCACCAGCTCTACACTGAGCCACACCCAGCCCAGATCAAAACAAATGGGCCTAGCTGCCAGCTGCCTACCTAAATTTGCCTACTCTCACTAAAAACCTATATACATCATCTATCAACCTAGAAGGTGCTACACTCATGCCCCCTCCCCCCACAAAATCCAGCTAGTCCGTTTAACATCCATATTTGAAAGGAAATTTCAATACCTATAATTTAATAGTTATTATTAGTTAGTTATAATTTCGGATTTTCCTACTTATTTTTAGATTTTCGAATTTTCGAATTTCGGATTTTTCCGAATGATCAAAATAACGAATATCGCATCTAAATGAATGGAACATAACAAATCCAAATTTTTTCAAAGTTACAAATTTATTCGAAATAATGAATTTTGATCATAATGAATGACCCGAAAAAGGAAAAAAAAATAATTAAGACGAAAACTAGCAATTTTTTCTTCGGTGCACATGTCTAAAGTTCAGGTTCATAGCGAATTGTAAATTCATTCATTGTATCTTATTCTTTTTGTTCATTCTGTCAAATAATATAGGTTCTATATAGGTAATATTAGGTAGGTAATAGGTAATATTACATGGGTAAAGCACATACATTTTGGGTATTGTCACATACATCTGTATAATTTACCTGAAAGCTGTGTAGTCTGTAATAGGCACATATTCTCATTGCCCGTGCATTGAATGGTATCAGAAGTGTAGCACCAGGCAGAGCTACCAGATGCACAGGACCGGCATGTCACGCCATTGTATACTGAGCTGTCCCCTGGCACTTTGAAGGAGAAAAACAGAACAGAGATATAAAAGCTTGAAAATAAAGTGAAAAAATGAAGTGATATCTGGGCTAATAATAAATATCCTGCTGTGATGAAGGAAATTAGAGAGATGAGAATTGTTGTATAGGATTCCTCCAATAATGAAAGCTTTGCAGAAATGTTATGCATAAAACAGTAATGAATAAATCACCAGTAGAGCCAATTTAATCGGTTCCCGACCGGCTCGCGTACATTTACTGCCGCAGAGTGGCAGTGTAGCGCAAATCGCCGTCTATAAACGTCGATCTGCGCACGCATAGCTACCTCTCATGCCCGCCGCACGCTCCCTGAGTAGTGCCGTGGGTTGGGCAGACTCGATGTCCACCGGTGACCCACGATCGCTTGTTAGAGAAGAAAAACGGGGAACCGTCTATGTAAACAGGAGGTTCCCCGCTCTGTCAGGCGGCATGACAGAGATCTACTGATCCCTGTCATCGGGATCAGTTAGATCTCTTATGCCCCTGGCAGCCCCCACACAGTTAGAACACGCCTAGGGAACACAGTTAACCCCTTGATTGCCCGGCGCAGGTGAACCCCTTCCCTGCCAATGACATTTATACAGTAATCAGTGGTTATTTAAATTTCTGATCGCTGAATAAATGTCATTGGTCCCAAAAAAGTGTCAAAAATGTCCGACATGTCCGCCCCAATATCAAAGTCCCAATAAAAGACACAGATCACCACCATTACTAGTAAGAAAAAAAATAGTAAAAACGCCATAAATTAATTCTCATGGTTTGTGAACGTGGCAACTTTTGCGCAAACCAATCAATAAACGCCGATTGTGATTTTTTTCACCACAAATATGTAGAAGTATATATATCGGCCAAAACTGATGAATACATTTTTTTTTTTTTGGAGGTATTATAGAAAAAAAGTAACAAATATTGTTTTTTTTTTTTCAAAATTGTTACTCTTGTTTTGTTTATAGCGGTGATCAGAAATGACGCAGAGGGGATCAAATACCACCAAAACAAAGCTCAATTTGTGGGTAGAAAAAATTTTGTTAGGGGACAACGTCGCACGACCGCGCAATTGTCAGCTAAAGCGACGCAGTGCCGAATCGCAAAAAGTGCCCTGGTCCTAAAGTGGGAAATCCTTCCGGGGCTGAAGTGGTTAATGTTTAACTCTTCTAGGAGAATAGTAAACTGCTAAAAAGTTACCATGGGGATCAGTTGCCAATGCTGAGTGTCAGAAATTGCCACCAGCAGGATCCTTGTGCTTCTGTGCTTTGTTTAGCAGTTTACAAATGAACAGTTCTACCTTTAAATTAACAGTCATATTTAAAAAAATGTAACTTACAAGAGGGTAAAATCGGGGTGCAGTTATCGGTCGCGTTGCAACACGATGCAGCTGACTTTATTCTTCCGCCATTTGTGGTAAGACTTCCGCTTAGGCTACATTCGTTTAGGGATACACATGACATTGTATAGCTGACGGAGGTAACGCTGCCTACAAGTAAATAAAGTTGATTACTTTCTTGAGACCATTCGTTTCAATGCTGGGCATAAAGCACCCTTGCCGTTCAGAGAATTTGGTACTTACTGTATTTATTCTGGAAGGAAGAAAGTCTGAGATTAAAAGGTGTTTGCATAGTCTTTTTTATGGTTCAACAAAATAATGGAGTGGGTAACTAAATGGCAAATTAGGTTTAATGTGGAGGAATGTAAAGCAATCCACTTGGGGGCTAAAAACACACAAAACTAAGGGGAGGAACCAGTCAGGGTTATGCAATTAGCGGACCTCCAGCTGTTGCAAAACTACAAGTCCCATCATGCCTCTGCCTCTGGGTGTCATGCTTGTGGCTGTCTGAGTCTTGCTATGCCTCATGGGATTTGTAGTTCTGCAACATCTGGAGGTCCGCTAATTGCATATCCCTTGCTCTAGGGGAATCAAGGATGGAGAAAGATCTGGGGGTCCTAATAGATGACCGATTGAGCAATAGCATGCAATGTCAAGCTGCAGCTACCAAAGCCAGTAGAATATTAGCATGCATAAAAAAGGGGATATACTCCAGGGATAAAACTATAACCCTACCACTTTATAAAAATCTGGTTAGGCCACATCTGCAGTATTCCGTCCAGTCCTGGTCACCGGTCCTCAGAAGGGATGTGCTGGAACTGGAGAGAGTCCAAAGAAGGGCAACTAAATGAATACAGGGATTAGATGACCTCAATTAAGAGGAATGACTGCAAGCACTAAATTTATTCTCACTTGCGAAAAGGCGCCTAAGAGAGGATATGATAGTGATTTACAAATACAGTTAAAAAACTATTCAGTCTCAGGGAGTGTAAGAGGACACGGGGCCACACAGTGAGATTGGAAGAGAAGAGGTTTAACCTAAAGCTGCGCAGGGGTTTTTTCACTGTCAGGACGATAAGGATGTAAAACTCTCTTCCACAATTGTTGGTGTCAGTGGGGAGTATTGATATTTTTAAAAGACTCTTGGATGTGACATCTTAACCACTTGCTGACCGCCCGCTGCAGCGTGACGGCGGTAAAGTGGCTCGTTATCGCGAAACGCCATCACCTGGCGGCGGCCGCGATAACGAGTATTGTGAGCGCGCACGCGCCGCCGGAGGCATGCTCTCGTGCTCACTGTGTTCGGGGGGGCCAGGGAGCTGGTAGGGCGGACTCGATCGCTGCCGGCTACCCGCGATGCC
>BLSH010422335.1:323367-336003 GCA_018402905.1 Glandirana rugosa
CCCCAGAGCCCCCCCCCCCCCCATTTTTCTTACCTGAGCCAATCCGTTCCAGCGAAGTACACAAGCCCAGTGGCTCCAGCCGCTGTCTCTGTCCTCCTTGGATAGATTGATAGCAGCAGGGCCCATTGGCTCCCGCTGCTGTCAATCAAATCCAGCGACATGGGAGCCGGGGGGCAAGGCTGAGTCCTGCTGTCTGTGTCAAAGGACGCAGCAGTGGGACACGTGAGTGTGCCCGCACAGGTGCCCCCAGGGAAAGTGATGAAGAGGAGGAGCCAGGAGCGCCTGCCGGGGCACCCCAGAAGAGGAGGATCAGAGCAGCTCTGTGCAAAACCCTTACACAGAGGACTTAAGTATAACATGTTTGTTATTAAAAAAAAAAAAAGAACAACCTTTACAATCACTTTAAAACCCAAATTAGAGTTCGCTGCTATTATGGTTTTGTTAAGAATCTCTGGGATTTGCAAACTTTTGGTTAAAAAATTTACACGGTTGCCACCAGAAATCAAGAAACAACCTAAGAGCAGTGCATAGCCTTTGACCCTGGTCAACTAAGTTACAAAAGCCAGTAATCTGAAAGAATAGATAACCCATTCGCCTTTTCTACTAAAGGGTGAGCTCACAGCAGACATATTGTGAGCCTGAGTTGGAGTTGTTAGGGAGAGTTGACCATCCTGTGTAGGGAGTGAGACTGTTTTTCATTTACTTCTTTAGAAAAAAAAGGCATTGGTAGATGTCTTCTATATCACTGCTGGTCTTTTGATTTAACAGCTTTCTCATTAGCTGGGGCATTTAATTAGCTAAGATTTCTAATTGCTGCCTCCATGGTGTAATCATTTGGACAAACATTTTTTTTCAACTTACATTGGGGAGGTGTTGGAGTGCAGTAGTCCGTGTCACAGCACGTGGTGGCTATCCTCCTTGTAGACATGCCATTCGTATAAGTTCCAGTGACACTACATTCTGCTTGTGGCGCACACGATCTGTTCAAGTATTGGCTGACTACTAAACCTGCAAAATATATTATAATAAATTATTTATACAGTGTTTTGTTCATCAAAGGCATAAGTAAAAGTGCAAGAACTTTCAAAAAAGTTATATTAGGTTTCCTGTTTCAGGGTGGATCCTTTCTATTGCAGCATCCTATGGAGCCATCCTTGTATGAAGGGATCAGACTTGTGTCTCCATGCACTCTGTGCATCAATTGAAATACATCCCATAGCCTAGAATGGCAAGGAACTCATCTGCTCCTTCTTCCTACCTAACCTTAAACTAACAGACTGACTCCAAACTGCAAAATACTGTAGGCATACATGTGCATACCTAATAGAGATCTCAGATTTTTACTTAGCTCTCAGCTCTCTGTGCTCTACTCTTTAGCTGCCTGCTGATTACCAGGAGTTAAAAATAAAGAGAAATGGTCTTCATTTACAGGAGGCCACCATACTAAAAAGGAGAAACAACTCAGTCCCGGAGCTTCCCTCTCTCGCCCACATCCCAAGAAAGTCCCATAGCTACCCTCCCCCCCCAGAGCCCTTTAACTCCCATCCTTCCTCTGGAGTCACCTAAGTCCCCTTCATTTAATGAACTTCACAAAGCCACCCAGCTTCCCAGCTCCTCTCCTTCATCCCAATAACATTGATGGTGGTGCCAGTCTTCCTCAGACTGACATCACCAATGCAGCAAATTTCTTTTTCGCCTACTGATACCAGTCCACTGGTATTTCTTCATTCTATTGACACCACCAATGCATGGGCGCTTGTAGCACCCTGGTCCTCAACAGGGCTGCTATCAAATTTAGTTCTGCTAGGTGGTAACTAGCCTGGCTATTTGGTAGGCGGATTCACTGGCTTTTGCCCTAAAACCTGAATTTGCGTGCTTCTCTCTTTTCTGTCCCTAGGTGGCATTGCTGCCTTTGACATTAGAATGACAAGATCACATTGAGTTCAGGTTATGAATAGCCATATGTTCTCAGCCAATTAGCTACTTGGCATGCTGATATGGTCTATTTAAGGAGAAGGAGTTAGGTGATCAGAGTTCTTTAGCCCCAGGCTGAGGCCTGGGGACATGTGCATAGCAGCAGCTGAAGGTAAGGCCTGGAGCCTGAGTTCTAGCCACGTGTGTAGAGGCTCAGCCTGAGGGGAGCCTGATTGTTGCAGAGGTTCTGCCTGAGGGGGAACCAAGTGTTGCCAGAGGTGAAGGGACAGAGTTAATAATGGAGGACAACCATTCTAGAGGCAAAGCGTGAACCAGGGTCAGAGGTAAAGGGGAAACTGTCACCCTCAAGGGACAATGCTCCTGTTATCAGAGGCCAGAGTTCAGAAGTCAGAGAGTACCAGGGCATGCCTTTTTCACTAACCAGGGACGGTGAAGAAGTTGGGAAAGTCTCAGTGGAAGTCAAGCTAGGGACCCAGCAGGATAGCAGTGGTAACGCTTGCAGGAGAGTTCAGCAGTTGGACTGAAGAGCCGAGTAAGGAACTCAGCAGGTCAGCGTGGGTGGTGCTCAGAAGATACAGCAGTTGGCTGTGTGAAGTTCAAGGGACCCAGTGGCAGTGGGGGTCCAAAGAGTCTTTTAAGAGACTGTGAGCTTAAGTTCATGAAGCTGCAGCGGGAGGCTGTGAGATGGAGACCAGGCCTACACAACCGGGATACCAAGCTTGGTATGTGTACAGAACTGTGTTGAATCAAAGTACCAATTCAGTTGCTAAAGGAAATTACTCTTTCAGGCGCAATTCAGCTTTTAGGCGTCCGGAGCTATAAAATCACCATACTGTTCTATTTTTGTGAGTCCCAGAATCTACTAAGTGCTTTTTTACCTGCTCAAAGGGTGTCCTGGCCCTAACCCTCTCTCCCCAGTTCTTTAAGAGAAAATAAATCGCTTTTGTTCTGCATCGTCATAGTGTCTGGTGCCCAACTTACTCTACACTACTTCACACCCACTATGCCTAGTGACCCACACTGTGAAAATGGATGTCAGCCCTCTCTGACCCTGAAGTTCACCATCAGCTCTTCAGAGGTCAGGACAATGGCTACACGCTATTTTCATTCTATTATCACTGCTGAGTCAAGGGCATTTTTTCCTTCCAATGACACCATTGACTTAGGAGACGCAAAATTATAGGATGCAACCTTTAAAGTGGTATTCTTCTTTTTTATTTGTACCTATAATAAGGCTGACCTGCAGGTACAGTAAATATGCCCTAAACTTGCACTGTTTAGGACATAGTCACACTGCATGCAGCTGGTGATGTCAGCGGCGCATGCGCTCTGAAGGGACGGTATACCCATGCCGTTCTTTCAGAGCTCTCTGTCGCGCCCGTGACTCCCATGATGTCATAGCAGCTCAGCCAATCAGAAGGCTGAAGCACTTGAACCTGGAAGGAAGACTGGGTGAAGATGGAATCCCTTGTCAGTGGTGACAGCGTGCCTCTGGAGGCCTTCATTCTTCCAGAATGTGCTAGTATGCAATGCATACATTTGCAAATACATGCGTAAGCCACAGAGCCCAGGCAAGGCACTCCTGAGCTTATGCATGTATTTGCAAATGTGTGCAACTAAACCACTGTTTTTAATGCATACTGTTGGACAGGTAAATTCGGTTGATTGCTGGCTGGTCGGTAAATTGAGCTTGGAAATGTCTTTTTTTTTATATGTATGGTCTTTCCAATGCTCCTTGATGCAGGTGGGGGCAGTAACTACTTGTTTGCACTTACACCCCCTTCCCGTCCAGTCAAATGTTCAGCTTTCAGCGCTGTTGCATTTTGAATGACAGTTGCGTGTTCGTGCGACGCTGTACCTAAATAAAATTTTTTATAATTTTTTTCCCCACAAATATAGCTTTCTTTTGGTGGTGTTTGATCACCACTGGGATTTTTATTTTTTGCACTACAAATTAAAAATAAGACCGAAAATTAAAAAAAAAAAAGTTTTTTCTTCATTTCTGTTACATTAATAAGTAAGTTTTCCCCTTCACTCATGGGCACTGATGAGGTGGCACTGATGGGCACTGATAATGAGGCACTTATATGCAGCACTGATAGGCAGCAATGAGGGCACTCATAGGTGGCACTGATGGGCACTGATAGGTGGCACTGATGGGCACTCAAAGGTGGCACTGAGGGCACCCATAGGCGGCACTGATGGGCACTGATAGGTGGCACTGACAGGTGGCACTGATGGGCACTTATAGGTGGCACTGATGGGCACTGATGGGTGGCACTGATACAGTAGATAGCCCTTATAGACAGCATTTATTAGGAAGCACTGACAGGCATCACTGATGGGCACAGAGCGCCATCATAATGGGCACTGATTGGCAACCCTGGTGGGCTCTAGTGGGCATACCTGGTGGTCTCCAGTGGGCATTTTTGTTGGGTCTGCACTAATAATCAATGCGCTGATTATCAGCGCAGACCCCCCCTGTCAGGAGAGCAGCCAATCTGCTTTCCTCTACTCGCACCTGTCAGTGCGAGTAGAGGAAAAGCCAATAAGCGGCTCTTCCTTGTTACCATGTGATGAGCTGTGTCTAATATGTCATAGGCTCCTTACCAGGATCGGGGATGCGGTGCGTCAGACTGACACACCGAGCAAAATATTACAGCCACACATACAAAAATGTCATTTAAAATCCTACAAGGCTATTTAAAGCACCTGAACATATTAAGCAAATAAGAAAATATGGGGATTTGGTCACACCATATGCCCATACAGTGCTTAACCACTTGCCGACCGCCCGCCGCAGCGTGATGGTGGCAAGATGGCTCCTTATCGCGAAACGCCGTCACCTGGCGGCAGCAGCGGTAACTAGCATTGTGAGCGTGCGCACGCTGCCGGAGGCACGCTCACTGTGTCCGGGGGGGGGGGCAGGGAGGGGGTAGGGCAGACTCGATCGCCACCGGATACCTGCGATGGCTCCCCTGCAGTGAGAGAATGGAGGTCCGTGTAAGTAAAAACGGATCTCCGTTCTGACAGAGGGTGAAGGGCTGTGATCACAGGCTTCCTGTATATGGAAGCCGTGATCACTCCCCTCCCCCTGCCAGCCCAGCATCAATACAGTTAGAACACACTGAGGGAACACAGTTAACCCTTAGAGCCCCAGCTAAAATACTGAAGCGCTTGGGACAGCCATGTTATGATGAACTAAAGTGATCTTGAAAGGAAGGGAACCAAAAAATAATAAAAACTGATTTATTCTTGGTTAAGAACATCACACTTAAAACACGTGTAAAAGAATATATAGCGATAAAACCAGTCAAGAGAAAAGCATCCTCCAAAACCTATAAGATGGAAAAATGAATGTAAGCCTTGTGGGTTTCAGATGTGAACGTGGGTGATGCCATGGTGAACAGAGAGGGGTAGATGGTAATGGATACCCTCAGTAGCCTCGTGGAACCCGACAGCAAAAAATTGCAATCTGAATCATGGACAGAATGTGTGGTGGGGATGCAAGAAAGTGTTGCCGGCTGGAGTGACACTGACACCGCATGGAGCTGTGGTGTGCTGGTGGAGAGTGATGGCCGGGAGGAAGGTGCTGTTAGCGTGGTGCGCTGGTTGTCAGAGCGGATGGGGATCAAAGGACTGCCGTGTTCCTCCTGTCCCTGTGAAGTAACTTTGTGCCCGATCTGGAAGAGGGTGCGTGGATTGTGCTCAATGGGACAGGGAGCTCTTCTCCGCTCGCCTGTAGGGTCCGTTGCAACACGCCGCGGCTGGAGCCGGCCGGTCACGTGTGAGTGGCGTGTAGATCACGTCAATGGAGGGGATCTCCCTGGTTGTGGAATGAATGGAATGCGGTCGACTCAACCTGCACAGGAAGATCACGGGGGAGGGAAAGGTCCTGTCACAGTGATGACATGTTTCGTGCAATTAGCACTTTGTCAAGTCCAGTCAAGGAACCAAAAGAAAGCTCTATTTGTGGAAAAAAAAGGACGCAAATTTTGTTTGGGTACAACGTCGCACGACCGTGCAATTGTCAGTTAAAGCGACGCAGTGCCGAATCGCAAAAAGTGCTCTGGTCGTAAAGTGTGAAATCCTTCCGGGGCTGAAGTGGTTAAGCCCACTACTGCGTCAAAGTACCCCATTTTCAGTGGGTCCCACACTAACCAAAGAATGAAAGATCCTGCTTCTCAACCATGGAAGAAATACACTTCTCTTTATGGGAGAACTAAAAGGACTCCTCCTATGACTCTCCATCCCAAGCAATCTGGTCAGGACTCATATAACAGACAAACAAATACTTGGGGGGCACACTCTAACAATGTATTACGTTAAAGATGGTGCTGCTATAAGACCACCAAACAGAACAATATATTACAGCGCACACATAAAAAAATGTCATTTAAAATACTACAAGGCTATAGCACCTAATCTAATCAGTGTCCACCGAGTCATAGGAAGAGTCCTTTCAGTTCTCCCACAAAGAGGAGTGTGCCTCTCCCATGGTTGAGAAGTGGGATCGTTCATTCTAGGGTTAGTGTAGGACCCACTGAAAATGAGGTACTTTGATGCAGTAATGGGATAAGCACTGTATAGCCATATGGTGTGTAGACATGTGTGGTTCGTTTTGTTCCGAATTAAAATTCGGAGGAATTTCCATTTTTCGGGATGTCGGATATATCCAAATTTCCAAATTGAAATAGTACCAAATTTGAACGAATCCGAAATAATGAAAAAAAAAAATTCGGGCAAAATTCAAATTCAAATCATTTTCTAATAGTTTCCGAATACTTTTCTAATTCAAATAGTTTTCAAATTCAAAAAGTTTTCAAATTCGAATAGTTTGCAGATTCAAATTCGAAAAGTCCTCGAATTTGAATAGTTTTTCCATTTCCAAAGAGAACAAAATAGAATAGAAAACAAAGGAATAGAACAAAAAACAAAAGAATAGAATACAACAGCTCTGTTCCACTCCACCACATTATATTCTTTCATTTTCTGTTGTATTCCCCTCTATTGTATTCTATCTTTTTCCATTTTATTCCTCCACTTTCCACTCCACCCCATTCTCCATGGAAATTGGAAAACTATTTGAATTTGAAAACTATTCAAAATTGATTCGAAAACTTTTTTAATCGATTCGAAAACTAATAAACGAAAAAAATTCCAAAAAGTTGTTAAACGAATTAAACAAATCTAACTATTCAAGTTTACATAAATAGCTAATCGAAAACTAAACTAAATTAATTTTTTCGCTCTGCACATGTCTAATGGTGTGACCAAATCCTCATATTTGCTTAATATGTTCAGATGCTTTAGATAGCCTTGTAGGATTTTAAATGACATTTTTGTGTGTAATATTCTGCTCTGTTTGTCTGGACTTATAGCAGCAACATCTGTAATGAATAGTTAGGGGGTGCCCCCCAGGTCTTTGTTTGTCAAACTGACACACCACACCACCGATTACCGCGCTGCACGCCCCGGTGAGTGCACGCTAGCGGCTTATCCTGCTGGACGTCATATGACGCCCAGTAAGGATAGTGAAACCACTTCCCGGCCGTTTTTCTGCTATAGTGGTTAATTTCTTCTGTGGGGGTGAAGTAGAGCATGGCACAACTCTGAGTTTCTGTATACCCCAGTTTAGTTGGGCATACAAGGGGGCAGTAAAATCACAGCTCAACCATTTTCTTTTGACACCACCCCCTCCCCTACATTGTATGGAACTTGTCAAATGGTACAAGTTTGAAGAATAGGCCAGTGTAAAGTTATACGGTGAAGCATACTGACCTATTTGCTCAAACAAAACGTTATATATTTTTTAACCACTTCTGGACCCAACGTGATTCTCTGTAAGATAAAAGTGGTCTCAGTGGCGGATTCGCAGCAAGATCACTTTTATCAGCGGCGGGAGAGGTGCCCCCCCTCCCGCCTTTTTCCTGTCATCTGCGTTACTTACGGGACCCGCTGGTAGCAGTGAAGATGATCGGGTCTGCTTCCCCCAGTGCCTGAATGCCGAGTGAGCGGCTCCATAGCATTGCAGGGTGGAAGCGACGTCACAAGTCACTTCCGCCCAATGCTGTTAAAGGGGACATTTTTTTTCAATGTAATTTTATTTTATTTTTTTATTTTTTTTATTGAATTTTATTATAAATATGAGATTTGAGGTCTTTTTGACCCCAGATCTCATATTTAGGAGGTCCTGGCATGCTTTTTTTCTATTACAAGGGGTGTTTACATTTCTTGTAGTAGGAATAAAGTAATCAATTAAAAAAAAAAAAAAAGAGAACGGTGTAAAAATAACAAATAACAAGTAAAATAAATAAGAAAAAAAAATTGAAAGCGCTCCGTCCCCACGAGCTCGCGCGCAGAAGCGAATGCAAACGTAAGTCACGCCCACATATGAAAACAGTATTCAAACCACAAATGTGAGGTATCGCCACGATCATTAGAGCAAGAGCAATCATTTTAGCACAAGACCTCCTCTGTAACTCAAAACTGGTAACCTGTAGGATTTTCTTAACATCACCAATGGACATTTTTAAGTGCAAAAGTTTGTCGCCATTCCACAAGCGGGCGCAATTTTGAAGTATGACATGTTGGGTATCAATTTACTCAGCTTAACATTATCTTTCACAATGTGGAAAAAAAATTGGGCTAACTGTACTGATTTCACTGAAAAAGTGAAATTTTTTCAAAACAATCGCGCTTGTAAGCTACGCAAATACGGTGCAACAAAAAGTATTGTAATGACCGCCATTTTATTCTCTAGGGTGTTATAAAAAAATATAATGTTTGGGGGTTTGCTGACCTATTTGCTCAAACAAAACATTATATATTTTTTAACCACTTCTGGACCCAACGTGATTCTCTGTAAGATAAAAGTGGTCTCAGTGGCGGATTCGCAGCAAGATCACTTTTATGAGCGGCGGGAGAGGTGTTTTGGGGTTCTAAGTAATTTTATAGCAAAAAAATATATATTTTAACTTGTAAACACCAAGTGTCAAAAATAGGCTCGGTCTGGAATTGGATAATTAAAAAAATTGGAAATATGAAATGTGCTAAAATGCTGCAAATTAAATGTGTTCATGTTAAACATAAACTATCTGCGTACTTGTTAAAGAGACTCTATACTTAGATGCACACACGTAGCCAGGTGGGCAGTCTCGACTAAAACTTGATTTGCAGGAATTTGAGTCAAATGAAAAGCACTCAGTACACTTCAATGATTGACCTGAAAGAGAACAAATGTACTTACATTATACAACTACATTATACATTGTACTTACATTATACAACTATCATCATTACAGTCTTTCCTTGGATTGTTATAGTCCTTTTGCAACCCAATAACAGAGCTTTGGGATAAAAGCACAGCTCATAAAAACATAGTGATTTTCATCTTGCCTTTTAATCATTGTCAAATATCCTTTTACTGTATCTATCGGGCTCCAGTTTCTTTATAATTTTGTATCTTACTCTTTAGTCTATTTCAGGGTTTCTCAACCAGAGTTCTGTGGAACCCTAGGGTTCCTCCAGAGGTTGCTAGGGGTTCCTTGAGCAATGGTCAATTTCTACCTCTCAGATAAATTCCCAATGACACCATTGATCTTTTTAGCTATCTGTAAGGGGTAAATTCTTCCCAATGACCACAAGTGTAAGGAGCATTCTTCCCATTGACCATCACACTAATGTATCATGAGTTGTAGATTTTTTAATTTTTAGCAGGGGTTCCCCGAGACCGGAGAATTATTTCAAGGGTTCCATGGTGTTGGAAAAGTTGAGAAAGGCTGGTCTATTTGTTTAGAATTTGTCACATTGACCCTTGTCAACTTGATAACCAAATGGCTTGTTTTTATTACCAGAATCTCTGTTAGTTCGCCTATCTTTCAATCACTCTATGTCCCCACCAAATATAAAGAAAATATTTACTGTAACAAAGTCACCCACAACTCTGCCCCCGAGCTATATTACCAACCTCATCCAAAAAATTGTACTCATACCGTTCTCTCTGCTCATTCCAAGCCCTTCTGCTTTTTAGTTACTTCACCACCTTTTCCCATGTTCACCTACAGGACTTTCTTTATAGCCTCTCCATTCCTCTGGAACTCCACACGCTATACTGTTTGGTTATCTCCCACTTTGTCCACCTTTGGGTGATCCCTGAAAACTCATCTCTTTTGGGAAGCCTATCACCTAACAAATGAACTTTTACTTTCTCCTCAACCCTTACCCACACAGTCACCACCGTATGTATCATTTGCCCCTTCCTTTTTATTAAGCATAGTATTTGAAAACAAAATAAAATATACAACAGAATGAATATATATATATACACAGTATATACTGCATCTACACCTGTTTCTGCAAGGGTTGTGAAGATGAAAAAAAATTAAACCTAATACCAAAAAGAAACATTAACCTCCCTGGCGGTATTCCCGAGTGTGGCTTGGGGTGGATTTTCTGTACTAAGAACGGTAACCCTGAGCCACACTCGGGATCGCATCGTTGGATCCAGGCAATGTTACTCACCTTGTCCCCTGGATCCAGCGATGTCCCCCGCCGTGTCTGCGGGCTGTGTCTTCCGCCCAATGCCTGTGTGCCGGGCTCCGTTCCCTGCGAGCATCACGTCGCATGGGGGCGGAGACCGGCGGCAAATTCAAAAAGTGAAACACACAATAAACATACAGTACATTGTAAGATTACATTACTGTATGAAATAATTTCACATCCCTTTTGTCCTTAGTGGTTTGCCCAGTGCCCTGCATGCACTTTTATATTATATTTGCCATTATTTCTGCCTGGAAACTTGAGAACGTCCATAGCAACCAAAAAGTGTCCCTTTAAGTAGTTTTTGATCAGCTAGAAAACAGCGATAGTAAATAAGAATCATTTGCAGAATTGAGTGACACTGATTTTTGGGGAAATTTATCATCAGAAACTGAAAGTGACGACAGCGACAATTCTGCAATTGAGAAAATTTCAGTGTGTTTGGTTTGATTACATTATTGATTACAATTTATTACTATTACGTTATTATTTTTGATAATTATTTTTAGTTATTTATTATATTATAATTTATGATTTCATGTTTCAAACTTTATCATACCCGGGATGTCTACTAGATTGTTGTTTGGACAGATTTAAGTGAGTTATTCCTAAGAATTACAGGCCTACAATATAAAACGCCAAATTTTCATGCAAAATAACCGTACCGCTTTCAGCACCAAAAATCTGAAATAATCACCGCCAGGGAGGTTAAGAAATAAGAATATGCTTTGGGACCTTTGTGGCTGGAAAACCTAAAGGTGTACTCTCTCTCTTTCACCTCCACCCTCATACACTATATTGTCAAAAGTATTTGGACATCTTCCTTTACACACTCATGAACTTTAATGGCATCCCAGTCTTAGTCTGTAGGGTTCAATATTGAGTTGACCCAACCTTTGCAGCTATAACAGCTTCAACTCTTCTGGGAAGGCTGTCCACAAGGTTTAGGAGTGTCTATGGGAATGTTTGACCATTCTTCCAGAAGCACATTTGTGAGGCCAATGCACTGACCTTGGACGAGAAGGCCTGGCTCGCAGTCTCTGCTCTAATTCATCCCTACCGGGTTGAGGTCAGGACTCTGTACATGCCAGTCAAGTTCCTCCATACCAAAGTCACTCATCCATGTCTTTATGGACCTTGCTTTGTCCTGACCTCAACCTGATAGAACACCTTTGGGATGATTTAGAGCAGAGACTGAGAGCCAGGGCTTCTCATCCAACATCAGTGCCTGACCTCACAAATGCGCTTCTGGAAGAATGGTCAGACATTCCCATAGACACTCCTAAATCTTGTGAGCAGCCTTCCCAGAAGAGTAGAAGCTGTTATAGCTGCAAAGGGTGGGCCAACTCAATACTGAACCCTACGGACTAAGCCTGGGATACCAATAAAGGTCATGTGCGTGTAAAGGCAGGTGTCCCAATACGTTTGACAATGTAGTGTATGTACAGCTGCAGGGGAGATGTTTCCCATTCCTTACTATTTTAAGCTGGTGATAGCCCCTAGGATTGAGCCAAAGTAATTTCAAAATGTAGCCAATGTCCCCTTAGGGGTGGCTGAGTGTCGTGGTTCACCTGCTCACACTGCCCTCAATAACATCCATACCACTCTGGAGACACAGAACAGGCTGGTACTTTGTTTTATTTTGTTTTATTAGGGGATTGAACTTGGATGGGGTTTGGGAATGTTATGGGATGCCCAAGGAATTAGTTGATCATTTACACGGGACCACTATATACACCTCTGTATCAGCGGCGGCTGGTGTGGGAGGGGCGCTGGGGCGCCGCCTCCCCGCCGGCAAAAGAGGAAAAAAAAAAGTCAACCCCGCCCACCTGCAGGTGGCGCCGGTACATTGACTTTCTCTTTTTTTTTTTTTTCGGCTCCTTGGCTGTCACATGACAGCCAAGTAGTGAGCCTATTGGTTGGCCATTAAAAGCTATGAGTGTGCGCTGAGCAGGCGCACACTCATAGCTTGATTGGCTGCCCTGAGCCTCCGCTCAGGGTGATTGGATGAGGGGCCGGGTCACTGTGGCAGCGGAGGTGACTTCCGCTCCCACAGAGACCATGACCGCCCGGGACCGACGAGGGGGGGACAGCCGCTCTCCGTGTGCCGAACTCTGCAGACTCCAGCGCGCTCTCGCATGCCGAATCTCTACAATAATC